>CM069908.1:131737237-132241554 GCA_036172215.1 Camellia granthamiana
GTCAAGAATTAGCTTTAATATGTTGAATTGAGTAGGAATTCATGCATGCATGTACATGTTGTAGAGTTTTGAAGTTGTTTTCATGAAAAACTCCCCATGCATGTTCATATTATGGTTCTAGTTCATGAATTCCTCATATTTTTTGAAAGGATTGGCTCATTTGACCTTGTGTTTGAAGCGTTAAATTTATTTAAGCTCATGCATGTTACATTTGAGTCTTGTTCATAAAAGCTCCTTGAAATTTGTGTTTAATTGACTTACCTTTGGACTTGATTTTACAAATTGATCTTTGAAACATGTCATATTATGGATTTGTAAATGTTTCTAGAAAATTAGCCCAAAAGACTCTAATTTGATGGCTTTAAAAGTTGATTTTGAGCTTGAAGGTTCAATCTGGAAATTCCAGATTTTGGACTCACGCTCGAGCGGGGGAAGTGACGCTCGAGCGTGAAATGCGTGTTTCCAGCACTTTCATATGTTTTACAATCCGCTTGAGCGGGGGAATGAACGCTCGAGCGAGGACTTGTGTCTCACGCTCGAGCGGAGGTCGAGCGCACCGTCGAGCGTGAATTTCGTGCATCCAGTACTTTTACAGTCCGCTCGAACAAGGGAAGTCACACTCGAGCGGAGCTCTTTTGTTTGCATGTCTGCTCTAGTGTGGGGAAAGCCACGCTTGAGCGAGACCCCTTGTTTCAGCAAAAATTTGAAAAGTGTTTCTAAGTGCATCTTTGCATCCTCATTCCATCCTAGGCATTCCTAGGCCTTGTTTAAGGCATCTTAATGAGGATATTGATGTAGAACCACACTGAGTCAAGATAGGGACTAAGGCATTGTTTCCCAAATGTGTAACTTAGTGTGTGTTCATTCTGTAACTGTGTAGGGTTAGCATTCGGTGACGCGCACTAGCTTATCTGTAGCCCAGAACTCTGTGAGTAACAATGTTGTAAAGATATATTCAATCATGAATATTTTCTGAATGAGCAACTGTACTGCTTTCTGAAATGATATTTCTTACTGAATGAATGTTGTCCTAATTGCGAACCGTATTCGTGGCATCCATAGCAATTTACTGTACTGTACTGTTACTGTTACTGTCACAGAGATCTTCTGTCGGTTCCCATATTTGGAACCACTACTGTTTACTGATATGATGGCCATCAACTGACTGTTCGGTCTGTTAAGACCTACTGTACTGTTTTGCTATTGGATGTACCACATATGACTGCTATGACTGAATGACTGATATACTATTTAAACGACTGCTTCAAATACTGAAAGGACATTCATTCTTAACCTCTTTACGCACATGTTATTCACTGGGCTTTAGCTCACTGTTTATATATATATGTAGGTGTCTAGGCACCGGATCGGAGCTAAGAGCGTCGGTTAGCTCTTGTTTTGTCAAGCCAACTGTCGCGCCTCACTGCGAGGTTCCAAGTGCTACCAAGCCAAAGCTACTTTTGGGGTGTTTTAGATCCCCCTTTCTGTAGTTGTTTTGTATCGACTGTATAGGACCGTTACTGTACTATTATGTAGGGATTTGGTCCCTAACCTGAACGCCTGTATATGACGTATGTATATACTGTTTTGTTTCCAATGTGATTATGTTATGAAAAGTCTTTTTGCATACAGACTGTCACAGCTCATTGGACATCTTTTATTACTATTTGGCTTCCGCCAGCCCCTGTACTCTGTATTACTGTTATCACTGTTCAGCAGGCCTTCGGTAATCACGGATTACTGGCCGGTTACGGTGCTAAACCTATAGGGGCGAGTTTGGGTCGTGACAATATATAAGAATTTGTTCTTCATAAAGAATTGAATACATTCTGCCATAAATTGGCCCAGAAATCATTACAATGTCTCAGTTGTTCTTTTACAATTGGATGTTCTATTCTTAAATGATGAGAACAACTGGATGGCTGTGGTCATTTCTCATTTTGGTCAGCCAGTCCTTGGTTGGTGATCTGCAGTTTGGTGTCAGTTCGAATTAAGGCCTGGTTCACTGCAGATAGCTCCTCCTCAAGTCGAGCTTTCTTCTCCAGTAGTTGAGTTCGAAAGTGGGAAACATAAGAATATTGTTCCTTTAGTTCTGATACTTCAGTATGCACTGTGGAAACAAAGTTCTAATCTTCAACCAATTTCTCCTCTGCAGCCTTGAACAGCATGACAACTGTTGATATAGAAGTCAATAGTGGCTGCAGCCTGAGATAAATGGCTTGAGATAGTCATGCAAGATTGCTCAACAATTTTGCAGCACTGAAGGAAGCCATTTCTTAGTATAGGTCTCTCTAAGGCCTCAAAGGGAATCCTCGAAAAAGATGTCAATAACTCCCAGGCAGTTGTCCAAGTCTATCAGAGGTGAAGAAGGCTTAACTAACTAGAAGAAGAGCTCTCAAAAATTTCTAGTAAGGAATCAGCCAAAACTAATGGCCTCAGTCTCATCACTAGCCATTGGAGAGGTAGAAGGCAGGTCAAAGAGACTAGCTAGTCTTTCTTCAAAAATGTCTATCTCATTTGTGGACATGAAGGGGCAGAAAGGCTTTGGTGGAAGGCACAAAGGACTGCATAGGGATAGGAGAAATGAATGGAGCATCTTCAGCAGTCTCTATGGTTCTAGCCACCAATAAATCAAGGAAAGAAGGGCTGGAACTAGGCAAAGGTAATAAACTACGAGTTGGAGAGCTACCAGCACCCTCTATAGAGGAATCAACTACCATCGAAGAGAAGGTAATAGCTGGAACTTCCTTAGGAGGAGAAGGAAGAGCAAGGCTCGAAAGAGAATTAAATTGAGACAGGTCAAAAGAACAAGTAAGGAAGATATGGAATTAAGCCAAAAAAAAGTGATGCAGGAATACTTGGCCTTAGGAAAGGTATAGAAAATATAGGGCCTAGAAGTGGCAGAATCATTTGAATGTTCTCCATATCTTGAGTTTGCTCCACTTCAACTGAAACTAAGGTAGTCCTTATTGGAAGAACAGGCTCAGTAGTTGTTGCTGCAAAAGAAGAAGTACAAAGTAATGTCAAGTCTCAGTACCTAAAATCTGACAAGGAAAAACAAGTAGAGGCTTAAAAGAAGTTACTTGTTTCAGAAGTGATAGCAACAATAGGAGAGCCACGAAGGGAATAGTGCTTAGCAATATGTTGCCTTCTTGCAGTTTCCCTTTGGATTGCATCAGCAGCAGCAGTTTCATCTCTTAAGAATTGCTGCTGCCGTCTCTGTACACTGCGCACACTGCGGTCTGCTTCACGCTGACTGTATAACTGCACACACGGCACACATATACTCTGTTTTACACTGACTGTACACTGCACACACTGTACACTCTACACAATACACTGTTCTACAATTTCTGCTTTATTCTGTATTCTGCTTTATCTGATATGCACACTGATATTACTCTGCAGTTGTGGGTCTACGCCTACTTTCCGAGACTCGCGCCAATGCCAGACGTGGAGACTCCTCTCGGCGTGCCATTCTCCCACCACTTCGATGTGAGATGTGTGCGGAGACCCCGGGAGACGTTCATCTTCTTCCGCCACTACTTTGACACCATTACCCCCGCGGAGATATGTTCAACTTTTAGAGTTTATTTAAGCTTCGCTTTACACTGTATTTCAATAACAATATATAACAAAACTGCATGTCATTTACAGATCACCTGGCAGGCCTTGGGCTCCATTACCAGCGTGATTCGGGATCGATTTACCGGTGCAAGAGGAGACTGCACGTTTCAGGATCTTGTTGAAGGGCCCGGTTTGTCGGGCTTGGTACCTGGGTGAGCGTTTCTTACGCCAGACCCTGGGTTTGCCAGAGCAAAATAGTTCCGGGTCCGCCTCCTACACCACATGAGGGAGACAGAGAGGTTCACTCTCGAGGAGATGGCCGACTACACGATCGGCTAGGATACGGAGGGCTTCAGGGGTGAGGGCGACTACGCAGAGTACGTCCGGACCTACATCATGCGGCCTTTGAGTAGCGGTCGTCGGGCTGAGAGAGAGAGGCCTGCGGCGCCGCTAGCTAGAGCAGGAGCAGAGGCAGGGACATCGAGGACGGCTCGAGTCCGTGGCAGGAGTGAAGCTCGAAGGGGTCGGGGGGGTTAGTTGGCCAGCACTACCCACAACGATGACATGCAGAGGGCGGGGCGGGGCGACTTACCAGATTCCTATTGCTCCCCTTCCGGCTGATCATGAGTTAGTTGGGGTTCTACGGCTTACCTCCGGTAATGTACTACTACATTTTGCATTCTGCACAGTCATTTCATTTCAATTTATTTGATATTCCGCAGAATACTGAGACTTCTAAAACTTTTGCAGGCTTCCTCCGAGTACACTTGCCAGTCGCTGGCGTTTGACTGCTTCGGTGATGGGGATGCTTCAGCAAAGCCTTGACCTCCTGGCTATTTACAGTATTCTAGTATGTTCTTCTGACGATGGTCTCAAACCCATACATAAACTGTTTCACATAATCTGATGCACAACTCGACACTTGATACACGGCCCTCACGGCATCTGACACACTATAGCCCACAGACTATTCACAGCACTGCTCACAGCATTCATAACACTGTAACCCCACACTGCATTCTACATCGATACACTGCTCACTAGTATTCACCACACTGTATTCATATACTACATTCTGTAGCATACTGATGCGTTCGCCATTTGTACTTTTCAGCCTCTCTTCCAGCTGCCCGCTGTAGGAGGTGCTTCAGCTGGACCTTCCGCTCTTACCCGCGATGGTAGAGTGTACCCCCGTACCAAAGCGGGGCGCACTCATATTGGGAGTAGCTCACGGGCGCCAGTCCCTGATGACGATGAGTCCGAGGCAGAGGAGGAGGCAGAGGCGGAGTCATCTGAGGAGGAGACCGGAGATGGCACTGACTCAGGCTCAGATGACGGTGCTGATGATGATGCTCATGGACCTTCGTCCAGGAAGAGGACGAGGACAGACCCCTAGACCTGAGGTCGCTTGACATCGATCCAGATTTTTGCTATTTTTTCTTCTTCTTGTTTTGCTTTTCTTTTTTTGTTTTTGCTGGTAGTTAGAGTACCTTATACTGTCGCAGGCAGGTTTTGTTTTCTCCAAAACTTTGTACTTGAAAAAGATGATGAAATGAAACAAAGCTGTTTATCTGAAAAAGTGTTACATTTTGGTACATTTTCATGCTTGGCATTACATTACGTCACATAACATAACAATGTAGAAGGATTGATTCTCCTGTCTGAAAGTCTATCATTTGTATTGTAATAACCAGGTAACGAACCGGCCAATAGCAAAACAACTCATATAACCCACTGCTTAGTCTGAACACTCGGCCCATACGCTGCTGGGAATTAATCTGCATATAGGCCATAACACAGCGCTTGGTTCATTCTGCACGCGGCAGATCCTGAACAAACAGTCCAATCTGACAAGGACGGAATACAAAGGTAGAATCGGCTGAAGTTGAAGCACACTCAGATGCCCCAAATTTTCCCTTTCTTCTTTTACTTCGCATAAATGTGGAGAATGGCACAGCACTCTGAGCACAGCATAAAAAATTTTAGAAATTGAAAAAAGGGTTTTTCAAACCGGGTATTGAGCCTACAACTGAACACAGTGAAAAAAGACTCAACAGAAAGTGCACGACCTAATCACAACGAGACACGCTCGGGAAAAGACTCAAAACAAAAATTGAGGTAAACAAAACAAAAGACACGACAAACAGACATGGTTACCAAAAATGAAGAACCTTAATCACGAGGAGCCAGTTCCCCCGGGCATTATTTCCCACCCTTTCTAATTTGTGATTCTCACAATCACTCGGCCCTCAAGCTCGGTTTTTCCTCACAAAACCCTTTTGCTCGCTTTTCTCTCGGCTTACACCTCTCTATTCTTTAATCTTCATTTTATATCCTCCCCTGGGTGGTTTGATGGATAAACAAGAGGTTGTGGGGTTCATGCCCAACACTGTTAGCTTACAGCTATTTCCTCTGGTGACGTTTAGTCAAGGCCCCAGATGAGGTTGTGGAGCCACCTTGATCATTCCAATTCGTGTTTTGCACTTGGTTTGATACCTCGTTGCTTGGAGGATGAGATCTTTCATCCCTTTAGTTGTTAGCTTCAGTTGTGCCCTCTTTGGCAGGTAGAGTGCCTCTCTGACAAGTATGTTGACGACAGAGGAAAGACAGGAAGCCTGACTCAATTGTTGCCCCTATTTCATCAATTTGACCATTTTTTTTTGTTTTGGTTTTCTACTAAAACAATTTTGACCAAAATGAGAGTTAGATTAACACACTTGTTCGATTTTTGATTTGAAATCATGCAAGTCAGGCTATGAGCACTGAAAATTTTCCTTTTTAGGGTCCAAGAAAATGGTCCAGTTTTGGAAAATGAAATGATTTTCGAGAAAATGGTCAACCTCAGTAAAAATTCTCAAAAACTATTTTGCAAACGGTCAACGCTCAACGAGCGCAGAACTTACTCTCGAGATGCACAACCTCGGATCGGAGGCAATGAAAAATTGCCCCTTGCTTGAACAGAGTTGTGCGGCAACGAAAAGTTGCGCCTGGTTTGAATGGCGACTCATGGCAACGGAAAGTTGCCCCTTGCCTGGACGATGCCGTAGCATTTTGTCAACGGTCCTCATTAGTGATGGTCATGACCGAACTCTCGGACACGGAGAAGACGAAGATGATCAGAACCAATATATGGACACAGACACGTTGAGAGCGTTGGTGGCTGGACTTCGGGATGAAATCAAAACCATTACATGGACAGAGTCGCTATGAAAGCGTTGGGGGGCTGGACTTCAGGATGAAGTTGCCTACGTATCCCAAACATGGGAATCAAGCCTTACGTAGTTCCGGTTAGAGGTACACTCGAGTATTTTAACCTTCACTTTTTTTTTTTTTTTTTTTTTTTTTAAAGCTCTAACTTTTACCAAGGCGCCCGTTTGCAGGTTTTCGACCTTGCGAGCTTCTGTTTTTCGTTCTTTTCAATTCTTTTCTTCCTTTTTTTCTCTTTTCTTCTTCTTTTTTTTCTTTTTGTATATATATATTTTTTCTTGCTCTAACTTTTGCCTGGGTTGCCCTTCCGAGTTTTCGGCCCAGCGAGCCTCTCAAAGGGTAAAAGTGTAACAAGTCCATGCCAAATGGTTTTAGGGTTTTGAAGCCATCCGTATCCAGGAGAGTGGCTGTTATTATCGATTTGCAAAAGGATCCATCTCCGGCTCTTCGAGCACATCGGACATTTTGCCCCTGGTTAAAGGGGTGCTTCTGTTCCAGCTTCACAAGCTTCTCCGGTGAGATCTGATCTCTTGATCTGACTTCGATGCCTCTTGTTCGAGGGCTGCTTCAAATCTGGCACACACAGGCCTCTCTTGATGATTGATCGTTGAAACGTTCTGAATGGGGGCTTTCAAGGTTTGAAAACAAATGGATTGGAATCTGGAGGCTGAGAGCGATCCTAGGCTGCACAATCTCAAGAGCGATTCCACACAGGTCTTCACATGACCACGCAGAACATTTTGTTTTTGCAAAGTTTTACGAAAGCGACAATCGCTCGCAACTGAAGATAATGTGGAACCAATCTGGATCAAGCCAGGGTCCTTCTCAATACTCAACGCTAACAAGCATGATTCCATTCAATTAAAGGCTTAGCATGCCTCACTTTCTCTCAAATTGATCAAAGTTTTGTTAAACTCGAGGAATTCCTTCCTCTTCGTTTTACCACCAACAGTCGTTTCAAAAATAGTTTTGAAAAACTTAGGTCAATACAATGAGTTTAGAGCACAGAAGAGTAAGTGAGATGTTCCGCCGTTTCATTCAAATCCTCTAGCACAACTAGCTCAAAGTAGCAATAAGCATGGAAACATGATAGCCGCAGCTGTTTCATTCAGATTTCTGGTTGCAACTGGCTCCACGGTAGAGACAGACTCAAAAGAAAACAAAAACGGTTGTTCGAGGCAACAACCCCAGAATCACCCGACATCCTATACAAGGGGACCGACTCACTACAACAAGACAGACCCTTAAGCAAAAGAACTGACTCAAGATGATGAGTCAGACTCAAAGAAAACAAAAGGCTGACTCGACACCCAAGCTAGAAATATAGCATTCGCAGATGCTCAAAAATGCGTGCTAGACGCCACATCCAAAATACACCGAAGGTCGCCCGCAGACGGTTCACTCCCCGATCGTATACTCGCAGTATCCTCAAAATCTAACAACCCAGCAGTGACAGACTTGGCTGAGGTGGGTGGAGGATAACCTCATTGTCGATCAAATCTTGCACTTCATGGCGAAGGCGAAAACAGTTATTGGCAGCGTGACCGGTTTGCTGGTGGTACGCGCAGTACAAAGCGGCATCATGCGTGGGGGGGAGATTCTTTGGGAGAGGCCTAGGCTCGAGGGGTTTAAGGTGCCCCCTCTCAGCAAGGATCTGGAGCGCCCTAGACAAAGGCATGTAGAGTGCGTGGAAGGACTCTGTGCCCTCGGGGCAGGTACTTTGAAGTCTGAGAATTCTTGCTAGACGCACTAGCGAAAAGGGTCGGCAGGCACTGCCTTGACTTTCTGATCTTTCCCAGGTGCAGGGTTGGGAGTGGAAGGAACTGTTCTGGCATGAGGGGACCCATCTCGGTTTTCTGCCTGGCTTGAACTGCCTTCAGTTGGAGTGGGGAAGGCATCATCCACAGTCTTGGCCGCGACTGCGAATACCTGTTGCTTATTCATCCCCCCGGCTTTCAAAGCCTCGACTGCCCACAGCAGTTGTTCAATGGGATCAGCATCTGCCTTCCCCCTTATTTGTTCTTACCTCTGGCCCTCAGCCTGATCGAGGGCTTGGGTTGATGTTGACCATGTCATTACTATAACTTGAGACAACCTCAGGTAGCTGAGCTCGATCACAATCCGTCCCAATAGGGGAGGCTCCTGCGGTACAAAATTCCCGGCATATGGTGCAGTGGTGGCGAAGCCGATATTCCGTAAGCGAGATCTGCCATAGACCTCTGGAGGTCCACCAATCATTCCCATCAATTCGAACGTAGTGGGCTCACGAGCCTGATACAACTGGGGTTCCCAGATCGAGCGCGCAGCAGGCGACCTGGGCGGATGCGGTACATCAACATTGGTCTCACTTTGCAGGGTGATTTCTTGATCTAATGCGGCTGTCATAACCACGATTTCCTCTAAATTCTGTGTCATGATAGTCCGCTGACCTTGAACGTGACTAACGGATCAGAATATCTGCCTTGCCTCAGCGAGGGAGAACACTAGCTATTCTGTACTTGATTCTCTGAACTGAAAGAGAAAACATGCAGCATTTCAGCCCAAAACGGAACAAACACAGTGCGTAGCTGAACAGTTGTCTCTAATACTGATCACTGTTCCCCCAAAATCACTGCCCCAAAACACTGAATCGAATTCCCGCGGTAATTATAATTGTTCTCAGAAACACTAATACTAATGCCCACAAGCCCTGATGCTCAAACTCACAGACTGATATGTACGTTCCCTGTAGAGATACACTCTAAAAGCACATAGCAAATAACAGAGAGCCCAAACACCCCTATGTTGGGGTAGGGTTTCCCTGTCCTATTTTGTCAGGATCTAGGGTTTCACTACGCACGCAGCGGTTTCAAACAACCTATATCGGGTAAGCAACATGTCCTAGTTTGGGAATGGTCACTATGGATTCCGAATACACTTGCACTAGGTTGAATGGTCAAAAGGGTGCCCCGGTAAAACCGGGGTTTGTGTTTCATATTGGTAGAGCCCGCAACCGATCAGCCTTATGGCATGCTTTGACAAAGTCAGGCCTCCGGCAAACCGCTCAGGAATAGCAGATGGCCAACACGGCGTCCTAGGCGCACCCAATGCACATGCAATACAGAGAAACACATAAGTGAAAATCAAAACAAGATATCACGAGTTCGAGTCAAGCTCTCTAAACTCCCCAGCAGAGTCGCCAGAAACTGTAGACGTGCCCCGCGTAACGGCCTTACCCCACAGTTCGGACTCAATTTGTCACGGTTCTTAATCTGAACCAAAGAGTCCAAATCCGGCAAATCGTTTTGAGAAAACAGATTTTTAGAAAAGAAGTGCCAAACATGGACTGCTTTGCTAGATACAGAGTCGCCACCTAAATATTTTTAATGGGGGAATTTAGGAAACCCTGACTCGTTTGCCTAAGGCCACGTGTCCGTCATCACCAAAGTTGCCTTGGCTCGGGAACTTGGGTACGATCGGGGGAAGGTCAGCTATGAGCACCCCTCTCGCCCGATCCGAAGATCGACCTCTACTAACCATGACATCTTGTTTTGAAACATTATGCATTCTTATTCCGGTTATTAGCCTAGATTTACTACGTGATGCGCACAAGCAAAACAGGAATAGACTAGATCGCCTAATTTGGAACAAAGCATTGCATATCCGTTTCGTTTAGGAAATGGTTTGATATTTGCTACTCGCAAGTAGGCTAATACACGGATTTCAATGAGTTGTCCCAACTCAAACAATCCAACCTTCACCCACAAGCATTCAGGCAGTTAATCAAATAAGCATCTAGCCACATGGTAAACATGCTGTCATGTTAACATTCACACTCATGCGAGATGCTAAAACATAAAACACTTACAGTGTACTCCAAGCCAAAACAATAAACATGTTAGCAATCATGCATGATCTAAGTCCATGTTAAGTGGCTAATGCAACGCATACAGAATGTCACTAGAATAGGCTCGGCTAATCCTAGGATGGCATGCGGGATGCAACAAGTAGCACGTATTCAAATTAGATTTGGAATACTATGCTATTAGCATGATGCGCCGAGCCCGGTGCATGCAATACTGATGAATGATGCACGCATGCATAGCATAAGGATGCTACAATTAAACATGTCCTAATACTAACCACCCAAAAGCAGATAAGTAAAAGGGAGAAAGAAGTGGGGGGTTGAGAAGACATGCACACACGCACACTCACACTTATTACAAATTCGTCCTTGCTCGGAGGGACCAAAAGAATAATACAAATCAATTAACCTATAAGCTAATTAAATATTACAAGACCACTTAAACTAGTTAAGCAAATTAACTAATCTAATGAAATAGAAAACAGCCTCCGGAAGAGGGCCCAATGCCATGCGTGCTCGGCTCCGCTCGGAAGGTCCACTGCTATGCACAAGTTGCCTCTGTCTACACTGTTTTCCTTCTCTGATCATTGCAACGGATCCCAAGATGCACTACATGAACCCTGTGGGATGCCACCCGGGCCAAGATGAATGGTCACCGGCCAAATAGAATGATCACCGGCCAACCAATTGTTGTGTCGGTCGGCCACTAAAGATGGTCGGCTGGCCAAGTCTTCCTGCAGAATCCTGTTTTGACAGCAGCAGAGGGGCAAAACAAGGCATAGCAATGCATTCCAAGCAAATGTGTGCACCAACACATCCCTTATCATGTTTATGACTCAAAGGGACATGGTTCTTGGTTCTCGGACCACCAATCGCACATTTCAATGCGTGATGGCCCAAGAAACTAAGTATGCACTTTGATTTCAAACGAGATGCACATAAACAAACAAGGAGCTCAACCTCTATCATACTCAATTCAAGAGGCTAAGCATGCATGTCGATGCGATGCAACCTAGACATGTGATCTAAACATGCAACATGGCAATGCAAATGAACATGCAAAGGATGCAACTAACAAGCATGCAAAGTGTAATGTCAACATGCACACATGCATGGCATATAACATGTTAGACAACTTAGCAAGAAATGCTTGCCAAATGCAACACCAATTCAAGCATGCAACAACCTGTCATGAACCAAGTATCTAAACATACATAGTCCAGCACTTAGGCATGTGGAAGCAACTTCTAAGCACACTTAAAAGGAGGTAATTATGACAAATGGCATGCATTGTAAGCTTTGAAAATCATGTTAAGAATGGTGCCCAAACCAAGCAAACAAGATAAACATGGCATGCAAACAAAAGCCCAAAACCCAAGATAAGCCAAAGGGCCTTAAATCATGATCATGTGACACATGAAGCAAATGATCAAAATGAATCAGAACAGTCCCAAATCATGTTAAGGCAAGCCCCAAAAACCACTTAGATGTCATCTAAATAATCTACACATGGAGGCATGCACATAATGCTTAAACATGGAGCACACAACACAACCTCTTGAAGCATCAAAGGAGCATTAAATGCAAGCATGTTAAAAGGACTGAAATGACATATTAAATGGTTCCAAACCACTGGAATAATGCAAGTAATGCATGCTCATGGTTCATACACTTAAGGTCTTACAAGCCAAGAATGCGAAGAGGCTAAACAAAGCATGGCAAGCATGGCTAAGACAACCTACATCAGACCTTAGCATGGCAAAACAAGCCTAAAAGCTTCACAAAGCTTGGCCAAAACAAGCCAAGCATGGTAATCTACATGCTAAGTACATGTTAAGCAAATGATGGCATTACAAGACATGTATGCTAACAGCATGGTGTGCCTAAACCAAGTTGAAACAGAAGTAATACATGACAAAATACTTACCAAAATAATAGCTAAGGCATGGCCTCATACCACTTAAACAAGATGCTCACTCAAGAGGCTAAAATGGCCCTTTTCAAGGACAACAAGGAGAAGGGGGTGGCCCTCTCCTTCTTAGGACCTTAAGGCACCATCCTCATGACTGAAATCCCTCAAGATTTCAGTGGTGAGGAGGCCCAAACAAAGGGGTGGTCCCGGAGCTCACTAAAATAGCACAAAAGTGGGGCCAAATAAGCCCTAAGAGGGGTCAAACAACCTCAAAGCTCAAAACACCCTTGAGCAACTATTTAAAGCAATGAAAAACAAGACTTTTATTAGTTATATACAAAGTCTAAAAATAGTTGCAAGATAGGCTAAAAAGCTATGCAAAAATGGGGTAAAAAGGGAATAAGTTCTTACCCTTGTTGACCCTCTTCTAAAAATGGTGTTCCAACAGCTCCTCCAAGGTTGAATCAGCTCCAAAACTTCAAGAACAGCCCTCCAATGCCTCAGCAGCTAAGGGAAGGTGTAATGGTGGGTGTTTGTGTGCAATAGTAAGGACAAACACACACTAAATACACACAAGAGAGAGAGATATAGAGATAGGTGATACACAAACCCTAACCCTAAAACTCAGAGCTCTGGAAATATTGTTCAACCTAATGGAGGGAGAAGAGGCTCCCTCTTATAGATAATCCCTCTTGTAAAGCTTCCAAACAAGCTAGTCAAGAGAGAGATCCCTCCATACACGTGTATGGAGGGGAGCAAAGTGTATGCCAACTAGCCACAGCTGGCATAAAAATATCTACAAAAGCAGATGAACAGTGGTCGGCCAGCCAAAAATGCAATTTGACCAAAATATATGGTTGGCCGGCCACAAATAGTGCCTGCCGACCAAACATTTGGCCGGTGGCAACAAACCAATGGCCGATGGACCTCAAGTCATGGCCCGGTGATGTGTGGGGATGGCCAACAAGCCATTCCCTGCCCCTCAAAGGCAAAACACAGGTGTTTGGTGTAAAACCAAACACAAAACAGTCGAGTCGAGAGATCCTGAGGCAAGGCGCGTGGCCGAGACCTCCGGGAACTCAGGACGAACACAAACATGGATGATCACCGAGTGTTCAAACAGTGATGTCCGAGTCTTGAGGACGGTCACAAAAATGAGGTGGATCTACATAGGGAGGAAAGACCTTATCCTTAGAGATGGCAAGCCTCAGTTTCTCTGTCCAGCAAGGAGTTAGCGGAGGAGAAGGTATGGAAGTCTCCACTTCAGGAGGAGAAGCAATGGCAGAAAGAACGAGGGCATTAATATAATCGAGCCAGTCAAAAGAGCAAAGCTTCGCCTTCTGGGCTAAGAACGACGGGATTGTACCCTTGTGCCTCTTCGGAGCGTCAGGCAGTGTGCACTATCTTTGTAGGCCATGGAGGATGTGTACCATGCTACAAGTAGATTCTCCTCTAAACTGGGTCGACGGTCGATAGGCACATAAGGATAGACTACCGAGTTTCGCGCATAGGAAGGGAATTCTAAATGGGTCAGTAAACTCGACAAAGTGATGGTTGATTCGCTCCCTTAAATCACAGACCCTCAGGTTTTGACCAGCTTGTCCAGTCAGAAGCCCCAGAGGAAAAGAAGCCGCAGCCTTATCCCATGCAGAGGGTTGTGAAGAAGAACTTCCCATGTCCATATTTGTGACTTTCTGAATCAAATGATTGAAAGCAGTTTGTTCGTAGTCCAAGGGTGAATCAGAAGAAGAACTTCCCATGTCCATATTTGTAAGTTTCTAAATCAAAGGATTAAGGGCAATGTGTTTGTAGTCCAAAGGTTGATAATTTGCAAAGGCATCCATGACCTGAATATAGAAAGGTGGGTAAAGGTGGCTAATTAATGCATGGAGGTTCTTTCGAGGAGGAATAGCATCATCAGATGACTCTTCATGTGCTCGATCAATGGGGGAGAAAGTTGATTCGGCCATAGGAAGTGTAGTCAGTCTGTTCGAATACTAAGGTGGTGGGAGTGTTCAAAAGATTAAAGGAGAGTTTAATACAGGTGATGAAGGACAGTTGCATTTCTGGGAGAATGCAAAGCCCATGCACGTTCTAAGACGTGATAAAATGACCTTGATCCACTATATCACCAAGTATTGGGTATATTAGTGCGGGGGGTAATGTTGGCTACATATTTTGTACAAGCCAATTACAATTCGACGCGTGGTAGAATAAGGGTAATATACAGGAAGACTATTCAAGTCTTTGATCCTGATCGTACACGTGGCAGTTAGTATTGGTTATTACGAGATCTGAGTAGCAGTGAATCAACAAAGAGATGCAAGGTGATGTGGCTTCAACGGTTACTCACATTTAAATTCAAATTTAGGAGGGAAGCCTAACTGCAAGTGATGGCACAGTGGAGCTAATTATAAGGCAACATGATCAGCAATCATGGAGGAGCAATTCGACGGTTGGAAATACAGTTCGATGGTCATCCTCGAGAAGTATAAATAGCAGAGAAGGCCCAGAAAAAGGCCCCCAGACTCAGATCCAAAAAACCAGTCTTATTCTACTTATTTTCCTTCTCAGTTTTACATTTCTAGTTTTACATTTTCAGTCTTACATTTCCTGTTCTTTACATTCCGTACTTTAAATTCCTGCACTGCACTTCGTTCATAGGAGTAGTTTCAAGTAGTAGATTTGTTGCTGTAAACCTCTACGAGGCTGAATTTGGATCATTGTAAGTTTTTCATTTTTATGAAATGCTTCAGTTGTTCTTCATTTAATTGTTATTTTGCTTAATTCTCCTAAATCAAGCCACCAGTAAAAGTCCTCTTCATTGAGGCTGAAAGAACTAAAACACAATAGTCTGATAATTGGTTGGCAATTAATTCTCCGTAAGGACTGAATTGATCCTTGCTGACACGCTCGTAATTACAAAAATAACCTCGAAAGCCAAAAAGCCAACATATATATATATATATATCTAGCCTATCAAATGAAAAATAAAATCAAGAAGCAATGCAATTTTTCTTAGTATATTAATCAAATCTTCCTTCATGGTAATTAAAAATACCAATAGCATACCTACCAGCCAAAAAAAAAACCCAGCAGCTCCCTCAATGTTATTTTAGCAAATTTCTGCTACCTCAATTTTCCTTGGACTGGGTGTAATTTCCAATCTTGTGAGGTTGGATAAGCAAACCTCCGCCGTCTCAAAATATAAGAAAAAGAAAACCCACAAAATCACGCATCAAGAAAATGTGACTCTAAATAAATTTAACAAAACCATTGGGTGATTCTCCATAGAGCACACAAGTCCCTTGGTCTTGAAAACAGAGGGATTATTTCATGGTTGGATGAGAGTTTTCATATAAAACATGTATAGATTCTTGGGTGGAATTGTGGGGTCAATTCTTTGAGGCAATTTATCGAACATGTAGAGGACATTGGAGAAAACCCTCTACACATTGAAAAACCTATCATCAAGCAATCTATAAAAGCAAATACAACAAAATATAAAGTGAATCACTCAATCTACCAGGCACATTGCATAAACACTGAATATAAAACCCAAAACCCAATTTTTTATCCAAAAAAATGTATCAAATGCAGCTTTAAATATACAAAAAATAGCATGAAAATACAGACCAACAAAGAAAAAATCGAAACTTTTGACAATGATGCGCCCTCAAAATCTGATAACTTCAAATAAATCATCAACGGTTTATACCCAGTGGCTATCATCAATTTCCCAATGAACAATTTCAGTACACAAACCCAATTTTTGCAAATGGATTGCCCTAAATCATGTATTCGTTTGCAGATAGATGATGGGGAAGAACAGGGAAGTGGAAAAGAGAAAGAGAGCCATACCTGTGATCATCAATGGGCTGGAACAGAGATGGAACAAGCAGCGATGGAGGCCAACACAATGGCGGGAAGAGTGCTCTGCCTAGCAAAAGACGCTGGCTACATGTGGAGAGCCAAAACAAGAATTGGCAAAATGCCTCCTCAATTTGCAGAGCGCGTTGGAGCTTCGAAATCCAACTTCAATAGGCAAAATGCCTAATTCTCCCCTTTTGGCTCCTGCGTTGGAGATGCTCTTAGTCTTACTAGTTGGACCCCATGTGCTTAGGTCGCATTATTGTTATAAGATAAGGATATAATGCGAGAAAATCTCCTATGCAAAATACACAAATATTTTTATTTTATGTTTTATTAATCATAATCACATCTTGCATTTTATGAAATTGTCCACCAAAAAATAAATGGGCCCATTATTGTCTTGAAATGAAACTTTATGGGTTAGCCGATTGAAAAGATTGCTTTATGTTGTCCCTCTTTTTCTTTTCTCTAACACCAATGTGGATCAAAGTTGAAATTGAAAACAAATCTACTTTTGAGTTTTCCCTGCGAAGTTAATTGGAAAACAACATTAGTAATTTGTGTGGGTATAGATGATTCTATGTGCAAATTGAGTGTTCTACATGTTCTCTTTAATTTTCATTTTTTTTCATATGGGTTTTGATCTGTTTACATGGCCTTTTTCTTTGATGAGTTTTATTTTTTAATCTTCTCTTTTTAATGGGTCTTTATCTCTCTCACATACTATATTTATTATTAATTTTTTTGTGTGGGGGTTTACTTTTTATTTTTCTTGGCTTGTGAACTTTACTAATCTGGGGTTTTCAATTTCGTGTAGGTGATGACTAATAGGAGGTTTAGGAGTGTAAAGCACTGACAATTTGAAACCAAGGGTGTCAATGATCTGCCTTGGAGGCCCACATTTGAGTGAAAAGTTAACACCTTTATGTTCACTAATGAAAGGAGCAGAAAGTTTGTACAACGAATTCACATGGTGTGAATACAAGAGATCTGCTTATAACTCTAGGTTGGCTTCTTTTTAGCAGCTTGCAATTTGGATGTACTAGTGAAATAAATATTAAATTTGAGTGCAAAAGAAGAATATTTTTTCACCTCAAACATGGTTTCAATTTGACAGATTATTTTCTTGGCTACTTTTTTATTTATTTATTTTTTGTTGTTGATAGTTGTGGGGAATTCTAGCTTATCTAATTCTAAACTGATTTTGGTGGATTTAAATGTGGTCCTATAGTAAAGAAGAATATATGTTGAAGTGGACAAAACCTAAACAAGGATTAGACTAGTATTTATTCATTTATTTTTTATCGTTTTAAATTTGTATCTATGCTTATGGGATGAGATATGGCAAGACAATTGAAGTTTTGGTTCAAAAGTGTTGGAGATTTCAATAAAAGCTTTTGAATGTTTAGAGGATTTGTTTAGAATTGTTTGTGGATTTGGAAAACCTCTGCTAGAGCAGGTTGGCAAGGATCACTTATTCAATATAAAATTCAAATTTCATTATGGAAAAGATGTTTTGAAGAATCGTCACAAAATAATGAAAAATCTCTACAGGGCTATAAAAAAATCTTATTGACCAGAAAGGGTTCGCTAGGATGAAACTCAACCTAGTTGTGACAACTAATAATAAAGTTTGTGATGATTATATCAAAGTGCAATTTTTAAGATTTCTTATTTCCCATTATTTAATGGACAATCCATGCAAGCTACCGACACTACATTTCGGTGCATCATCATTCAAATTATCTCTTTCTTCTCTATCAGTGAATTAGGAGAAGGAATGCACTAATAAGATCCTCTAACAAACAATAAGAGTTCGGTTTGCACAATTGACATTTTGGCTACAACAAATCACAACAAACAAAACAGGATCTTTAACCGGAAAAGATTAAAGTATAAGATTTGATGTACATAATTGCTGTTTGATCTAATGTCTCGCCTAAATTTTCTGAATGTGTTAAACTCTTGAGGTTCATTCTTTAAAATTTTTTGTTTTGATTGTGAGTAGGTTTTTGGAATAATTTCATTTAAAAAAAAAAAAAAATTCCTGATTCGATCGCGATAGAGTTTTTATCTTTTCTGATTTCTTTTTTCTTTTTTTAATGCCTTAGTTTGATATGATCAAAGCTGTTTGGGTCCTCTTTGATTTGTTTTGGCTCTAATTTTGTCCAGTTGTTTGCTGGAAAAAGGTAAGAAAGACAAATAAATTGATAAAATTTGTAGTTTTGTCCATGAAAAAATCTACTAATAAAAGCTTAATTCTACTATATGACTTGGGTTCTATAGTTTCCTTATTTTTTAGAAGCCAGAATGCTGTAAAATGTAAGGCTCATAACACCCAGGTTCTTCTTCTATCCTTGTCTTTTCTCAGTAACCAGGCATAGGATGGAAAATTTCAATAAGGAAGCTTTTGATGTGTATAATTTATAGTCACTTAACATGAACTAATTCTTACAACTCAAATACTAATTGGTTCTTCTCTCAACCTTGGTGGGTTCAAATTCATTTCTTGTGTTTACAGTACAAAAAAATATGTTTTGCCTAACTTATCAACTTTAAATTTCAACAGAATTTCTATGAAACAAAACTCTTATATAATTAATCAACCATACCTGATGATTCCTTTGGTGATGCCAAGTAGGCTCAAAGTCCTCCTCCACAGCCCCGCAATCAACCTCATCATCATCAGAAATACTGTCGTTGTCTTCTGCACATAGAAAGCTTGACACTGTATAATCAAAACTTGGTGCCACCACAAGCTTCCACTAAATTCTCTCTGATTTCTATAGATGTGATATTAATAATAACCCATCTTATCAAATAAGAATGATAGAAACATAGAAACCTCAATTTTGTTCCTTGGATTGATTTATAAGAAAAGTAGATTTCATTACCAAAGAATGTATGCAGAAATAAAGAATGAAAAGGGTATGAGAACAAAAAAGAGATGAAACACTATCTCTCTGTACATTTCATTTTGGCATATGATCGAGCACATGATGCGCACACAATTAAACAATTGTGAGGAACAATAACAAAGCTTGAAATAGACAAATTAGGAATGATCGCATAATAGACAAGATGAAGAGGACACACCTCAGTTTCTGCAAGTTGTTCCTATTATTAGAACATAACATACACCAATCCAATATGTGTGGCCGGCTATAAATATACTGAGAGATTATTGCATAAAACGCACATACCGCCATCACCGTTTCACAAAGACCACAAGCAACAGGCACATTCAAAAAGAAGCACTCCAGGAGTTAAATAGTAGATAG
Organism: Camellia granthamiana; assembly: GCA_036172215.1. Lineage (NCBI taxonomy): Eukaryota > Viridiplantae > Streptophyta > Magnoliopsida > Ericales > Theaceae > Camellia > Camellia granthamiana. The sequence goes on from CM069908.1 coordinate 131,756,922, forward strand.
GATCGGTGGAAGATGTGGGTTTTCAAAGTCATCACCAAAACAGGAACCTTCAAGAAGGGAGAGATGGTAGCCTTCAATTAGTTGGTCAATCTGTTATAGATGTCGTGGCTATTGATGGACGAACAATCTGGACTCATCACAAGTAGCATCCTCAGTAAAGAAGCAAGGCAAATAAGAGACTTTGATGTGTTAGATTCAAAACACCTGCTAGCTTCCTTTCTTTTATATATAGGTTATAGATATATACAAACTTCATTTTTTTTTTCCTCACACTTTGGATTATAGATTTAACTATAAATAAATAAATTTTTAAAAAATAAATAAATGTAAATAAAATATAAATTAATTTTTTTCTATAATTGTTCATTTAAATTATAATTCAAACACAACATTAAGTGATTGAAAACAATTATATATTGTGTGTTAAACAACGAAGGAAGAATAAAAATGACATGTAGAATTGTATATTTTGGGGGTAAATTACACTTACTTCCTGTGAGGTTTCCAACAAATATAGGGATCTCCTCTGTGATTTCAATAATTATAGAAACCTCTTTCACTTTAATTGACAATATCAAGATTCTGTCATTTTTTGACATCCGTTCACACAACTGACAGAAGTTCTTGACGTCATCAAAGATAAATACTAAAATATCCATAATGCCCTCAAGTGTCTTAAACCCATCTATATATATTGACATCATTTTTTCGTACAATATTTTTCAAACATATATATATATATATCAACATCGTTTTTCATACAATATTTTCCAAATATAACAAAGGCTTACAAACTCCAAACTTGAATCACTATTTGTTCTAAATCCTTAAATGTCCATTGACGACCAAAGAAAAAAAGGAAAGAACAAAGTAATAGAGGCTGGGGAAGATCGACGACTACATGAGGGAGAAAGTTGTCGTAGAAGCTTTGCCCCTTGTAGCGCCGATGGAGAATGAAGAAGAGGAAGTCACCACCAAACAAAAAATTGAAGAAGAATAGTTAAAAGGATTTGAAAACAGTGCAGTAAACAAATCGTTCCCCAACACTATTCATTTCATAAAAATCAAGAACATGAGAAATCCAAACCCAAGTCTAAAATTTCACAAACCAAAACGAAGAAGAAGAGTTCTGAAGGAAGAATGAGAAAAAGTAGATGAAGAAACTTTCCTGCCGTTTGGTCAAGTGAAAGTGGGTCTGGGTCTGGGTTTGGGTTTGGGTTTTGGAAGTGGTGGTGGGTGTTGATACCTAGCGTGATTGAGAAGGATTTGGTAGAAGAATTAGACCTATTGATTGAAAATTTGGTAGGATTGGTAGAAATTTTGAGTGACTTCATTTGCCAAAAAATCTTCAACTTCCAAAACCCACTTCACTGTAAAGCCTTTTTTTGAAGGACCTCTTTGAACTATACAGTAAGCAAGAACAAGAAAAGAGCTTGACCAAAAAAAAAAAAAGAAAAAAAGAAAGAAAGAGAGATGTGTTGATTAGATTTGAGAGACTTGTTAATGTGAACGAATAGAGCAATAACCCAACACAAATCCTCGATCGCACAAATCCTCCTCGCCAGTGGCCCTCCATCTCCAGCCAACGTCATTCTCTCCTCCTCTCCCTTTTTTTTCTTGTCGTTCGTCTCCCTTCTCTCATCCTCTTTTACTTTTTCTCTCAATCGCGAACCAGATTACAACCAACCACCACAAACTCAGATTGTGACCTAACGCTATTACCACCACTGCCACCACCACCCTAAAAACCATATATCTAGGGTTAGGGTTTCAGAAGAGAAAAAATTAGAAAAAGAAGAAGGAGATGAGGAGAGGAAAAACATGTAGCAAATAGCGGAGAAGAAAGAGTGAAGGAAGAAGAAGAAAATAAGGAAGATGAAAGATGACAGACAACGGACGACGGAAAGAATAAGAGAAAGAGGATGCCCCAACAACGCCGGTGATGAGGAGCTTCTCTCTCTCTTGCGCGCGTGCGTTTCGATCTGACGAGAGAGAACAAAAACAAAGCACAAAAAAAAAAAAAACATAATTAAATATGGCGGATAAAGAGATGAAAGGGTATTTTCATCTTTTCACGCTCAAATAAAAGGGTAATATAGTTATTTTGTATAGATAAGTAACGTTGTTTGTGAAAAATTGACAAATTTGGAAAATCTTGATATTGTCAGTGAAAGTATGAGATGTTTCTGTAATTATTGAAACCATAGAGGCGGTCATTGTATTTGTCAAAAGCCTCATGGGAGGTAAGTGTAATTTACCCTATATTTTGGTGCATCTTTTCTAAATTGCTTCTTTCTTCTTTACTTTTTTTTTTTTGAGTTTGTATCAAATTGTTTGATACAATTCTGTTTGCAGCTTATTAGATGGAAATAACTTATTAAACTGAAAATAAAACTAACTATTTGAACTCTGAGGAAGAAATACTTTTAATTGTTACTTTCTAATTATCATTTTTTTGGTTTACAGTAAATTATACCAAATAAACCTAAGGTATCCCTAGTTCGGTCATACCACGCGTATCTTTTACCACTTAAGCCAAGGATTCGTGCCATAGCATTATTCCCTTTGGTTTTAATCACATGTATGAAAGCAGTAGCAATTATTTAGGTTCCATTTGGTAGAGTTTTCTAAATATGATTTGAAAATAGAGTTGTATTTTGAGTTTATAAGTTTTGAAATTATGATTTGAGTACGGAAAATTTGTTTGGTGAATGAGTTCTGAAAATAGTTTTGAATTGAGTGAGAAATTATTGATGTGACATATGATATTTGATACAAAAACTTACAACTCATAACCAAACATACAACTTAAAATTCTATTCAAATCTCATAATAAAATTTAAAAAAATTAGAAAATATTTTTTTATCTTTATTTTAAAATAAACGTGTTTAAAAAAAAAATCACTGTTCCGGTCAACTGGCCGAACGACTGATGGGACGTCCCGTAGGACATCCGGTGGGATGACTGGTTAGCCCAAATTTTCCCGCCTTTCAAAAGTGAGCATGGAATTAATGTTGGAAAACCATAAACAAACATCATATGCAAAACAAGCTCTGGAACTAACGTTCGAGAGCTATACCAAACAGAGCCTTAGTGTTTTTGTGACATTAATGTAGTAATGTCACAAATCATTCTTTACCATCTATTTATGTAGTCTCACATGGATTAATGGTTATTGATTTGCGACATTGTCACAAAAGGCATGGAATAATTCTTCATATCAGAGAGTGCAAGAAAATGACAATATTATGTTTGAGATTTGCTTTGGCATACCTAGGAATGGCAACGGGGCGGGGCAGGGCCGGGGATTGCCCTCCCCGTCCCCGATCCCCGAAAGTATGGAACTCCCCGTCCCCGACCCCGATCCCCAACGGGGAACCCCTCACTCCCCCCACCCCCGTCCCCTAACGGGGGATCGGATTTCCCCGACCCCGAAAAATCCCCGACGGTGACGGAGTTACAGAGCTGAGTGAGTCATCTTCATCACACAGACACACATATCTGAGATCTGAGTCGTCATTATCATCATCATCATCTCACACACACACACACACACACACACACACACACATCTGCAGATCTGAGAGTCGCCATCATCATCATCATCACACACACACATAGACACACAGGAAGAGAAGAGAGGTCTTGATCGGTGACGGGCAGCGAGCTTGAGAGAGAAGATGGAGACTTTGGTTCGTCAAAGCTCTGGTGCAACGAGCTTGAGAGCAAGCGGCGGAGTGCGACCATGGCGGCGGAGGAATAGAGGATCTGAGATGGGAGAGAGAGAGATCTGAAATGAGAGAGATGAGAGGTGTGTTCTGGTTTTGGGAGATGAGTTCTGAGATAAGAGAGAGAGAGAGAGAGATGACTATATATTATATGAGTATAGATATAATATTATATTATATTAGGTTTATTATTATTTATGTTGAGTATAGAAAGTAATTGTTTCGTCCCTTCTAGTCAACACAGGAGATGAGTATAGATATAATATTATATTATATTAGATGAGTATATTATATTAGATCTGAAATGAGAGAGGGAGGTGGGGAGAAACGGGACGGGGAATGGGGCCGGGGCCAGGGCCAGGGCCGAGCCACTTATCACCGTCCCCGGCCCGAAAATGATCGGGGATTTTTTTTTTAATACCGTCCCCGGCCCGTCGGGGGTATTTTTCCGGGAAACCCCGTGTGAATCAGGGTCGGGGGGTCGGGTCCCCATCGGGCCGGATTTAAATTGCCATCTCTAGGCATACCCTATTCTAACCTCTATCACTAGAAGGTCATTTGTTGTGTTAAAGCATCTTCTGTGTGTGGTGTTAAAATAGCAATGTCATTATAATATTTTAATGTGTTACAGTGTTAAAATAATATAATCTAACAATCTTAGGCCTCGTTTGATATGCGAATGTTTTAGTTAAAAAGTCAAAAAATTATTAAAAAAATTAAAAAGCCTATAACCTATAACAAAAAGTCAAAAATTTATTTTTCTCTCTACTTTTTGCATATCTTTCGTAAAAAATTAAAAAGTCATTTCAAACATACTAGTTTTTTTAACATCATATTTTAGCCAAAAAATTAAAAAATTACTGAAATAGAATATTTCCAAATGAGGCCTTGGTCTAAAATAACTATTATAGAATGCGACTATGTTTTTCCTAAAGTCTACAGAAGGGATGTAACTAGTTTTCAATAGAAAGTTTCAAAGAAATAGCACCAATCCGGCCCAGGACCAGGCCCAAAACATGGTTTTTATTCAGTTTATATGGACTGGGTCCAAAGTTTACTCCTAGCCCAACATTTACTTGGATTCATTTTGTTCCTCAGATATAACAATGTCACTCATCGGTCCTGTTTGGTATAGCTGTTAAAATAGATTATAGATTATAACTTAACAAATTATAGATTATGATCAGAAGCTGTTAATCTGTTTGGTATAACTATTGGATTATAGATTTAAGTTGTTAAGTAGTGTTTGTTAAATAAGTTGTGAAGTAGCTTTTTCAATTAACTTTTATTCTTTATTATTCACTATTTGTCTACATTTCTCATAAAAATAATAATAATATTTTATAGTCCATTTGGGTCTTTTTCTATTTTTTAAAAAATAAAAAATAAAAAAATCTAAAAGTATAACAGTAAATTAGCATGTCCACAGCAAAAGTTGATAATCAGAAGCAAGAGGTGAACAGCTTTTCAGAATCAGCTTTTTGGACTTAAAATAAGTTGTTAGAATCAGAAATTGTTTGAAATAAGTTTAACCAAACAGTCCAAAAAAACTTTTTAAAAATCAGAAGCCATAAGTTGGCTCAAAAAAGCCCCACCAAACACCCCATCCTAGTTCACTAGTCTCAAGAATTGGGCCAACATGTCGCTTGGAGAGAAGATAGGATAAACACTTTTAGAGGATCATTTTAATTTGAAATTTATAGAACCCAAATGTGAGTGCTTGGCAAAAGAACTCCAGGATGAGTTTGGGTTCAACTTCAAAAAGTCAATTTTTTTTCATTTAAATATATATTTTTAGTATTTTTTGTTTTAATTTGTGTCAATTTTTTTACTTTTTCAGTCTATCTTAATGGAGAAGGATTGAAAAAAAAAAAAATTTAATTAAATTAAATGAAGAAAAAGAATTCACAAGAAAAGTAAAAAAAACAAAAAAGCAACGTGTTTTTTTTTTAGATTTTTGTCTTTGATCAACTTTTTTTCAAAATTATTTCTATTTCTTTTTTTCTTTTTTTTTTTCTAGTCCTAGTGGAGTAGAATCTAGAAGTGTAAAGTATTTTGAAATTTTTTTTAAAAAAAATTTAATAAAGACACTAAAAAAATGGCAACAAAAACGTTACTACAAAAGTCAATGTTGGACAGAAACTGAATGAGTAAGAAACCCATGATTGCCATAGATCTTGTTACATATCTTCAACGATTTATATTTTGCGTAACAAACATATCATAATAATATGTCTTCAGCTGAGTTGTGAAAGTGATGTCATGACTCATGAGCCAATCTGCATCTTTGCTGAGTAGTTGAGTTTTAGGGAGTTTTACAACCTATTCTAAGTTTGACCCATCTTTGGGTTCTCATAAAAGTGTGATTACAGATTCTTTATGAGCAAAGAGTTTTGTGTTTAAGTCTACCAATTCCTTGAGGTGTATGAGGGGTTGGGTTTAATAGTACACCAACTATTTCTTGCTTGATAATGAGGAAGAGAGTGATAGAGAGATCATTGTGCAAAAACATGATTTCAACAATATAATAAAGTAGTAGTAAATAAAAGAACAAATACATGCCAATACAAGATATATGTGGTTTAATATTGTTAAAATATTGTAGAGAGAATAAGTTGTATATATTATTGTGTAATAAATCAAGTACAATAAACTCCTATATATAGGAGGAGAGTATATAAATTAAATATGAAAGATGAATCAATCACTACTAATCAACCAATATAATATAATATATACATATCAACAATGCTACACACCCTTAAAAAATACAATCTCTACTCACCTATGATTAGTCTAGAAAGGAAAGGGAAAAAAAAAACAAAACAAAACAAAAACACATGATTAGTCCACATCATATTGGGCGTCATGGGGGTCCCCGACTTTGGAGGTCTCAAGCATTTTTGTATATATATATATATATATTAACAGCCCCGCAAACTCAACGTAGATAGACATCAACCAAGATGAGTTTGGAAATTAAGTCATTAAAACGATCAGAAGGATGAGTCTTAGTGAAGATATCAACAGGTTAATTAGCGGAAGCAATAGAATGGAGATGGATTGTACCACAAGTAATATGCTGACGAATAAGTTTTATATATGAGATCTGATTGAGACCCCCTCTCTCCCACCACCCCCACACACACTTAGGGGTTTGTGATTGGAAAGAAAAATATATATATATCTAGCCAATCACAGTGGACTGGGGACCCTAGTGGGGTCCGAATCATTAATCTTTATATATTATTGTGTAATGAACCAAGTACAATGAGCTCCTATATATGCAGTATATACAGGAATTATGGAAGGTAAATCAATCATTACCAATCCACTAATATAATGCAATATAAAGGGGTGTTTTGAGAAATGATTAAAAGGTGACTTTTTAACTTTTTTTTTATTTTTTTAACTTTTTTATATGAAATGTGATATAACTCAAAATATATTAAAAATTAACTTTTAACTTTCTTAGAAGGTTTCCAAATGACCCCATATACACGGAAAATTATTTAGTAATCTTGAAATACCACGTGATTATATTTTAAATCAATCACCAATTACTTAGCCTTCATGTTGTTCTTATATCCCCAACATAAATCAGGATTACATACACTATTTCTTTTCTTCTTTTTTTTTTTTTTTCTTTTTTCTAGTCCTAGTGGAGTAGAACCTAGAAGTGTAAACACTACAAGAAAAAACACCTTTGGCGACTAAATTTTTAGTCACCAAAAGTCCTTTTTTAGTCGCCAAAAATCGACTTTTCACTTTGCTCGACTAAATATTTTAGTCGCCGATTTTGTTGCGAATAGATGGTCGGCGGAGGTATTGGTGACTAAAAAAAGTTTTAGTCGGCAAAGTTTTAGTCTTCAGCGACCAAAGCATTTGTCGCCAATAGTCAATTACATTTTTGAAAATTATACATTTAGCGACTAATCTTTTAGTCGCCAATAGTGAATTATTTTTTTTTTATTTATACATTTGTCGACTAAGCTTTTCATCGCCAATAGTCAATCTTTTGGCGACCACTGTTTTTAGTCGCCAAAAACATATTTCAGAAAAAAAAAAATTACCCTCTACTGTTCCCAAGATTCGAACCACCGACCTATCCCACATTCCAAACCTTTACCAACACACTCTCCCCACTATGCCACTACAACATCACATGAATATAAATGCAACATATATTATTTATATATTACTTTGACCGGTATTAATACAAAACTATATATATATAAATAATTATTTTTATTCAATATAATTTATGTAAAAAATAAATTATTTACTAAAAAAAAATTAGATCACTTTTGGCGACTAAATCTATTTTTAGTCACCAATTGTGTAGTTTTGGCTACTAATTAGTTTTTAGTCGCTAAAAAAATTCATTCCCGCCTAAAAATAACCAGTTTAGTCGCCAAAAATGTCCCTTTTGGCTACTAAACTGAATTTTAGTCGCCAATTGACTTTTTTTAGCTACTAATTTTTTTTAGTAGCCAAAAAGCTTTACTTTCAGCGACCAAACTGTTTTTAGTAGCCAAAACATGTAGAATCGGCGACCAAACTGTTTTTTAGTCGCAAAAACCTATACTTTTGGCTACTAAATTATTTTAGTCGCCAAAAACTGTCACTTTTGGCTACTAAAAGACCTTTAGTCGCTGAAACCCCTATATTCGGCGACTAAACTGACTTTTAGTCGCTAAAACCCTTATATTCGGCGACTAAACTCTTTCAGTCGGCAAAAGTGATCAATTTTGGCGACTAATTCCATTTTAGTCGCGAAATCTGCTTTTTGTTGTAGTGAAAGTATTTTGAATTTAAAAAAAAAATGGCAACAAAAGCGTTACTACAAAAGTCAATGTTGGACAAAAACTGAAGGAGTAAGAAACCCATGATTGCCATAGATCTTGTTACATATCTTCAACGATTTATATTTTGTGTAACAAATATATCATAATAATATGTCTTCAGCTGAGTTGTGAAAGTGATGTAATGACTCATCAGCCAATCTGTATCTTTGCTGAGTAGTTGGGTTTAGGGAGTGCTACAACCCATTCTAATTTTGACCCATCTTTGGGTTCTCATAAAAGTGTGATTACAGATTCTTTATGAGCAAAGAGTGTTGTGTTCAAGTCTACCAATTCCATGACGTGTATGAGGGGTTGGGTTTAATAGTACACCAAATTGACTTTGTTTTCCTTTTGTTCTCTGCCTATTTCTTTCTTGATAATGAGGAAGAGAGTGACAAAGAGATCATTGTGCAAAAACATGATTTCAACAATACAATAAAGTAGTAAATAAAAGAACAAATACATGCCAATATAAGATATATGTGGTTTAGTATTATTAAAATATTGTAGAGAGAAATAAGCTCTATATATTATTGTGTAATAAATCAAAGCTTGCGAATTTACCACCTATAGTCGGCCTCTGTGAGTATTCAACACCCTTACTCTGTTTTTCTTGCTAATTAAGTTCAACAAACTATTAAATTCACAAGATTTGATAGTCTTTAATGTATTAATTTTACTTGAATTGGGTTTTTATGCAGACTCAAGCTTAATCTTGCGGTCGGTCCAGTCTCAATAGCAACATCTTTTCGCCGAATGAATACATAATTGAGGGCAGTTCAAGCTATCAGTTTTACCCACGGTAATTTGCCCTAACCTATAAAAGATTTGTAACAAGTTTACAAATACAAACTTACTACATAAAAGATAAAGTTTTAGGTACTTATATTTTCCGACTTTAGTTCTATGTCTTATGATAAGGTTTGGACTCAGGAAATGTTTAATAAAGTTGAAAATTAAAAATTAAGTATTGAAAATTGAATGTTAAATTTATTGAGTTAAAAAGTTGTTTGATCAAAATTTAAGTACTAAACTAAAAATAAATTGTTTGATATGTATAAAATAAAATTTGAAATTTATTATTTTTAATCGTTGTGTATGGTTTTCTTTGTTCAATTTCATTTTTTTTGGGCGGGGGGGGATCTTTGAAGTGTTGGTGCTGTGAAATGTGTGAATTGTTTTGTTAGTGTAATGTAAATAGAAAGGAGGCTATAATGTGGGTTTTGCTTCATGTGTTCTATTCCCTTAATCTTTGTCAATGGATCACAATGTTTTAATGATAGAAGAGTTTTCTTTTGATTTCTTTTGATTTGTGTGCATTATTTGATATTTAATTTTTTTATATTTGATTTGTTTGGAATTGTAGAGTACAGTCTGTTAAATATATTTTTATAACTGTATTTTAATCTTAATATTATTTACACCGTGCCTTTAGGCACGGGCATACGCTAGTACAATATATATAGAAGGGGAGTATACACATGGAAGATGAATAAATCACTACCAATATAAACCAATATAATATAATTTATATATATACACTAATTAATCGTTCTCGCAAATGAGTGTTGGTAAAAATATCAACATGTTAATTAACAGAAATAATAGAATAGAAATGGACTATGCTATGAGTAATATGTTGACGAATAAACTTTGTATATTATTATATAATGAACTAACTACAATAAGCTTATATACACTAATTGTGGAAGGTAAATCAATCATTACTAATCCACCAATATAATACAATATATATACACTAACAGGTATGTTTATGCTTGTCGTGGCAAACAACTAAGGATTAAAAGAAAAGTCAATCTCTCAACAGTCCTCCCTCTTTCTATAACATTGTAGGCGCATTCATATCAGTTCAATAACATTGTAGGCGCATTCATATCAGTTCAACAAATTTTGAATTAAACAATAATGTTCCAGACCCTTTTTCCACCCCCACCCCCACCCTCACCCCCCTCAATATGATTGGCCAATTTTCTTTTTTTTTTTTTTTTTTCCTTCTCCTCCAATCACTACTCACTACGTGTGTGTGGGATGGTAGAGGTGGTGATTGGAGGTGGTCTCAATTATGATCCTGAATTAAATTATGAAAAATGGTCTGGACCCCCAGTGGGGGTGACTCCCAGCACCCCCACTGGTTTTTCATTGGTAGAAATTTTTTTTTTTTTTTTTTTTTTCTGTCTTACTTCACAGCCCCCCACGTGGAGGTGGGGGTGCGGGGGTCACCCTCCATTGGGGGTCCGCAGCATTACCGTTAAATTATAATTTAAAATTTACTTTTAGTTAGTCATTTTATTGTATCAAACTCTCTATTCTAACTCAATTTTATTAAAATATTAATTTCTTATTGTATTTATTATTCTTTATTTTTTTATTAAATTAATTAGATGCCACCCAAATAATTCTTAAAAAATGCAAAAAAAAAAAAAAAAAAAAAAATTTCGCTGACCGGTTGACCAGCCGGTCAATTGGTTAGGTTAATTTTGAGCATTTTTCTTCTTTTGCTACAAGCACTCACGGAACGTCCGGTAAGATATCTAGGAGGACATCCAGGTAGACGATCGATTTAAAGATTCTAGCCTAGTTTTGTTCCAGAAAATATAATAAAAAATCATATAACTAATGAACAGTGACTCTACAAAGTTGTTGAGATATTGTAACAAATTTAATAAAAAGTTTATTAAAATTGATGAAGGAAAAATTTTATGATTTACTAAATATATTTTAATTTTTTATTATATTACCTTAATTGATACGGATGCTCTAACGTAATTCTGGACCTTAACTCTCTGACTTAGGGGTTGTTTGGGGTGTCCTAAATAACTGCACTTTTTGTCTTTTTAGACTAAAAAGTTGAGGAAAAAAATATGATTGTTTGGGTTAACTTTTTGACTTTTTATGAAAAAATATGTATTAAAAAATTATATAAATTAGTGTGTAGGAAAAAATTAGGATTGAGAATTGTGCAGCCGTAATTTTTGACTTTTGATTAATAGTAATAACGTTTTAAGTAACTTTTTAATTTTTTAACTTTTTGACAACTTCCCAAACTTGACCTTAATAAAATGCCTAGCATCCCATAAGTATCAGACAGCTCGTAATAGAGATAATAAAAATAAATAAATAACAGCCGTGATAGAGGCCTCGAATTCGAGGCCTCGAATTTGGCTCGAACAGAACCAGAGGGGAGGGGAGGGGAAGAAGAGAGAGAGGGGGAGGGGAGGGGAAGAAGAGGGAGCCGCCGGTGGGCCGGACTGGAGGGGGCCATAATCACCGGGGGAGGAGGAGGAGGAGGAGGCGGAGGCGGAGGCGGGCCGGAGGAGGAGGCGACGGCGGTGCAGCTGCTGCGACGAGCTGGATCGGGCGACGATCGGACGGCTGGCGAGCTCGACGAGCTGCGACGGCGAGTCTTCGGCGAATCCGGACCCCCTCCCCTCCCCTTCCTCTCTCTCTTCTTTCCCTCCCCTCCCCTCTGCTCTGGTTCTGCGAAGAAGAAAAAAAAAAAAAAAAAAAAAATTGATTTGGAGGCAAATTCGAGCCTCAAATTCGAGGCCTCAATCATTAATCAATAAATAAAAGGGTTAGGTTCTCTATAATAATGAATGAGAAGTGGTGTCAACTGCTGTTGCCGGCGCGACCCATTTAAAAAGAAAGGGGGGTGTTTGGTTGTCAAGTTACAACAGTATGTGTTTGGTTGCTGAGAGACATGAGCTTGCAGTTGTAAATATTTGACTGACACTGGTTTTTTTTTTTTTTTTTTTTTTTTTTTTTTAGAAACAGGACTTGTTTGGTTTGTTTTTTAGAGAGTTGTTTTTGAAAAAAAATTTGAGGAGAGAGTTTAGAAATTTTTTTGGTTTGTTTGGTTGTATATTTTGGGAGAGTTATTTTTTTGGGAGTTTGGAATAATTTGATATTTTGGAAGAATTTGAGTAGATGTGTGTGAGAGAAAAAGTGATTGAGAAGGAGAGAGGAGAGAGAAAAAGTGATTGATTGATGCGTAAGAAAGAGAAAGTGATTTTAGAAATTTTTTGATAAAAATTCAAACCAAACAATTTTTTAAATTTTTTTTTCTAAAACTCATCTCCCAAATGCAAATCAAACATATCTTGTAACACTATTTTTGAAGTTAGAAAGTTAAATTTATTTTATAATTATAGTCACGTGATTTTGTTACACTTATTTTTAAATGACAAATATGTATTAGAAAATAAGTAGTGGCAAATATTTAAATAAAAAATAATAATATCACTACAATTATCAACAATTTTTTATGAATAATTTACGTAAAAATTTACAAAAGAAATGAATTATATTATTAATATAGAATCCACAATGAGTCAAACTGGCCCGAATTGAATAGTCCAGTTCACTAAATGAGGCAAGGCTTTCCCATCATACAATGTAAGCACCCAATTTGGTGAGAACATTGTCTTCTAAATTTTCTTTTTCCTTCGATCCCGGTTGGTAGCTCGAAAATTCGTGGGTCAAATGGGTCGAAAAAGCAAAACGACGTCGTTTTGTCTCTTTTTTTTTTTGGTCTTCGTCTTCCTTCATTAGAAGTAGAAAATCAGAGAAGGGGAAGAAAGGAGAAGAAGAAGGGAGGGGGGGAGAAGAAGAAGAAGGGTGGAGAAGAAGATCGGGAGGAGGAGGAAGGAGGGAGGGGAGGGGGCCATAAAAATCGGCTGGAGGAGGAGGCGGGGCTGCGGCGAGGCTGAAGAACTGGACGAGCTCCTCGCGGCGGAGGCACAGGCGGCGAGGCGACGGCGTCGGCAGAGGCGACGAGCGGCGAGGCGACGGCATCGGCAGAGGCGACGAGCTCCTCGCGGCGGAGGCACAGTTGGCGAGCTCGTCCAGTCCTTCTCCCTCTCTTCTCTACTCTCCCTCTCTTCTCTCCCTTTTCAAATTTCGGGCCATTCAACCCTTAAATTTTCGAGCTACCACCCAATTTTCATTTTCCTTATGCAGCTTCCCTTATAATCTTTCAGGTTTTGATTACAAATTTTAAATCTTGATGATTTCTTCAAACATATATGTGTATATATATACATTTATAAAAGAGTTTTGTATTTTGACATCTTCAAATTTTATATAATTTTATTCAAGTCCTTTCAAAATATAAATAATTTTACCTTTGCTCACCAAACCTTTGAAAAATCTCATTCAGTGTGTTTGGTTTGAGTTTTTTGAATTAAGTTTTTTAAAAATTAAATTTTTTGGTTTTCGTATTCTTTTGTTTTTAGTGAATATTTTTTAAATTTTAAACATTTTTTTTACTTTTTTAGATGCACCTTAGTTAGATTTATCTAAAAAGTAAAAAAATTGTGAAAAAATATTTTAAAAAATTAATAAATATATAAAATTACAAAAAATGTACTGAATTCTTATATTTTTTTTGTATTTTTGGTATTTAGTGAATTTTTAAAAGATTTTTTTTACAATTTTTTTACTTTTTAGGTGTATTTATGTTAGGTGTGTCTAAAAAATAAAAAAATTACTTAAAATATTAAAAAAATTCAGTAAAAACAAAAAAAAAAACACGGAAAATAAGAAAGTAGAATTTTCTGAAAAGTGTTTTCTGAAAAATGAAAACAAGCAAGCTGATTATTTTCATTCAATTTTTAGTATTTATAAATTAAATTAGTATATTGGTCTCAAAAATTTATATAATTTTACTTCAATTCGCCTAAAATCTAAATAATTTTACTTTAGCTTGCCTTTATACAATTTTTTGAGGTCCGTCACTATATATATACACACTATATTATATAATGCGTACAAGATTGTTAATACAAACTTCTATCAAGTTCTTTTTTATTTCTAAAAATGCCCATAAGAGGTTTTCATTCATTTTTTTGATTTTTAAATTACACATTTTTTTTTTTTTTTTTTTTTTTTGATCGGCAAATGTTAGTTGTTAGTTGTTAGATTAGCACCTATGGGAGCAAAGCTCCCCACCCTTGGCAAAGCACATAAGTGCTTGCACTCCCTTAATTCGTTAGTTGTTAGATTAGCACCTATGGGAGCAAAGCTCCCCACCCTTGGCAAAGCACATAAGTGCTTGCACTCCCTTAATTCAACCCCCCTAAGGGGAGTTGAACCCATGACCTCCTTGGGACTAAGCCCTAAGGAAGGCATGGTGGCCAACTAGGCTAAGCCTAGTTGGTTATTTTTAAATTTACATATACTTATACATATAGCTGCTAGTATATACAATACAATGACTACTCTAGCAAGCAATTGAAGAGTGTGGGAATTGGGTGGGGTAGCTTTCTGTGGGAAAATCAAAAATGAAATCCATGCATGGCTTGACTTGACTTTTTACCCGTAAGAAACGGAAAATGGCTAGTGGTGGAGCCGTTGATGGGGTGTTTGTCTACCGAGAAAACGTACACCTGTGTGGGAAAATTCCTATCAAGTCATTTTCTTTTGCCCACTGATCTCTTAAGGTCAATTTTTAATAAATATCTCTCAATATATTTCTCTGTCCATGATTGCAACATCTAAACAAAACCTCCACACTTGTCAGTTGCAGATAATAATATCAATGGATATTATATATACTATATATATATATAGGGAAATGTTTAGGGCCGTCTTTGGGATGATTCTCACACTCTCAAAATGATCTTGGTCCTCCGTGTATATGTGGGGTTTATTTATGTGTATGTAAAGTCTACATTATGAGACTAGTCCAGATTTATGAGGGCCTTGTAAGTCTTAATCATCACTCATATGTATATTTGATCGAGAAGAAAAGGGTACAAATATCCAAATATTCAAATATCTAACTGTGGTTTTGCTAGTAATAAAATACTATTTTCAATGTTAAATTTGGTTGAACTTATAGTTAATTGTTCCACTTGTCACACGAATAGGGATTGAATGTCACTTGCCAAAAAAATAATACATGGTTTCATTTTTTTTTAAAACATTTTACTTTCTTATTTTTCGTGTTTTTTTGTTTTTATTGATTCTTTTTAATATTTTAAGTAATTTTTTACTTTTTAGATACAACTAACATAAGTATACCTAAAAAATAAAAAAATTGTAAAAAAAATCTTTGAAAAATCCACTAAATAACAAAAATATAAATAAAAAAATATAAGAATTCAGTATATTTTTTGTATTTTTATGTATTTATTAATTTTTTAAAATATTTTTTTACAAATTTTTTACTTTTTAGATACATCTAAGTAAGGTGCATCTAAAAAAGTAAAAAAAATGTTTAAAATTTTAAAAATATTCACTAAAAACAAAAAAATACGAAAATCAAAAAACTCAATTTTTAAAAAACTTAATTCAGAAAATTCAAATCAAACACACTGAATAATTTCGTACGGTTATATTTGGATGAGTAAAAAAATAAAATATGTAAGATAAAAATATAATTAAACATTTTTTTTTCTTACTTTATATTTTGATGGGTAATATTTGCATTTAAAAAAAACAACCAATCAATTTGGTTGCACGCTAATTTTATCTTTTTTTTCTAAGAAATGAAATTGACAGATTAAGAAAGCTTTCTCTCCCTTCATTTCTCACTATTTCTTAGCAAAAAGTAATAAACCAAAGGGTGATGCACCAATAAATCCCAAACTTTTATCTTGTAACCCATTTGGTCCTATGAATTTTCTTATGAACCGTTAGGTCCTATTCTAATGTTAATAATCATTAAACATCAAATATCATCATTGTCAAAACAACATCATCATCGTCAAAACAACATCACAACATCATTATCAAAACAACATCATCAAAACAACATTATCATCAAACAACATCAAACATCATCATCAAAACATCAACTACATCACAAACATCACTAAAAAAACATTATCAAAATGTAACAACATTATAAAAACAACATCAAACATTATCAACTACATCACCAACATCACTTAAAAAAAAAAAAAAATAACCATCAACAAAAACCAGCAACATCAGATTCATTTAAGCCCTCGATCTCGAATCTCTCTCGCAACTCCACCCAACCACCGTCAATCCACCCTCCTCTTCCGCCTCCAACAACCTCTTCGCCGCCGCAGACATGGGCACCAACTCCTTCAAACTCCTCATCGTCCGCGCCGACCCCCCCACCGGCCGCTTCCTCCAAATCGACCGCCTCAAACACCCCGTCGTCCTCGGCCGCGACACCCCTTCATCCGCCATCTCCGCCGCCTCCATTCTCCGCGCCCTCGACTCCCTCCGCAAATTCCACCATCTCCTCCTCTCCCACCACGTTTCACCATCCCGAACCCGCCTCGTCGCCACCTCCGCAATCCGAGACGCCTCGAACCAATCCCAATTCCTCCACACCATTCGCCAAACCCTAGGGTTCCATGTCGATGTCTTGTCCGGCGAAGAAGAGGCCCGTTTAACCTATATCGGTGTTCTTCAATTTTTCCCTGTTTTCAATCAAAAAGTCCTCACCATCGATACCGGAGGTGGGTCGACTGAATTCCTGATTGGGAAAGAAGGGGATGTTATTTTCGCAACTTCGTTGAAGCTAGGGCATGTAATTCTAACTGATGAATTCGTGAAGATGAATGAAATCGATAGAATGAGAGACCACATTCGGAGTTTGATTCGACAATCTGGGTTGATTGAGAAGGTTTGTGAACATGGTTTTGATGATGTTAATGAGGCTGTTGATGTTAGGGATGTAGATAGTGGGACTAAATGGTGCCTAAGAAAATTCACAGGACTAAATGGTTTAACTGTTTATCATATAGGATTTACTGGTAATTTATCCTAAACCAAATATAAGGGAGTTTTTTTTCTCCTTATTTTCTATCATTTTTCACCAAATAATTCGATCCAAACAAATCGTTAACTCTATCAATTACAAAATTGTAGATTTGGAAAGTCTCAAACTATAATATTTTATCACTTTTATCCATCAAAATGGGAATCCTTGTATAATTTAGGCCTCCTTTGGGAACAGGCTAATTTAGTAACTTTTTAATTATTTGACTAAAATATGAACTAAAAAAAACTAGTATGTTTGGAATGACTTTTTGATTTTTTACAAAAAGATGTGCAAAAAGTAGAGAGAAAAAAAAATCTTTGACTTTTTGATATGCATTGTTGACTTTTTAATCTTTTTATTTTGATTTTTTGACTAAAAAAATTACTTGTCAAACGAGGCCTAAATATATGATATTTTTCAATTGGAGGATATATAGTATTAGGGTCCCGTTTGTAAACAGGCTAATTTAGTAACTTTTTGACTATTTAGCTAAAATATAAACTTAAAAAAACTTGGGTGTTTAGGATGATTTTTTAGTTTTTTACGAAAAGATGTGCAAAAAGTAAAGAAAAAATAGAATCTTGGACTTTTTAATATGAATTATTAATTTTTTAATTTTTTTAATAATTTTTTAACTTTTTGGCTAAACCAACCCTTTCCAAATGAGTCCTAAGTGAAAATTGAGAAGTATCACGTGATTGACCCTAAAATCAACGAATCATCTACCTTTTTGTCATTAACGTGGGTACTAGGGCTTGAAAATTGTATAGAATCCAAAGCAGGAGTCCCCATCAAGAATGGGGTTTGGGAGTAGATGACATATGTTAAAAGTTGATTTTTTTTTTTTTTTTGTTTTTTCAGAATATGTATAAAAAAAAGTAAAGATATAGGGGTGATTTAGGAAATCTGCTAAAAGTTATTTTTTAACTTTTAACTCAGTTTAAATTACATAATTTTTTTTATACATAAAAAGATAAAAAAGTCAAAAAAAAATTAAAAAATTAAAAAGTTAATTTTTAACTAACTTTTTAAATCTCTCCATAATATGGTTTAAAAAAAAGTTGAAAAATTTAAAAATTAACTTTTAAACCGTCTTACCAACGTAAGCCAAAGCATTATTACAAGTCTTACAATGCCTTTATCTTCCAAGCCCTTAATCATTGTTGGGTTGAATTTTATAGTGTGTATATATATATAGAGGGTGGGGCTTTGCTCTGATCTAGAAGGTATTGTTGGACTTGCGGAGGCTCATTATGGGTTCCGTTTCGATAATCTAAACCGTCAATGTATAGAACTCGTTGAGTACTATATGCTTATAAAAAATCATGTTGATTGGATATCGATAGCAATGTGATCAAATCAGTTTTGTATATAAAAAATAGTAAAAAAATAAACAGTTGACAGAAATTTAATCCGATGAAATAGCTATTGATATCGAATCAACGTGATTTTGCACAAGTATACAGTACTCGACGAGTTCTATACATTGAACAGTTCAAATTATTGAAATGGAACCCGTGATGGACTCCCACGGGCCCAACAGTACCTTCCAACCCAAATCAGACCGGAAGGAAGCTAATCTAGGCCCTGTTTGGTGTAGCTGTTAAAACAATTTATAAATTATAGCTTAACAGATTATAGATTATGACTTTAATCAAAAGTTGTTAATCTGTTTGGCGTAGCTGTTGGATTATAAATTTAAGTTGCTGAGTAGTGTTTGTTAAATAAGCTGTGAAATAACTTTTTCAATTAATTTTTATTTTTTGTTTGTCTACATTTCTCATAAATAATAATAATAATAATCTATAGTTCATTTGGGTCTTTTTCTATTTTTTTTTTTTTAAATAAATCTAAGAATATAACCGTAAATTAACATGTCCACAGCAGAAACTGATAATCAGAAGTAAGAGGTGAGTAACTTCTCAGAATCAACTTTTTTGAGTTAACATAAGTTGTTAGAATTAAAAACTGTTTGAAATAATTTTAACCAAACAGTTCAAAATAACTTTTTCAAAACTAAAAGTCATAAGTTAGCTTTGAAAAGCTGAAACAAACACTCCCTATATGCTTGACTTCTAGCACCAAAGTAAGTGTGCTCTTTTGGCATGTGGATTTAAGTTAGACTGGGCTATTTTAATTATAAAAAGATAAAATATATTTTTTGAATCCTAAATTAAAAGTTATTATATTTAAATCATAATTCTTATATTTTTTCTTTTACAAAAGTTAAAAAAATCAAAAAATTCATTCCAAACAAGGCTATTTTAACCCCAGATTAAAATAATCAAAAAATTAAAAAGCCAACTCACATCCTATACTAAACCTTCATTATGTTTGATTTTGTTAGTTGCATCATTCTATTGGGCTTTTTTGTTTTTTATCTTTTTTTAAGGCTAAAAACTCCTGATATTTTCTTGAATAATTGACCCTCCACCAAATACTATAAAACAAACCTTATCCTCATGGACAATTATTAAGTAATCATAAAATATTAAGTGATTTGTGTTTTAATTATATAAGTATTAAGTAATTTTATAGAATCTATTAATAGATTCATTTTTAAAAGATCTTATCTATTCAATTAGAATTTTATTGAACGTTACAATTATTTTGTGTTAATATTATTTTTTTTACAATTCTCACTTTTTTGTATTCTTAAATTATTCTTTTTACGGCAACGATACATACTATTAAAAGTGATGTTTTAAAACACCACTAGTAAATTGACACATATTTAAAAAAAAAACACAATAATACTATAAGGTCATATTTGATTCACAAGATTAATAGTGAAATATTAATAATCTTATTAAATTAGTGTGGTATTCATTATCCAATTGGATTAATATCCATTGGATTAATAATCCTACCCCTACCCTATTACTAATAATCCTACAAATTTGTTAGATTAATTATCCATTAGATTAATAATCCTAAACCAAAATGTTAAAACAAACATAAGATAATTGGGTCTACCGATTAATAATCTCTATCCCATACTTTAATCCACCTAATCAAACATGCCATAAGAGTAAATAAAACCCACTATCACACCATTAGTAATACCACTAATTAATCTCAATCGTTTTCCTTCTTTTTAATTGTTATGAAAGATGTGACAGAGGGACGTGACGGCCTTGGTAGCCTCATCTTTCGTGTTTGTTTCTTTGTTTTTTTTTTTCTTCTTCTTTTGATCAACTTACCTATTTATGTTCAATCGAGGAGCTTGGCCAACATTATTGTAACGGCTTTGGTTGGTAGCTCAAAAATTAGTGGTCTTAATGGCCCTAATTTCTATATAAAGTAAAAAGAAAAAACAACAAAGTAAAAAAAAAAAAGAAAAAAAAAACAGACTTACCCAAAAAGGAAATTAGGGCCATTAGGGTCACTGTTTTTAGGGCCACAAAACATTTTTCTTATTGTAAACTTTCTGAATTGTTTTTTTTACAGCACACCAAACTTAGCTATTTAAAATTGTCTAAAATTATTATCTTATAATTTAAATTTATTTTAAATATAAATTTTATATCACACAAATTTAATTTTTATCACATAATCACTCACTAAAAAAACCTCTAGGTGGATAATTCTGAATTACAGAGAGTTTCTGTTTTTTCTATTTTGTACCACTTACATGAAAACAAATAATGATATCCAAAAACTATTACGGTTCCGATTCGTAGCTCAAAATTCGAAAGCTCGAATTTAGCTCGACACCAAAACGACGTCGTTTTGGTGTCTTTTTTTTTTTTTCTTTTTTTCTTTTTTCCTTTCTCTCTGGTCTGAAACTGAGACGATGAAGAAGAAGAAAGAAGAAGAGGAGGGATGCCTAAACTGATGATGTTAACCCAATTTTTAATCTGCAGAAAAATGCAGAGAAAAGGAAGAAGAAGAAGAAGAAAATTACAGAGAGCAGAAATTTTTACATCATCTGCAGATCCGGATCATCTGAATATATATTTTTACATCATCTGCAGATCCGGATCATCAATAATGAAAAGAATAATTTATAATATTTCGAGCATCATCTTCATCTTCTCTTGAAAATAGGCGAAAAAAATCATAAAATGAGCTACCAAAACGCGAGCCACAGTGGGCAGACCCAGACCCAGAAAAAAATTATCAATGAAGAGAAGATGCAGAAATTTTCGAAATCAATGAAGGTGAAGATACCAATGAAGGGGGAGAGAGGGATTATAACCAATTTCAAAAGAAGAAGAAGAAATTTGATCAACATAAAAAATTATTATCCCAAAAAAAAAATTATTGATTAGGATCTAGATCTGGATCATCATCTTCATCTTCAACATCATCATCATCTTCATCAACAAAAAAAAAAAATTCCTCTGCAGATCCAAATCAACATTATCATCATCAATAATTTTTTTTTTTTTTTTGCAGATCCAGATCTACTTAGAAAAAATGCAGAAAATTTTCTTTTTTCAGATCCAGATCCAGATCCAGATCCACATCTTCTCTTCTCTCCTCTCTTTTCTCTCTCTCTCCTTCCTCTTCTCTTCCCTCTCTGTCTGTTCAAAAGAATGAAAATGAAAGAAAGAAAAAAGAAAAAAGAAAAAAGAAACACTGCCCAAAACGACGTCGTTTTGGGCCGTTTGGGCCATTCGAGCCTCATGGATTTCGAGCTACCAACCATTTCGCAAACTATTATTATGTTTGGCTTTATTTTTATTTTTTTCCTTAAAAAATTTGAAACTAGTTTGACGGAAAAAAAAATTGGAATAGTAAATTAGAATCACCTCATTCAATGTTTGAAAGACGGATATTATTTTTCCATTCATACTAAAAAGAGCACAATTGCGTTTAGTTTTGGTTTTTTTAGTTAGTTTTTTAATTTTTTTGACTTTTTTAGTCTGTGACTTTTTTAGTCGTTTGATATTCTTGTTTGGCTTTTTTGACCTTTTGGCTTTAGAATGACAAAATTACCCTTACTATAGAATGATGCTTTTTTTTACTTTTTATTTGTATATGAGATAATTTGGTACTTTTGTAACTTTTTTATCTTTTTGTGATTTTATAACTTTTTTTTTTGTCTTTTGTGATTATATAGCCCACGATAAAAACCAAACCACGGCTTATATCTTCTTAATTTTTCTTCCAAACTCCTGTTAATGATGTGGTAAATAATTTTAAAAGAAGATAAAAAGAGTTTGAAAAGAGTTACTTGGTAAGAGCATCTCCAACGGTTCATCAAACTTTTCACCAAATCTGAGTAAAAAAATCACTCTTTCTCCAATTTGATACTACTCGCTCCAACGGTGAGCATCAAAAGGAGGAGGGGCGACCGGTTGGTCGACCCATAAGGCCATTATTTTTTTTTTTTTCTGTTCTTTTCTGTGGCAGAGGAGGAGGATCCCCTTCTAATCAATGGATTTGTGAAGGAAACTCAAACATACATGGGTGCCATGAAGAGACTAGAGAATCCTCACCTTTCATGAAGAAATCTACCATTCCACTCAACATCTGAGTTTCTTACACAACCAATATGCCCATAAAAGAAATCAGCTTTCTCCATTCATGATCCTGCCAATTCTGCAGTAATGATGGTGAAATATGAATTCGTAAACAGGAGACACAGCATGCCTATGTTTTGGTTGAACAGGAGACTGATCCAAAGAGACCACTTCATGTTGAACATAATGGCCATCATTTCTTTTCTTTCGTGGTTGACCGGCCGGTCGACCGGGTAGGCAAAAATAATTTTTTTTTTTTTTTTTTTTACCTGTTTGAACCTTTTTTGACCGGTTTGAACCTACCTAATTTAAAGGAAACCGAGCGACCGATTGGTCAACCGGCCGGGCAACCGGGTGGTTGACCGGTGTACCACTTTCAACGGTCAGTAACAGTGATTTGATAAAATCTGTGTCCTGGTATCAGTTTGATGTTTTGTTTGCTGAATTCTCAGTTTGATATAAGTTTGGTGCAACGGTTGGAGCTTCAAAAAGTGAATTTTTCATCAAATTTTGAATCTGATGCTGAGTTTGGTTCACCATTGGAGATAGTCTAAGTATTATTTGCCACATCACCACTAGGAGAGTACGGGGGTGAAAAATTGGAGAGATGAAAAAATTTTCTACCAAAAAATACCGAAATGTTATGTTGAAAAGTGTAAAATCAATTGTAAACTTTATAAATATTAATAATTAAAATTTTAAATTTTTTTTATGTACTTGTAAATAAATTTTTTGAAACCCAAAATATTCATCATTTTTCTATAATTTATTATTTTTCTAAGACAAATATTTTTATGACATTTATTTTTATTAAATTATTTTTTTAATTTTTTTAATCAAAATATAGATTTTAAAAACTCCAGTATTTCTATTTTCATCTTCAGAGTTTGAAGGATCATGGTACTGCTAATTTATATATAATAGCTTCTGCATCGATCATAAATTAATTGCTCCGAATTGTTACAGTTTAAATGATTTGATTATTATTTTGATTTGAGAATATGTACAAAGTTATTTTAATATACCTTCCACTTATTGCTCATTAACAAAAATAATTTAAATAAATTAAAAAAATTAATTATGTAAAAGTTAAAAACTACAATCCAATTATCAAATTTTGGTTTCCAATAAATTGCATTAAACAAGGGCAGTGTAGCGTGGCATTAGGCATCATTAGTAAATGCTAATATGCTAATAGAAGGTTAAAAGTTATAAAAAAAATAAATAAATAAATAAATTTAATACATGTTAATGATTTAATGATATATGAAAAATAAAACACAGCCATCCATCGATTAAAATATGGGTAGTTGGAAAATTTTAATATATTATCTTTTTTTTTTTTCTTTTTTTTTTTGATAATGTTCTCTTAAGCCTTGTTTGGGAAATAGAGAAAAAGTCACATCGTATCACACTTTTTATCTTTTTATACATCTTTTTATTAAAAAAATAAAAAAAATTAATTCTCAAATGCGCCCTTAGTTCAATCTAAGTATTGGAGTAATTGATTAAAATTTTTTTTTTTAGTCAAAAATAGAATGCTAATATGTTAGTAAAGTTAGATTACAATCTAAAAGAACCGCCCGTTGATCCATCAACTCAAACCCTAGACCTTCCATATGAACCAGCATATGAGTTGGTAGTTGCACACTCTTTCTCTCTCTAGTTGTGAGCTTCTCACTCTACACTTTTCTTCTCCTAGGGTTTCCAACAGGCTGCGGCAGTCGGGGTGGGGGAGGGGATTCCGACGGCCTTTGGCCTCCTCTCCCCTCCTCCTATCCCCCTTTTTCTCTTTCTTTCATGGTTTGCTGCAAATAATATGGAAGCTTGGGACTTCCATCTTCTCCCTCCTTTGTGGGGTGTTTCATCTTCCCTCCGTTTCATCTCCGGCCATGGCCTCACCAGATCTACCACCTCAACTTCGGCGGATCTATTGTCACTACCGCCACTAGATGTTGTTGGTGTAGATGTTTTTTTTTTTTGTTTGTTTGTTTTTTCTTTGTCTTTATGCTATGCTCTGCTCTGTTTTTGTTTGTTTAGTAATGGCGTCCATGGGGGAGTGTAGGTTCAAACTTACCCATTCTATGGTTGGGATCTTTGATTATTTCAGACATACTCTAATGTCGACTCTATGATCGATTCTGTTTTGCAGTACGAGCACAAACACATGATATGGGTCTAAATATTTTCTTAGTTTTCTCTCCTTTGTGTTTCTTGCAAAAATTTTATTTTCTTTGGTATAATGGATCTTGTGAGTGTCGTTTGGCCTTCTTAAATGAAATTATCTATTGTTCAAAAAAAGAAAAATCCTAGACCTTCCACTCATCGCACTGTAAAACGTGATTACATGTCATTCGACCACAAGGGCTTGACATGTAATTGACTAAGATCAATATGCTCAATATTGCAATCAAATTAATCGCTTTATCAATCAGCTTCATACCATATTATCATGAACCAATAACAAATTTTAACAAATTAATAGCAAAAAGTTAAGATTTCTTGCAATCCCCTATCTAAACTAAAAATTATTACCTGGGCATAATGCATTTAATTCTGATAATTCAATTCGTTCATCGTTTAAATATTTGTGTAAATTATGATTTTAAAAATCGAAAATGCCTCAGAGCTCGAAAATGCCGAGCTCGAAACGGCTCGAAAGAGAGGGAGAGGAGAAAGAGAAGGGAGGGAGAGAAGGGAGGGAGAGGAAGAAGGTCGGCGTCGCAGCTCCCCGGCCCGCCGTCGTCGCAGCTCCCGCCGCCGCCTCTGCTTCCTCCTCCGTCGCAGCCCCGCCGATGTCGCAGCCCCGCCGCCTCCCCTCCTCCTCAAACCGGTTTTTATGGCCCCCTCCCCTCCCTTCTCCTCCTCCTCCTCCTCCTCCTCTTCTCCCTTCTTCTTCTTCGTTCTGCAAAACCAGGGAAGAAAGAAAAAAAAAAAAAAAAAACCAAAATCGACACCAAAACGACGTCGTTTTGGTGTCGAGCCGCGTTTCGAGCCGCGACATTCGAGC
Organism: Camellia granthamiana; assembly: GCA_036172215.1. Taxonomy (NCBI): domain Eukaryota; kingdom Viridiplantae; phylum Streptophyta; class Magnoliopsida; order Ericales; family Theaceae; genus Camellia; species Camellia granthamiana. Next base: position 131,782,743 of record CM069908.1, read on the forward strand.
TACGTAGCATGATCGTTTAAAAATTAACAATTTATTTTTTCAAATCAAATATAATTATAGAATGAATGACAATTCGAGGCAATGCACAAATCTTCAAAGTTGGTGTGCTCAAAAATCTTTTCAATGAAAACGTCATGGCTTGGACAATCCAAGTCACCAAACAAACACCAACAATTCAAGATGAGGGATTTTGTTTTCACACCACGATCAGAATTCAGATTGCATCTCTGATCAATTCAATTATTCCAACAAATAATTAGCAGCAATTAACGGGTTAAAATTAACAATAACACTCCACAGACCAATTGATAATAAACTCATAATATTATTTTCACAACCATATACAATACAAAAACTAATTAAAACAGAATCATAATTGTAAATACCAAACCATGCCCAAAAAAAAAAACAAAAACAAAAACAAAACAAAACACAAGAAAAAAACTTATTTCACAAATCTTTATTAAAGTAAATACATTTCTACTTACATATGTTGTTGGGAGGGTTTGGCGGCGGCCTTAACATCCTGATTATTCAACCCTCCACCCTGTCTCATATCGGCGACACCCATTGCCTGATACGGCGCCGATTGCACCGCACCTCCCTGCGCAGCATAGTACACCTGCCTCCCCGCCCCAGTATCGTACGCCATCTGCGTGTAACCCCCTCCTGTAGTCTCGACCATCCCGACTCCCCCTGAATTCGCTTGCCGAACCATCCCAAACCCTTCCGCATACCCCGCCATCTTCGCCGGCGGTTGCGGCGGCAGAGTAGGTTGCGCCACCGCCGGTTGTGGCGGTGCAACATTGTATAGTGAAGCTTGGTCCCGGTAAACCTCCGGTTGCATCCTCTGAACCGCGTAGTAGCCTTGACCGGCTTGGCCGGTCACCTGTCTTCCCATCGGCGCGTGATACATACCTGCCGGAGTTTGAATCATGTAAACCTGTTGTTGTTGTTGTTCAGGTGCCGCCGTGTAAACTCCGCCGCCGGTGAGTTGCTTTTCCGGCCAATATCCCTGTGGAGCAGACACCGGAGGTGGCGGAGCAGCCGGTAATGTCGCCGGAGGTAGTTTTTCTGAGAAGTTTTGTCCGTAGTAATTATTGCCTGAAAAACCTCCGATTAAGTTCTCATCGTTTCTCCTCCAATACATAGCTTGTTCTTGACCTCCAATCTGCAACCTCTGGAAATCCTGGATCTGCCTCGGATGATCCTCCGGAGGTGGAGCCGGAATTTCAGGCTCCGGTATTGGATCCGGTACCTTCGCCGCCACGGGTACCTGTACCGGTACAGGTACCGGTACCGGCACCGGCATTCCTTTATCCAAACCGAACAAGAAGTCGACATTATTCGGCGGCGGTGCCACCGTCGACGGAGGCGGAGGCGCCTGAATCGGACCGGAATTCAAAGCGTCCACAAACCTCTCCCGATCACTCTTCCCTTCGCTCGAACCAAAACTCCCTTGCGACGCCGCCACCGACTCCTCATCGGCGAACAAAAACAACCGCAATCTCGCCGGCTTCGACGAAGCCCTAAACAACCGATCGTACTCGTGCATCATATGCTCGAGATCGTCGTCATTCGTCACCGATATCAACGCGTCGAGATCTTCCCCGGGCAACTGGTACTTGAAGCAGACATCGGCGTCGCAGAGAACAGAGAGCTTTCCGATGAGTGATGCGAACTTGATGTTGCGATCAACGGCCAAGATCTTCGTTTCGCCGCCTATGTATGATAATAGGTTGTCGTGAGGCCTAGGGTGTATTTTGCCGCCGTAGCTGCACATGAACTTCACTTTGTAGTTGCTCGACGGTGGCGCCGCCGCTTGCTCCTCCCACGGCGGCGTGTTTTCGAAGTCAATTTCGCGGGACCGCGGCGAGGAGTTGCCGGAGTCCGGGTATGAAGTGGGGTAGGAGTAGTTCTCCATCGGCGCAAAATAGCAATGAGCAAAACAAGATAGAGAGAGAGAGAGAGAGAGAGAGAGAGAGAGAGTTACTCCATGGAGTGTGAGAAGAAATGGTTGTAGAGAACCGGAGAAAATGGGGAGATCTTTTTATTTTGCTGCGGTTAAGGGTTTGTTTACGTTACTCGTTGGATCATGAATTTTCAGTACATTAGGTTGTTTTGTTTGTTTTTGTTTAGGACGTGGCGGTGGATGAGGTAAGAAGTGTGGGTTTGGAGAGAGTGTGGTGAGTGATGATAGCAAGAGTTGTGGTTAGCTGGAATAGAGGGTATGGGCTTGGATTGGGCCAACAATGGAGAGAGAGACGTGTTGACTGGGATTGGCACTTGGAGAAGACAGGGGAGACTGCCAAGTCGCGGTTGCCACGTGGATTCTAATTTGGGATGTAATTTTATTGAATGATTTTCAGGGCATATGCTCTATAAAAAATTCAATTTATTAAAAAAACATACAATTATTATATTAATATAATTTAAATTTTTGCAATATTTTTTCCTCTATTACTCTTCTATTTAAAATTTAAAATATATTTATAATGATTTATAATAGATAATTTTAAAAAATTAACAAAATTTAATATCTCAAATTAGAAAATGGATAAATTAAAAAAAAATGGACTAAAAAAATAGAACAATGGGAGTAATCACAAAATTCTTTTTTTTTTTTTTTTTTGTTTCCCTTGTCTTCCAATCACCACCTGCCACATGTGTATGGGGTGGTGGGGGTAGTGATTGAAGGGGGTCTCCATCACTCCTCTTTTTAAAAAGTGAAATCAATCCAACTTTTTTTTTCAAAGAAAATAAAAAAAATGCTCAATGTTCCTATCATGAAAGATGTTTCATTTTATGAAATAATACCGTGTACAAACAACAATCCAACTAGCTTAAAAAAGCATCATATTTGACTTTCTAGTCGTTGATAATATAAATATTTTTTTATATTTATAATTATCATCTTATTTATTGACACACAAAAAAAATCACATACAAATAAAGTTATGTACAAAATGATGTGATGGAAATTATGTATTCATCGTTTAAAAAAATAAAAAATAAAAAAAAGTAATATCAAATTTGTCACTAATACATCCGACCTATTTGGTGGCAATTATACAAGCAGCTTACGGTTTATTTTAATTTAGGAGCTTGTGTCAGATTATTTGTTACAATTTCTATTTATAGCTTATTTAACAGAAATAGATTAAATAAATTAAAAAAATGTGATTTTTCAAAAACTGAGGGAGTTCTGCTTTTTAATTATTAACTTTTAATTTAAAATAATTTCCACCAAATATCTCCATTGTGGTTACTGATTCTATATATAAAATAAAATTAATAAAAAACTAAAAAAAATAATATTCACTGAATTAGTAATATATTTTCAATTAGTGGCTAGTACAGCCTAGGATAATAAACAATAGTAAATAATAAATGGTAATTATGTGATTTAATTTTGATGAAGTTTCAAATACTAATAAATAAATAGTGATTTTTTTATATACATATAATGGGTCGTTCCATACATCAAAAATAAATACTAAATTATACTAAATTCTTTAGAATAACGGTAAATCCAAGTATCGATCTACATGGACAAATGGAAATTAAACTAATTTAATTGTTAAATTCCTAAATTAATTTTGATAAAAAGATTGAGGGATATCATGACTAAATGAGAATTTAATGAAATTGAGAAATTGAATTGACAATTAAAAGTAAAGTTTTGAGATACTGATTTTTTGGAAAAATCCTAGGGCAAAAAGTTCACAATTAACCACATAAATAGGACTTAACATTGGTCATCAATTGCAATCCAATTTGAACTACCCAATATTTCCCAACTACAAGTTGAAACATTGATAAAGAGGATTATTGCATTCATCGTACAGGCACGAATCATCTCAAGTAGCACGAGTCGTTTGCTCTAAACTATAGTAGCAACACGACCTGTCTCTCGTAGCATGACTCATCTCATACTTTGAACACAAACACAAAGAAAACTAATGTATGGAAAGTATTAAACAATCACAGAGAATAAAATATTTGAAGAGATGAAAAGAAAAATTATTATAAACTTCTAAAACATCCATATATTTATTCAAACCATTTCACAATCAAAGCCTAATAAAAATCTCTCTACATGGCTAGGGTTTCATCAAAATCCTAAAAATATTAGCCTAACCATTCATGGAGAAGTGGAAAGATGTAGAGGGAGAAGAATCCACTATGGGAGACATTCTTCAAATTTCAAGTTATTTTTCTTCCAAACCCTAGTCTCTCTCTCCCTTTTCTCTGAAATATTTTTGAACCGTAAGAGCAGCCTCTTTTCTTCCTTTTATTACCAACAGAATAGAATGAAATTTCCAACCACAGAACCCTAGGTAGGCTGCTCAAGTGCCCATGTGGACCGCTAGAGTGATGACGAGCCGCACGTACGGTGAAATGGCAGGCCAGGAATTATCACTACTCGCATGAAGAATCTATTTTTGTGCCACTTTTTGCTTGAATTTGCGTATTATCTTCCAAATCTGTACAAGTGCACAAAACACATCATTTCTATCAAATAAACAAAATTTAAAGACTATAAATGTAACTTAAGCGGCCTTAATGTGGTACCTTTCGGCCTACATCAACATAGTTTATATTTTTTCACACAAACTATTATCTGTTTAAAATATATGTTGTATGATGTATTTATTATAAATATTATTCAAATAGATAATACTATTCATATTTGAATTTTGGATAAATTACTGTGCTCAAATAGTAGAATTTACTATTCACGTTTTGAAAAATCCAATTGGTCACTATTTATTTTTTAACAAATATGCTATTGATGAGTTGTCTTCTTTTGACAAATGTGATATTGATGAATTGTTTTCTTTTGACAAAATTTGATATACTTACATGAGGTGGTTGGTTATTTTTATTAGAGTGTAACTAAAATCTCTACAATAATTACAAAAATTTTAAAAAGATATATATTTTCATGTCTGATATAAATTTTATTTAAATAGATTTTACAATGCATACAAATATTTTAATAGAGAAGTCACTGTACATTTAAATATTTTAATAAAGAAGTTACTGTGTATTTAAATATTTTAATAGAAAAGTCACTGTGCATTTAAATATTTTAATAGAAAAGTTAATATGCAGTCACTGTACATCATTTATTTTTACAGTAAAAGTTTTGAAGTATTGTATCACTATTTATCAAAAGCGACGTTTGGCCAATTGTTTCAAACCTCTGAGTTGCAATTTTTGAAAATGGAAAAGGCCGTGTGTGCCCATGATGAAGAGTGTCTGACATGAAATTAGTAATTCGAAGATGAGTATCCTCCTCTCTCCAACAGATATGAGCTAACGGATATAATTTTATGATATATAAGGAGTATTTTGGTTGAAGAAAAATAAATGTTGAAGAAGATAAGAAAAGAAAAAATCTGTGATATTTATTTGTTCTCAAAATATTATTGTGCTTCATTGAGTTGTATTTTCTGTAAAAAAAATTTGTTAAGAATTTGAGCAAAATTGTAAAAGGATTTTATATCCCTTATTCTTATTATTCCCGTACAAAAAGAGAGTTTCAGTGAGTGATTTTTTGAGATAAAATCACTTGGGTTAGGTAAGATTAGGCAACAGATTCAAAACTAGTCTGGTTATTTTTGTGAGTGATTTTTTTGGATAAAATCACTTGGTTAGGTGTGACTAGGCACCGGATTCTAAACTAATCTGTAAATGTTCATTAGTACCCGTGAAGCTATGGTGTAATTACTATTTGAAGAATAGTGGAGAAATTCCTGAGGAGGATACTCGAGGAGTGGACGTAGGCCCGACATGTTTAACCACTATAAATCTCAGTATTTTGTTTTCTCTCCCTATCTCTCTTACTTTTTGATAATTATTGTTATGTTTTTTATTTGTTAAAATTTGAATATTGTGTTTATTATTTTTAATAACCCAATTCATCCCTTCTTGGGTTGCCTACCAAAAATAGCAGTACATTTTACAAAAATTAATAATTATAATCATAAATTTTTTTCATCAGTCTCTAAATATTTATGAAAGTAACATTGATGTATAATTAATAATTAAAATGGTAAAAAAATTTCACCAATCAATAAATATTTATGAAAGTAACATTGATGTTTAATTTCTCTTGAAAAGTGAATCAAGAATGATTCAATTGTAAGTTAGAAACTTGAAAGGGATTGAAGTAATGACAAATTTGTGATTTTTGCATCCACTTTCCTAGCCTTAACAAAGATTGTGCTTGCTCATACCCAGGGATGGCCACGGGCGGGCTTGCGACGGATTTGCCATTCTTCGCACCAGCTCCTGCCCCATGGAGAAATTCCACCCTTGCTCCTGCCCCTGCCCCTGCCCCTGCCCCTGCCCTGCTTCTGCTATGGGTGAAATTTTTCTACCCCATTCCTGCCTCTGCGAATATCCGATCACATGTCAAATGTCCAAAAAAATTTAAAACTACTTAAATTCTTAACACACTAAATAATTTTTCTTATTTCTATATATATAAACAATGAGGCTTTTAGGATTATTATTTATTTATATTTAAACAGAACCATAGACTTTTAATATTTTTTTCTTATATCTAATTATATTAAATATTATTAATTATATTTGATCGGGTTTGAATCGAAGGAGGCGATACCTGCCCCCGCCTCACTCTATTGCGGGTGACCAAAACATAATTTACCCCCGCCCCACATAAGTGTCGAGCGGGTAAAATTCATCTCATTCAGACGAGCATGGAGAAACTCCCGCAAATTGAATCAAAATAACCATCCCTATTAAACCCTATAAATCCCTTCAACAACAAACTGGACTATTAAACATTCGTACCTTATTTTGATATGGTGGGACGACTCATCTTTAATTCACATTCCAATTATTCAGTGTAATGCAAGGCTATATTTAAATAGTAAATGTGCATAGTAGGAAATGTGCATAGTAGGAAATGTTGGACTTACTAAAAATAAATATATAATTTTTATTTAATTTAAAAATATTGCATTTAATAACTATCAAACGATGATGTTATTTGTTCACAAACGATAATGTTCTTTTACAGACAAATATATTAAACACACCAACTCAAGCCATGTTTGTTTTAATTCATAGGTTGTGGGATTGGATTGATAACCTATAGGTCCCCAAAAAATGCTTAGTTGGACAAAAAGTGATGAGACTAAATTCTTGTTTGTTTTCCTAAGTAGAATAGAAAAGATTGATAGTAAGAGGATTGTTAGTAAAGGAATTAAGTAAAATTGTGTTTATTTTGATGATAATTGTTAGTGTAGAGATTGTTAAATTATTTTTATATAAAATAATAAAACAAATAAAAAAATACAAAAACTTTAAACATTAATGTTTAAAAAAAAATGCCTAACATGTAAAAAAATTTTAAAAAATAAAAATAAAATAAAAAAATTTCAAAAAAAAATAAAACAAATAAAATAATGATTTTTACTTAACAAAAAATTCAAAAAATTAAATGTTAATGTTTAAAAAAAAATGTCCGACATGTAAAAAATAAAATAAAAAAAATTTCTAGTACGCCGGACTATTTTCTAATACCAAGTCCTGGAGGCTCATCCGAATCCCCTTGGGAAGGCCCATCATAATCCAGAACTCACTATCAATCCTCTCTCCATCTCTCAAAACAAACACAATATTAGTGAGTCTCACCTTACTACCAATCTCAACCCCCCCTCTAACTCTCCAAATAAACGGACCTAATACCGTAGCAGGGGAGATTAGTAATCCCAATGGTGGAGATGATATGATACTACTAATCCAATCACATGAGATTATTTTGCCTTTTACTTTAATTTGAATCAACTAATATCACTATATTAATGCGTAAACAGATATTATTTATTTTACATCTCCAAATTAATATTATCATACTAATAATCTCTTTAATCAATCTTAACATACTTATAATCTTATCCAACTTAATCAAATAAACAAACATGTCCTTATAAACCACTGTCAATAACTTGGTGTGGGGCCACCAAAACTTGTGGCTATTTTGTTACTTACAAATACCATGTTTATTATCCCTCTTAGAAAGTGATATAGAACCTCTTAGAAAGTGATATAGAATTAATAATACTACAGGTCGTACTTAAATTTTATTGGTTTTAAAAAACACAGATGTAACAATTCTATAGGATTGTTAATGATAAAGTATAACAATAATGATTTGGACACCACAAAACATCATCCCTATAACCCTCATTCACTTGTGATTAGCCCAAGTAAGAAAGAAAAAACATATATATATAAATAAATCATTGGTCCACATCATTATGAAGGTGGTGGGGGTCTCCCCAAAAATGGATCCCAAACATTTTCCAAAGTATAATAAGAGTTTCATAATTTTATAGATTTAATTTTAGTCAATTAATATCATTATACTGATGGGCAAACAAATGTAAATTTTTTTTAACATTTCTAAACTAATTCCATACCCTAATAATCTCTACTACTTAAACTTACCCTATCTATAATCTTACCCAACTTAATTGGAGGATCCAACTTGAAAATAAAATATTAATATTTCATGGGTGAATTACATTAACAGTCTTTATAGTTTGAAACTTATGTCGCTTTAGTCCATAACTTTTCAATTGTGATACATTTGACCCTAAATTTTGAATCTTATTCCAAAAAATGACAATTGAATATCTCATTGCTCAATTTTAATGGGAAAATAATCAATTTGATCAAATATAAACTAATTTGACAAAAATAAATTTCAAAAAAATATTTTTGAATTTTTAAAAATTATTTCTATTCACCGAAGATAAAATTATGTAAAAATGATAAATCTTTTACACATTTATTTATTTATTTATATCAAATTAATTTTTATTATGTGTTTGGATATGATCATGTAATGGGTGGTTGTTTTTATTTTTTTTAAAATTGTTTCTATTTTTTCAAAAATCAAATATGGCCACAATTTTGATATCGTTATTAAACCAATCCATTAAATCAAAAAATTCAAAATTAAAAATATTTCATATATTAAATATATCGATTACACATTAAAAGCCTAACAATCACCCATTACATGATTATCATCCAAACACATAATAAAAATTAATTTGGTAAAATAAATAAATGTGTAAAATCAAATTGACTACTTTGCCCTTGAAATTGAGTAATGGTATATTTAATTATCCTTATTTGGAATATAATTCAAAATTCAAGGTCAAATATGTCACAATTGAAAAGTCATGAACCAAAATGATATGAGCTCCAAACTATATAGACTGTTAGTGTAATTCGCCCATATCTCATTTTTCTTTGGTAGTGGCTTCTCTCCAATTCAGAATCGAACTGGTGTATGATCTTGGGCCTTCATGAATCCACCACAGAGCCCATATCAATGATTTCAATCGTGCAATGTGTAAAACTTGTCAAGTACTTTATTTTTATAAAAAATCACATTGATCAGATATCGATAGCCGCTTGATCAGATCACATTTGTATGAACTATTTATTTTTAAAATCATAATTGCCACAAATGTAATCTAATCAAGTGATTATCGATATCCGATCAATGTAATTTTTTAAAAGAATAATATTTGACGAATTCTACACATTAAACGATTTTAATCGTCGACACAAAATGGACCCACAATGGGCCAGATTAGAGAGTCCAAGTTCTTTTTCTTTCATAATGCAAATTTATAAGTAATTTTGTATATATAATTAAAGGGAAAGTCTGCTAACTCGGATTTATTCATTCAGAATTTTTTAAGTGGGTGATTATGTTGTGAAAATTAATTTACGTAGTGAAAGGTCCATGTAAAGTGTGACGGAGATTAAATTTATAAATAATTTTTAAATTAATAAAGATGAGTTTGTTATATTATTTATAATTAAATCTTCAAAAAATTAACCATAAGTAAAAAAGTACACTGAAAATGATACATATGGAGTGCGCATGAAATAAGCACCTCTTGAAAACATTATCATTGAGGTGGCAACCCCAATCGAAAAGGTTGATTTGGCTATGTATGGGGCTACCTCCTTAGATTTGAATTTCTATTTTATTATTGGCTACTTAGCTATTAAAGTTCATTAGATTCCTAATTAGTTTTTGATTTGTAGCGGCAAGTGGGCATAAAGAAGACATAGATCAATGGAAATTTGACAGCTCTGTTACAGCCTATAGATACCGTTGCCATTACTATAATTAAAGCCAACGTCATCAAAGCACTAGGTGCACTTTGTAGTGCACACCTCTAAAAATAAGAAAATTAATAGATAATGTCGGAATATTACATCTTGTCTATTTGGGTTTTAAAAATTATATTTTATTTTTTAAAATTTTTAATTATATAATAAATAATTTTTTTATTAATTAATTATTAATTCAATTAATAATTTTAATAATGTCAATAATATATTTTAATTAATAATTCTAATAATTTCATTATTAAATATGAGGATCGAAAAAAAAATTTATTTTTTCTGTTAATTTTATTAAATGAGAAATTCTAATAGTAAAATATTTATAATTTTTAAAATTATAATAAATAATCTATATTTTAAGCAAGTCTCAAAGGATGCACTTGAAATTTACCCTAGAACTCTTTTGAGTTTATGTTTTGTATTTGTAGAATAATTATTTAGATCTCGTTTAAAAACAAGTTTTTTTTAGTAACTTTTTGGTTAAAATATGATATGAAAAAAATAAACATGTCTAGAATGATTTTCTATTTTTTTATGAAAAGATATGCAAAAAGTAAAGTGAATGGAAATGAATATTTGACCTTTTGATATTTGTTAATTTTATGACATTTTTAGTGACTTTTGATTTTTAAGCTAAAATGAAAAGCTGTCAAACAAGGCCTTTGACCATCTCCACTGGTTACTCAAACCTTTCATCAAATTTAAATTTGATGAAAAATGAGTTATTTTCTTGCTCTAACAAATACATCAAATAGGTATCAAATCGAGAATTTTCTTTTCTTTCATCAAACTGAGGACAAATGTGTCTTTTATCAAATCACTATTCATTACCGTTGTCAGATGTCCTCCGAGATGACCATCTCAAGGCAAAAAATTGTGAAAAAATTCCACTGGCCGGTTGACCGCCCTGTAAACCACCTCAAGGGAAAAAAAAATTTACACTGACCGGTCGACTAACGGACATCCACCCAGTCATCCATCCAATAAACCGTTGTTCTAATGAAGCTCCAAAATCCTCTGTTGGAACACTTGATATCAAATGAAATTTTTACTCAAATTTAATAAAAAAAACTGATGCACCATTGGAGATGCTCTTAGTATAGTAACGACACTGAAAATTTTATCAACTTCATAAATAATTGGAATATTTTAACTTTATTTATAAATTCTTATTTATTTTAAATTTATTTATGTTAATTTGTATTCAGATATAATGTGACAAATATAAATAACTAAATTATATTTTGAGAAAATTGCACTGAAATGGAGAGAACTTAAATTGCTAAAATGGAAAAGTAATTACAACAGTATATATGGTAAGTTGTAATAAAAAAAGCTTGGTAAATTATAACTTTGCCCCTTTATTTTTGCCCTCAACAATGCTACTTTTCTTAATTTATCACTCTTAAATTATCTTTAATGATGTGACATTAAAATTAAACTCACATAAATATTTGATAAATCACACTTGTCAAACACATTATTCAAGATAATTTTTAAAGCAGTAATGCTACGTATCATAAAAAAAATATCATAAAAATGATTATGAAAGATTCTCCACCGTTAGATTACATATACAATAAAACACCACACACTAATCAAGAGATGAAAAATTTTCATAAAATATTTTATGACAATTTTTTTATGATCCTTAATATTATTCTTTTTAAAGATAGTAAATTACATTTTTCTTTTACCCTAACCATCTCTTCCATCAAAATCCATCTTTCTTTTTCTTCCTACTCCTTTTTCCTGCCAAGCTGTCGGCCACACTACTATCATCCTTCACGATCTCCTTCAGTCCCTTTTCCGTTGCCACTACCGCCGCCACCATCCCTCAACAAACATTAATTCCCAATCCCGACCACTGCCACAACCAATCCCATTGACTACCACTGCCACCGTCTCTTCAGTCAAATTCCGACTACTGCCACAGCTCTGTCTCTCTTCTCAAGCCCGATCGTCGTTGCTTTCGAACCTCAACCATCGCTAGCATCATCAGCTCCGCTTCATTTCTCTTCTCAAACCCGAAAGTTATCGCTCTCCAACCTAAACCACTGTTAGTGCCATCTCTCCTCTTCCCTTTCTCATTTCTTTGTCTCTGTTGTAGACTTGCAATCGGAATCTAATTTGGTTTCGCCATATCTAGTTCGTTGATGATGAAAATAGGGAGGTAGAGAGAGAGAGAGAGGGGGGTAAAAAGGAAAAAGAAATTAAGAGAAATATTTTGGAGCTCTAATTTGTGAGTTTTAATAGTTTTAATGTGTATGTGGGGTTCATCTAGGGCTGCAAACGAACCAAACTGTTCATGAACAAGCTCGGCTCGGCTCGGCTTGTTAAGGGTTCGGCTCGACTCGTTTAGTAAACGAGCCGAGCTCGAGCTCGAATATTAGGCTCGTTTAGTAAACGAGTCGAGCTCGAGCTCGCATAAGCTCGGCTCGTTTATCTTTATTTAAATTATATAATAAATATATTATTTATATATTAAAAATATATAAATATATATATAAATAATAATATAAATAAATTTTTTATATATTAAATAATATAAATAATATTAAAAAAAATTTATCGAGTCAAGCCAAGCCGAGCTCGAGCCTAGTTCCTTATCAAGCCGAGCTCGTTCGAGCTCAATAAACGAGCTCAATAAGTAAACGAGCCGATCTCAAACTCAGTAAAGCTCGGCTCGGCTCGATTTGTTTGCAGCCCTAGGTTCATCTGATGTGATATTTTGGCTTTATTTTTTTTGGATAAATTACAAATACACTGTTGAGGTTTGTTTAAAATACAGATTATCCCTGTGGTTTGAAAAATTATAAATATCCCCTTGTTAGAATTTTTTAATTAATAGAATTAATTAGGACGATGAAATTAAAAAAATAAAATTTTAAAAAAAATTTATAATTGCTCTCCTATATAATAATAAAATTATCTAAATTATTAATTGAAACATATTTTTAATATCATTAAAAATTGTTAATTGACTTGATGATTTATTAATAAAAATGACAATTTGTTATGAAATTAGAAACCTTAGGGGTGGAATGTAATTTTTAAAATCACAGAAGCGATTCATATTTTAATTAGGGGTGCAACTCGGGCGGGTTCGGTCGGGTTGGGGGTTTGCCCAAGCTCAACCCGAATTGTATTTGGCAGTACTCAAGCCCACCCAAGCCCGACCATGAACCCGAGCATTGCTGCCCAAGCCCGGACCAAGCTTTGTATTTTGAACTCGGGTTAGCCCGAATTGCCCGAAATTCACAAATCCAGAAACCTATAGGTAAACCAAATAAAACTCTCTGCTTATGTAAAATTATTATATAGATTAACTTATGTAAAATGGGTAATCTGCTTGCTTGTATAAAATGGATAATCTAACTTATGTATATAGATTAACTTAATTGATAATCTAACTAAATTATATATATACATATATATAATTATTATCGGCCCAGATTATATATATATAAATCAGTTATATATTTCTGATGCAAGAACAAAGAAGGAGGAAGCTTACCCAAGGGTACACATAAAAGATGCTAATCCAACAGTGAAAGACTAATCAAATAAAAAATAAAAAATAAAAATTAAGAATAACTCTTTTATTTAATTTATATATATTATATAATTTATATAATATATTAAATTCAATTCGGGTTTGGATTGCTCGGGTTGGCCATTGATTCTGCCCAAGCTTGGCCCGAATTATAATTCGGGTATCAAAAATCTGCTCAGGCCCGTCCAGACTACAAGATCTAGTTGCCCAAGCCCTAAAAAAATTCGGACTGGGCTCAGGTTGCTCGGGTTGAGCCCGCCCGAGTTGCACCCCTAATTTTAATTAAACCTCAGGGCGTGTATTTATAATTTATTCTTTTTTTTTTTGTTTTTTTGACTTTTCATCTCATTAGAGCTTAACTAAAACTCTAATTTTAACGGGATGTATCATTATTGCAATTACTAATTCCCCCTTATTTTGCAATTATTCTTTTAACATACTTTTTAGGCAATTTTTCCTTATAATATTTAATATTGAGAGCTAGAACAGTAATTATTGATAAATAAATATGGTCTATAATGGGCTCGTAATTGCCCAAACTAAAGTCCAGGCTTTCCAATGTTCACATTTTTTATTCCCACGGGTCGGCCGCTAGATAACTGCCAATGTCGGCAGTTACGTGAAAAGCAACATTTGGATATGGCGAGAGTATTTGATGGTTAAGGACTAATACTTCATACCCATTATCACTTGATTCATAGACATTATTTTTACATGTCTTAATTATTGTCTCATTAATTAAAACAAATAATTTTTTTTTTGATTAGGCAAAATCCTCAAATGAATATCACATCACATAATCCATTTTAAAATATGAATCGCACAAAAGAAAAGTATTAACTCATTTCGACAAATTAATTTAATCTGAAGGCATGGGACTCATGAAGACATTTTATCAAAATTTAGTGAAGTAATTTAAATTCAAATTCAAATTTCAATACAAATTCTTCTTATTATTGATAAACAAATTTCTCTTTTCTTAGAAATTAAAATTACATTTTAGAGTTTCCAAAATTAACATCTCTTTCTCTTAAACTTATAAATAGAGACTCATTATTGAAAAAAATTAACCTTTGGCTAAGACCCTGCAATAGCTCTCAAACATTCTCAAGATTTTGTCAAAAAATCATTTCTCAAAATTCTCTACAAAGTTCTTCAAATAAACTTGTTCCAACTCTTTCAAATTCCCTTCATCAAATAAACCCTACGAGGGTGTTTGTTTGGACAAATTGAATAAGAGCGAACTACAATACAATAGATTGCTAATCGTAAATAAATAGTCTATGGACTATTTAGTTAAAAATGATGTATATTTGACTATTAGTCTGACCTTCACTAAACTAACTAAACGATGGATAAGTAAATTTATTAGACATGGAATTTAATCTCACACCTCAATCCCATGAAATAAACAACCCCTATGTGTAAAGAAATTGCAAGTTTGATTTATTCTTTCAAGATCATTTGTAAAGATTATTCGAAATCAAGTCATTCAAACTCTCAACCAAGCATTATTTCCTCAAGCTTCTCTATTTGAAGATTTGAAAAAATTCATCAACTCCTTTAGTTTAGCAACAAGCTTTTACAACCGTTGAATTGCAACAATTCCAAAAATTGAATCAGATAATCTATTCTTTTGTAATAGAACAAATTATAGAAAATTGTATCTACTTTATTATAATTAATAAAATTAAATGTTTCTATTACTTTTCACATCTTTATTGCAGGATAGGAAATTTGTATGTTGAGAGGGTAAAATGTGTAAATCTAGGCCGAGCTAGGACCGGGTAGAGGTGAGCCGAGCTGTGGGCTGAGTGAAATGGGCTTCGCCATTGGGCCTAGTTAGCTCGGTCATAAATGACTAAGATAGCCCGATTGGAGTATGCTAAACCGAGGTACAAGAAGCTGAATTGAAAGAGAAAGGTGGAACCGAGCTACGTGAAGCTCGGTTAAACCTACCGCTTAAACATGGCGGTGTTAGCTCAGTCGTTTTGTCATACTACCGAGGTAAAACCATTTCACTTGGTTAAAGCAGTGAGAAGGGTGTTAATGGATAAGCATTATCTCTTAGAGATGTGATTCCTAGGAGGACTCTACATTGAGGAGTAAGAGCCCTACTAGGATTGTGCCACACAAAATCTATAAAAGCTCGTGAGAGGACCTATGTACAAGTATCACAATTCTTACTCTAGAATACACAGAGCTTATTGTCTATTGTCTAGTTGCTGGCATACACCCGCCGACTAGCTCATATTTGTGTTGTCAAGAAGTAAAGCGACGACGTTTAGAGGAATGCAAACTTGATCAACATGATCATACGAGAAGAATTATTTTGTCCTCGTACAATTGGTGCTGTCTGTGGGAATTTCACAAAGAACGAAACCTCTTGATCAAGTTTTCCTCTCTGGTTGAAAGCAATGGCGCACAATGAAGACTTGCCGCAATCTGCTATTGATGGGCAGACCCCGGAGGGGGGTGGGAAGCGCGAAGGTTTACCTCATATCCCACCCATGGCGGATTTAGAACCCTAGCGACGAAACTCCCGAAGAGACACTAGGGAGAGACGGGGCACTAGCCTCCGTCACTCTCAAAGTCCTGAAAGACAAAGGCGGAGGCTTGATCCTCAAATTCTGGAGGATCGTGTAAGGGTGCAAGACTAGTTAATCAGGAGGATGGTGGCAAACATGGAGACAATGAAGCGCCAGATAAAAGGAAAAGGGGTGGCGACAGGAGAGGGGCGCAAAGGCAACACTCCCCCTCGCCACCCTGAAGATCGTGACAGGCATACCACGCCATCACAAACAGAAATCAGGAGCCTTAGAACAGGCGACACCTAATCAAGGACTTCCAGGACTCGTCACTCCAGGTCTGAGAGAACGAAGACTGAAAGGTTGTATACAGAGGGAAGCAGCTATTATTCCTCACGCACGCACCAGACGACATCTAGGCACACAGAGTTGTCTAGGTCAGCGGACTTACGGACAGTGCTCGGGGAGAGGGCCCAATGAAAGGAAGACACCAGGGCACGCGACCCCCGCAGGGTTTCAGCATTGTAGCGATTGGCCTCTTGGACACATGGGAGTGTCGAGGTAGGGATACCAATGCAGGGCCTTGCTTATGAACTAACCGACAAGGTATTAGCAAGGTTACAGAGCTCGCGTTCGTTCCGGCAATAGAGAACGCATCACTACCTTCAGGCTTCCACCAGCCCAAATTCATTACGTATGAGGGGAAGACAGAGCCCTATATGCACTTAAGCCACTTTCGCCAGGTTATGGCAATATATCAGTGAAACAAGGCCCTAATGTGTATCCTGTTTCCATCTAGCCTCGGCGACTTAGGTCTAACCTGGTTTGAAAGGCTGCCAGAAGGCAGCATCGCCTCATGGGCACAATTGGCAAAGGCGTTCGTGACTAGATTCAGAACGAACACCAAGACACCAGTGGAGATTGATCAGTTACTCTCCATCAACATGGACGAAAAGGAGACATTAAGGTCCTACAACAGTCGATACTGGGAGACTTTCAACCAGATTGGGGATTGCCCTACAAATCTTGCCATCGCACAATACAAAAGGGGTCTACCAGTCGGAAACAAACTGAAGGACTTGATAACAATGATGTCACCCCTCACGATAGAGGCCCTAATGGAGAGGGTGCATCAACATATCCAAGTATAAGAAGATAGCGCCCATGCTAAAGCAAAATCTGGCACAACAGCATTGCCAGATAAAAAGACTACAGCGAAAGTCTACACGGTGGAACAACCAAGCAGGAATGGGCGAGACAGGAGCGCCAACCGAGAGGACCCAGAAAAGAGGAAGTTAAGAGTCCGCACTGCCATTATCACTGTATTCAATAAACCTATCTACCGGATTCTGAGCGACATACGGAATGAACCCTTCGTTCGGCGGCCAGCCAAGTTGGGAGAGGCACAAAGGGGCTATGACGAGAGGTCCTGTTGCACCTTCTATAATGAAAAAGGGCATCGCACTGAGAATTGCACACCACTAAGGCAACATCTGGAAGAGTTAGTGGCCGCTGGACACTTGGACCAGTATATAAAAGAGGGAACACAGCCGGCCCCACAAGACCCCAACAAACCAAACGGGATGCCAGTCGACGGTCTACCCCAAGGCGTAATCAACGTCATACGTGGAGTCGTCGAACCTGAGTGGGTATATGAGCTTAGGGAGATGATCAAAAAGGCTGAGCACTTGAGAGAGGTACTAAGTGCACAACCAACCGTGAAAAAGGGCAAAACAGAAGCTACGAACGTTATATCCTTTTCAGACAGAGACTTGGCAAGGCTGCATTGCCCTCACAACGACGCACTGGTGGTCACGTTGCGCGTCAAGAATTTTGATATCAAGCGGATTTTGATTGACCAAGGAAGCTCATGCGAGATAATGTACTATGAAATCTTCAAACAACTGAAATTGGAGGACAAAGACCTAGCACCTGCAACATCCCCCCTCGTCGGTTTCAATTCAATGCTAGAATGGCCAGTAGGCAAAATAATCCTCCCAGTCAAGGCGGGAACTGTGACTAAACAGGTGGAATTCTGGGTATTGAAGGTCCCATCCACCTATAACATAATCTTGGAAAGGGCATGGCTGCATGCCATGCGCTCAGTGGCGTCAACTTACCATAAGGTAGTACGATTCCCTAACAAAACCGGCGTGATTGAAGAAGTCTTAGGAGAGACCAAATCATGTCGAAGTAGTGTTTCGTCACAGTAAACGGCAGCCGTGTTGCGAAAGGGTTTGTTCAGATGGTGGAAGAGCCAAAAAGCAACGAATTGTTTACAGATGTCGGCAAAGCAGCAGAGCAGAAGGCAGTGGAGGACTTGGTTGAGGTAAGGATAGATAAAAGAGACCCAGAAAAATTCTTTTTGCTCGGTTCGTCTTTATCCAGCACTGAGAGAACTGAGATTATGGAATTCTTAATCTCAAACATCGAAGTGTTTGCCTGGATGTCATATGACATGCCTGGCATTGACCCTAAGTCCATCTGCCACCAACTTAATGTCCACCCAAATGCCAAGCTAATTATACAGTGCACTCGTAGGTCAATACTCCACCACGCGGAGATAGTGGCAGAGGAAGTGGGAAACTTGCTGAAGGCTGGAGCCATCAGAGAAGTGCACGATCCTAGGTGGATCTCTAACACCGTAGTGGTACCAAAGAAGAACGGAAAGTGGCATGTTTGCGTAGACTACAAAACGGTCAACAAGGCATGCCCAAAAGACAGTTTTCCCCTACTACGGATAGACCAACTGGTGGACCTAACGACAGGGCATAATCGACTTAGCTTCCTTGATGCGTATAGAGGTTACCATCAGATCGCTATGTACGAACCGGACCAGGAGGTCACGTCATTCACAACTCCCAGGGGATTATACTGCTACAAGGTCATGCCCTTTGGCCTAAAGAACACAAGGGCTATATTCCAACGGATGATCACCAAAATGTTTAAACCATTGTTAGGCAGAACAATGGAGGCAACATAGATGACATGGTGGTCAAAAGTAAGGATGAGAAGAACCATCTCAGGGACCTAGATAAAATGTTCCAAATTCTGAAGAAGAACAAGTTGTGCCTAAATGCATCTAAGTGCGTATTCGGCGTAGGTTCAGGCAAATTCCTAGGCTTCCTTGTAACCAACCAAGGTATAGAAGTTGAGCCCTCTCAGATCAAAGCAATCCAGGATCTTAAGAGGTCCAACACAATCAAGGAGGTACAGTATCTCACTGGCTTAGTAGCCGTACTCAACTGGTTCATATGTCGGTCGTCAGATAGATGCCGACCGTTCTTCGGAGCCTTGAAGGCCAAATTTGAGTGGGATAAAGAATGCGACCGTGCCTTAGAGAGCTTGAAGGACTACATGACCTCTCTTCTACTGTTAGTAACCCCAGTGCCAGGAGAAGAGCTCTTTTTGTACCTGGCGGTTTCACAGCATGCAGTCAGCGCGATGTTGGTCAGAGCGGAAGGAATCCAACACCTACTTATCTTTTATGTTAGCAAAACCTTGCTGGATGCTGAAACAAGGTACCTACCATTGGAAAAGCTGGCCTTAGCCTTGATGATGACTTCAAAGAAGTTGTCGCATTATTTCCACGCCCACACGATAATCGTCCTAACAGTTTTTTCCCTAAAAACTTTGTTCGAGAGGGCAGATTTCTCTGGATGAATTTTGAAGTGGGTGGTGGAATTATGGCAGTACGATATCAAGTTTCAAACCAGAACCGCAATAAAAGCCCAAGCTTTAGCAGACTTTGTGGTTGAGTTTACACCAGAAAGCCATCACATCTGCCCAGTTGACTTGACCAATACAACCGAAATAGGGGTAGAAAATGCCGCAGGAGCTGCGCAGCCCCCAAAACAAGATGCCCAGCTACATTCCAAGCCATTCAGGATTGAAGACCGGAAGGAAGGGGCAAACCATGCTATTCCCAGCGAGAACTCATCAACAAGTAAAAACTTGGGGCAGTCAGATAAGGAAGAACAAACCCCAACAATAGGCATGGACTTGGAAGAAAACATCAGCAACACACATGACCCTAAGACATCATCCGACCCCTCTACTTATTAGAAACTATTCGTCGGAGAGATGTGGAAGCTCTTCGTGGATGGAGCATCCAATAGGCACAGTACATGACATGGCATAGTCCTCATCTCACCAAATGGCCTAGTAATGGAACATGCAGTCAATCTTGGCTTCCTAACATCCAACAATGAGGCGGAGTATGAAGCACTGTTAGCAGACCTAAAATTAGCACTCTTCATGAAGGCCACCGAGCTAATGGTTTACAGTGACTCGTAGCTGGTAGTAAACCAGATTTCAGGCAACTACGAGGCGAAAGATAAGAGAATGGCTAAGTATCAAGAGTTAGTCAGAAAGGAAATCATGAAATTCGAAGTAGTTCGGATAGAGCAAATCGGCCGAGAAGAGAACAGTAGAACAGACGAGCTGGCAGGTTTTGCTTCAATGACAGATACATCTATTCCACACCCACTACTGATCGACTTCTTACCCAGACCAAGCATTGAAGAACCCGAAGTAGCTGAGGTATGTTGTGCCGAACTAGGCCCTTCATGGATGAACCCCATCATACTGTTCTTAAAAGATGGCATCCTGTCTGAAGAAAAGAAAGAGGCCAACAAAATTAGAGCAAAATCACAACGATTTTGGCTCTCTCCATCATTGGCGTTATACAAAAAATCCTTCACAAGACCTTACTTGAAATGTGTCCATCCTAACAAGGTTGAGGCATTTTTGTTCGAGATACACGAAGGCGCATGTGGAAGCCACCAAGGGGGAAGATCATTGGCTTACAGAGCAATCTCACAAGGATATTGGTGGCCATAAATGCAAGCAAATTCTGAGAAGTATGTCAAGAGATGCGAGAAATGTCAGAAGTTCACACACCAGATACACCAACCAGCCAGAGAATTTCTACCATTAACTAGTCCATGGCCATTCGCAATGTGGGGCCTGGACATAGTGGGACCACTTTCAACAGCACCAGGCAACATAAAGTTCTTTCTCGCGGCAACAGACTACTTCACAAAGTGGGTGGAGGCCGAAGCACTTGTATCAATAAAGGAGAAAGATGTTAAGAAATTCGTCTGACAGAATATCATCACTCGATTCGGCATACCCAAGGCCCTAATATCAGACAATGGCACTCAGTTCGATGGTAAAGTCTTCAGGGGCTTTTGCGAAGAATACAAGATAGAATTCTACAACTCTACACCAACATACCCTCAAGCAAATGGCCAGGTAGAAGCATCAAACAAAGTCGTCTTGGACGGATTGAAGAAAAAGTTAGAGAAAGCAAAAGGCAAGTGGGCTAAGGAGCTTCCTCATGTTTTATGAGCTTACCGTACCACATCTCAGCAGTTGACTCGTGAAACACCTTTTTCTTTGGCCTATGGCATGGAGGCAGTAATCCCACTGGAAGTAGGCCTCCCCACTATTAGAAGTGAAAATTTTGACCTAGACTTGAATGAAGAAACCATAACCTTGGAACTCGACCTTGCAGAGGACAGAAGGGAAAGAGCTCTAGTTCACATTGCCTCATACCAGCAGGAGTTATCCAGAAAATATAACAAAACAGTGTATCCAAGACAATTCAAGATTGGAGATTGGGTATTACGCAAAGTAATGGGCAACACTTTGGTACCTGGAGACAGCAAGTTAGAACCTAACTGGGAAGGACCTTACAAAGTGGTCGGTTTAGCAGGAAAAGGGGCATATCACTTGGAAGATGGAGACAGTAAGGCTATTACCAGGCCATAGAACACTGTCAATCTCAAGTTATTTTATTTTTAACTTTTCCTTAGAGTATTTGTAATTTCTTTCCCCTTTTTCAAATAAAACAAGTAGTTTTTCAGCATAAGTCTTTCCTACTGTAAAAGTTGTTCTCAGTCATTACCAGCAAGGGGCAATCAGAAAGTTTGGCAGGAATAACCAAACATCGAGCTCTCTTCAGCCGAGATCAAGATCTAGGCTGAAGAAGGTTGGCAGAAATAACCAACACTTAGCTCTCTTCAGCTGAGATCAGGATCTAGGCTAAAGAAGGTTCGCAGGAATAATCAACACTTAGCTCTCATCAGGATCTAAGCTGAAGAAGGTTGACAGGAATAACCAACACTTAGCTCTTTTCAGCCGAGATCAGGATCTAGGCTGAAGAAGGTTGGCAGGAATGACCGACACTTAGCTCTCTTCAGCCGAGATCAGGATCTAGGCTGAAGAAGGTTGGCAGGAATGACCAACATTTAGCTCTCTTCAACCGAGATTAAGATCTAGGCTAAAGAGAGATTTCTGGACTCATTAGACCAAGGTAATTATCTTGGTCTAAAAATATTGAAGCAAACCAAGCAAAAAGTTAAGCTCTCATGCAAATTATAGTTGAAAAATAAATACAAGTATGGAGTAAACCGAACAGAAAGAAGGAAAAATTGAAGATTACATTCAAGAGTGCATTACAAAAGTTGGGGCTTCAGTCCAGTTACAATTTCATCATAGTAGAAAGCAAAATCAATTGAACGAATCGTCTAACTCGGCGTCTAGATCAACCTGAATATCACCCACTAATAGCTCGGCTATGAGGTTAGCCGCTTGGTTGGGCTCGGTTGAAGGCATCTCGTTACTTACAACATTAAGGGGGGACTGGAGTCCGCTAGAGTAGAGGAGGTAGACTAGTGGCCGAGCTGGGTGTTGGAAACATTCTTAGGAGTTGGGACCTCTTCCTCCTCCCCCTCCTGAAGAAACTTTTGTTGGACTGCATTAGCATAGTCCACTATGTAGCCCAGTATGAAGTGGGGGAGGGGGGTTCAAGAAGACGTCGGAGTCGTGTTCGCAATCGAGCTTTTCAGCAGCGGCTTTCCAACCGCACTTGAAGAAAATATCCTTTGCAGTTTCGCACTGCTGGACGTATGTCTCCTTCCATTCCTTAAAACCTTGGTCTTTAGCGTTCTGCATCTTTTTCTTCATGTCTTCTAGCTCGGCGTTTTTTTTCCTCTCCAGCTTGGCCAGCTCACGTAAGTAGCGATCTTTCTTCTCAACTAATGCCTTTTGCTTGTCAGCCTCCGCCGTGCTGACCAATCCGGTGAGTCTTGAATTTTCGGTCTCTAATTCGACCAACTTGGCTTGTGCATTCTTCAGCTCGGTTGCATTGGATTCTGCCTCGGCAACGGCTGACTGTGCCATCTTCCTGAGCTCAAGAACTCGTTTGTGAGCTACTTGGCTCTTCTGCAGAGCCTGCATTGTTTAAAGCGGTTAAAAGACAACCAATACACTCGGACCGTAACAAATGTTCAAAAGTTTGAAGGGATTTTTAGGCTTACCAGAATCATTGATTTGGAGGCCGAGCGAATAGCCTTTAGCTCGGTCAGACCTTCATGCCGCGCCATGTCGGCAGGAAGGCAGACGCTCTTTGCTAGGTTGAAGGCCAACAGATGGTCCCTCTCGGTGCTGACGGAGTCCAAAGCCGTAATAGCTCAGCCCCTGAATGTGGCTGTTGGCACCCAGACTGGCAGAGAGGGAGATCTTGAGGAGCTAAGACGGTTACGGCCTTGGGAGATTGTCGCATCTTTGAGCTCGGTTTGGGATGGCTCGTCCTCATCCCTCAGGCTTTGTGTGCACGGCCGTTTGCTAGGCCGGGATGAAGTAACTCGGGCTGAGGGGAGGGCTACCACTGCTTCATGTGTCTGACCGGCTTGTGGGACCTCGGTTTGAACATCAACAATGGGAGCGAATGTTTGTTCGGTATTAAGGCACGAACAGCTCGGCGCTTGGCCATTTCTTGCTCTTCGGTTAAGAGAATGAGGTTGATTTGTGGCAAGTTTGGGTCCGGCTCTGGAGATGGTTCGAGGAGGAAGTCAGTTACCCTGGTCTTTCTCCTACCACTGTATTTATATGTTGGTTCAAAGTTCAAAAGCTCCGCCCAACCTCGGTGACAATATCGAAGTGCGGCGGGGAGAGCGTCTAGGTTGGGGTACTGGTATTGTGACTTTAGCTGGTTCAAGTCTGCATAAGGAAAAAGGCAACGGTTAGCGCGGTGTAAAAGTTATAAACAACAAGAGCAAGAAACGGACAAACTAAGCCGAGGTATTCATACCAGCTGTCCCTTTATTCCAGTTAATACTGTAGCCCGGTATCTGGGCTTCCTGGTCTTTAAAATTGCCAGAAACCCAGAAAAAGTCGTCGTCATTCACGTCTTTGTCCGGTGTATTTTTAATTATTTTCTCTCAGCGTCTTCTTATTCTTAAATAATACACCCAGCCGTCTTCATTTTGGCCAAGTGAGTATTGATGGAATAGTTCGGCTAAACCAAGGTTGAGGCCAAGCAGGTGGTTTAGCTTGGCGATGCCATTTATTATTCTATATGAGTTTGTGGAGAGCTGAGTGGGGCAGAGTCTTGTCTGCCTAAAGAATTCACAAAGGAGTGGCTGAACAGGAAATCGAAGACCAACTTCAACGATGGATATTACGGTAAAGGGAACAAAGCCCGGTTTTTCCCAGGGCGTGGTATCTAGTTCGGCTAGTGAAAAATGAACATCGTCAGGAATGTTGTAGTCCTTGCGGAATTCGGCGATGGCCCCAGGGGAGTTTACTAAGAATCGGTATTTACCCATTTAACTAAATTTGTTTATAAGTTAGCGCGGTAGGCTATCTCGGTGGTGAGATGATGTTGAATATCTCGGTTGAGTGTGCAAAGGTGTGCCTGGTCAACCTAGTCAAAGTCTGCAAAGCGGAGATAAAAAGTGTTATGCCCAGATCATTGAGCCGGGCTAAAAAAGAATGATAAATAAAAGTAAAACCTAGTGCGGTTTAATGGGGTGCAGCCCATTCTTAGTTCAGTTATGACTCAAGAAGAGGCACCAAGTTTTTGGCTCGGTCATTGATAGGATGGTTTTTAGTTCGGTCGTGATGCAAGGGATGGCTCCAAGTCTTAGCTCAGTCCATGGGTGAGGGTTCTAGTTCGGTCTAATGCGCGCCTATGGCAAACAAGTTCCTATCACGGTCGTAGTATTATTTTGGATCAAAAGCATCATTTTACAGATTGTTTGTGAATCCAGTGAAGGATCTATTACATGGTTTTTGGGACCAAGTGGTTCTCTCCCATTGATATGAAAACTATACTAGTATGTGTTTTGAAAACCATACATATACTATGCTATGTATTGTTATACTATACAAAATAAACGAAAAGGAAAAAGATTAGAGCCACTTACAGCTTTGAGATGAAGGGATGGAGATCAAGACCGTAAGAATGGCAGTGAAAACGCAAGCTTTACAGGAGTTACGGTTGTGAAAATGGAGGCTCAGAGGACAACTGCAAGAAGATGAACAGTGGTGTATTTGGTTCGAAAAGTAGGGTTTTTGTATAAAACATAGATTTGGGCGGGACTATTCAAAATTTGCGAGGTACGAAGACGGCTGTGACAGCTATGCTTGGCCAATGGGAGCTTGCCACGTGTCCAAGAGAATAGAAAACAATTCAGACGTGCGGAGCAATTGAAAAGACGTTTATGGACCGAACTCATCGGTAGCCCGATAGAAGGTGAGCTCGGTTGGCTTGAATGTTTCCAGCTCGGCTAGAGAAAAGTAATCCCAATCATGCGTAGCAGATGGCATTAAGGGGCAATTGAAGGGGTAAAATGTGTAAATCAGGGCCGAGCTAGGACCAGGTAGAGGTGAGCCGAGTTGTGGGCTGAGTGAAATGGACTTCGCCATTGGGCCTAGTTAGCTCGGTCATAAATGACTAAGATAGCCCGGTTGGAGTATACTGAACCGAGGTACAAGAAGCTGAATTGAAAGAGAAAGGTGGAACCGAGCTAAGTGAAGCTTAGTTAAATCTACCGCTTAAGCATGGCGGTGTTAGCTTGGTCATTTTGTCATACTACCAAGGTAAAACCATTTCACTTGGTTAAAGCAGTGAGAAGGGTGTTAAGGAATAAGTATTATCTCTTAGAGATGTGATTCCTAGGAGGACTCTACATTGAGGAGTAAGAGTCCTATTAGGATTGTGCCACACAAAATCTATAAAAGCTCGTGAGAGTACCTATGTACAGGTATCACAATTCTTACTCTAGAATACACAGAACTTATTGTCTATTGTCTAGTTACTGACTTAGGTATCGGAGGGGTTTCCGGCATACACCCGCCGGCTAGCTCACATTTGTGTTTTCGGGAAGTAAAGCGACGACGTTTGGAGGAGCGCAAACTTGATCAACAGGATCATACGAGAAGAATTATTTCGTCCTCGTACATATGTATAAGATGATTTATATGGTATTAGAACTTAAAAGGGATTAATGTAATTTTAAGACACTGTTTGGCAAATTTATTTGAGTTAAATTAGTCGCATAAGGCTTGTCTTGGGAAGTTGACTTTTAGCCACTTTTTTTGGTTTGTAGCAAAAGTTAAAAGTTGACTTTTTTGAATTTTTTTTGATTTGGAAAGTTGGTTTTTAGTAGGGCTGTTCAAAAAATCCGTTCAAACCGGTAATCCGGACCGAACCAGACCGAATCATACGGTTTGGTTCGGTTCTATTAAGAATTGGTTTGGTTTCGGATTAAGAAATATGAGAACCGTAAAAACGGTTCGGTTAATGGATTTTATGGAAAAACCGCGGTTCAAACCGAACCGAACCGAACCGAATTTTAAAAGATATATATATATAATATCAAGTTTTATTTTTATTAATTGATTTTTTATAATTTTAATGATATTAGGATGATATAGATATGTAATATTAAGTAATGCCTTAATATTATTAGTTTTTATCATGAGTGAAATGTAATTAGTTTGAGTAATTATTTTGCTAATATTAACAATTTATTTTTGTAAATAGAAATTTTTGGAACCGTAAACCAAACCGAAACCGAACCGTTTTTTCGGTTTGGTTCTGGTTCGGTTTTATAAGTGTAACGGTCTGGTCTGGTTCTCAAAATCACAGAACCGTTAGGATCGGTTCGGTTCTTGGATTTACTCAAAACCGAACCAATCCGGACCGTGTACACCCCTAGTTTTTAGCCAATAGTAAAATTACAATTCTACCCCTCATGAGTCAAAATGTATTACATGAAGTTGTAAATATTTTAAACTAAGTGGGGGTAGTTTGGTCATTTTATTATAATTTGACATCATAAACAAATATTAATTAACAAAACCAAAAATTACTTTTTACCAACTTCTCAAATCATTTACTTAAAAAAATTAAAAGTTTGATTAAAAATTAAAAAATTATTTTTTACTATTTTCCCAAATAGTTGTGATTTGTGGCACTAATTTTTTGAGCACTAATGGCACTAATTTCTATATCATGTAAAAAAAAAAAAAAAAAAACAAAATTACCAAAACAAGAAAGTAGTGCCATTAGTGTCAGCAGTTTTAGAATTACAAATCATTTTTCTTTTGCAAAATAGGTCAAAGTAGACTGTCTGAGGTGAAGGATATATTTGTAATAAGGTATAAACAAAGGCCGTATCTGAGATTCCGCACGCATTGCAATTTCCAAAGCGGAGCGAAGAAGACGAGTGAAAATCACCGTCAGCAACAAGAAGAAGAAGATAACAACCTCGCTTCCCTCGCCAATTTTCAACTCTCTCTCTCTCTCTAGCACTCGAACGGAGACTTCATTGCCAGAGGTTCGTGAAAAGTCCATTCTTATCATCGCACTGTTTAAAAACTAAATTCTCTCTCCTTATATATCTTAATATGTGTATGTACATGTGCAAATTTAGTGTTTGATCGATTGTTTCTTTTGGATTTTATACGTCATTTCTAGAATTCTACGTTTTTTTAAAAAAAATTTCGGTGAAGGATGGGAAAGAAGCGCGTTATGATGCCCGCGAACGAAGTTGATTTGACGGCGGTCAAGTACGAGCCTGAAGTGATCCAAGGTGTTTGTTCTTCCATTGCATTTTCAACTCTTTGAATAATTTTGATTTGTTGTGTTGTGTGGATTGTGTAGTTTGTTAAGGAAAGATGAGAATGAGAATGATCGAATTGATCGTTGTATTTTTTTTTTTTTTTTGATATATACAAATAGAAAATTCATGTACAAAATGATGTGGATCAAATTGAAAGTTTCATTTTAGATCAAAATACTAATGACGATGATGATGAGTTTGTTTTAAAAAATGTTATTGCTACATCATTTTTGTGTATTTGTTGTGTGTGTGGTTTATGTGGTTGATTATGGAAAGATAAGAATGATGGGATTGATTGATTGATTTTTTAATTTTTTTTGAAAGAGTAATGATATACAAGTACAAAATTTGTACAGAATTTTCATATACAATGATGTGGTTCAATGTGAATCTTTTGTTTCAAATCAAAACATGATGAGTTTATTTTACGAATTTTCATACAGAATGATGTGGTTCAATGTGAACCTTTTTTTTAAAATCAAAACACGATGAGTTTATTTTAAAAAATGACATTGTTGCGTTATTTTTGTGGAATTTTTTTGTAAGAATTTTATGTATGAATATAGAGCTTTCCTTTTTTGAATTGTTGTGCTGCCTTGCAGCTCCTCATATGGCCGGAGTGTCGCTGAAGTTATTTGTTAAGTTAGTTGAAGTCCCATTGATTGGCTCTTTAATCATATCTTACTTCAAGAAGCAGAATAAAATGGCTGAGGTGTGTTCATCTGTAAATTCTCATTCAATTTGGTATACACGCACTCACACATGGATATATCTATGTTTAGGCTCTGGATATCTGTATGAGTTATTTATTTTGTGAGTTGTTCAATTGGGGTGTGAGGGTAAAAGCAAGAGACTAAATGCAGAAAATATTTGCAATTGATAGATTTTGCAGAGTACTGTGATACCAGAGACACCAATGTTTATACCTGAATTTCCTCCCCAAGGTTTGTTCTCTCAAAAAATGGCTCATGTTAAATGTTTTTGACATTGTTGGTATGAGTAGCTCTATATTTTTTTGGCAATAGTGTCGTAGATGGTCTATGATCTGCTGGATACACTATCTAGTTGCTATAAGTTTGGAACCCCTGAAACACTTGAGCAGATTTGGCTGCAATCCTGCTATTTAATATTACTTTTCCAAAGTGCTTTTTTGATAGCTTAATTATTGGCATTTAGGATGGTAACTGAAGCTTACTTGCTCAATGTTTCTTTGTAACCAACTTGACAATATTTCTATAACAATGTGGAAGTGGTGAGGTGATATGGAATCACCATGCTTTGTCTCACTTAATGTCACACCTTTGAATGGTCCCCATTCACTGTTGTGCAATTAGATGATAAGACAGGGTTGCTTAGGCCATCTGTTATCACGCAATTATATTTGTCTATTTCTTTTTTAATGAAGACTGCATACTATTGTACTTTTTATTTTTCTTCCAAAGAGGAATCAGCGTATTTGTCAACGTCAGAAAATTGGGAATCATAGTTCTTGATTAAAAGACGTTGGCACTATACCTTTCTTGGCCTTTTGGCTTGGACCAAGGATAATTATTGCCGTTATCAATTTAAAACATTGGCACTTTGTTGCTTTGGCTGTGAAGATATTGAAAGCAATTTGAGGGAAAATGAATCATAATATATGGAGAGAAATTGATAATTTCAGTGCAGAATGGAATGAGACTTCAAATATATTGTTTATGCGTGAGCATAGTAAGATAAGGTTCATTTTTCACAAAATTTACGCATTTTGTATGATGTGAATTCAGAACCAGAGCCTGCTATTGTTGGTTTGGAAGAAGATGGAAAACCTGAAGACCAAGTTGAATTAGCGTTGAAGTGTCTCCCACACTATGATGCTGCAACCTGTTGGACTGGCAATTCAACTCCATCCTTCCGCTACTGGAAGATACGTGATTATGCACACGCTTATCGGTCTAGGCTGGCAAACCCATCTATGGTATCTCAGTAATTGTTAGTTAGGTTATTTATTTCTTTTTAATATTTGGAAGAGGAATCCTACTGCGAGCATATAGGTTGCAGAGCGCTTCATCTCAGCCATGGAAGAGTTCAGCAATAAGAGTCCCCCAGCACCACTATTGGTTTCTTTTGATGCTGAGGAAGTAAGAAAGCAAGCTGCAGCTTCTACACAAAGGTTTGAGGAAGGTATCGGTGATTTTAAATGTGAATTCCTATTCATGTTACCAGTACTAGCAATTCAGTTACCTATTAAAATGGGTATTTCATATCTGATTTGCCACTTTGTGTATGAGTGTCTAAGTTTTGCTGAGCTAAAATTCAGTTCTCTCTTAATCCCCTATGGTGGTGGGTTGTCCAGGAAATCCGTTGTCAATCTTGGATGGGATTTTCATGGCAATCAAGGATGATATAGATTGTTATCCCCATCCATCAAAAGGTAAAATAGATTTGACTTTTCATTTCCTTAAGTTTCTTATTCTACTTAGAAATTTATCTGTATTCTATGATGAACAGGTGCAACAACATGGTTTCATGAGGTCCGCCCTGTTAGAAAGGATGCAGTTTGTGTATCAAGATTACGCAAATGTGGCGTGATTTTTGTTGGAAAGGCAAATATGCATGAATTGGGCATGGGAACAACTGGAAACAATCCAAACTATGGGTAAGTTTTCATGTTACAGCTACATAAACAAAGACATAAATAGGATATTATTGTTCAACATGCATGACTAAATGACCTGAGAACTTGATGAATGGAGAAATAATTCTGGTAGTCGCAAGTGTGCCAACAGTGGATTATGGCTGAATCAACACCTGATTGTGCATATATTGGTGCATCTGACCTGAAATAGTAGCTTCAATGTCACATTGCCTTGACATAAAGTCCATAAAACTTGTTTATTTTTGTTCACCAATATGTGGTTATTTCAATGGAGTAGAGATTATTAAGTAGATGCTAGACAACCAAGGCCCTTGGCTCATTGAATCTGTAAATTTGTTGGAATCTTGTGTTATTACCTGCAGGTAACATGTTACACTAAGGCTAGTTAATTTATTACATACCTTTCTTCTTCTGTAATATTTGATTTACTTTTATCTGCTAAAAAGTTCTATAATCTCTGATTATTTAGTCTTCGGAATGCTCTTAGGGTTAATTATAGTAAATTATTATTTTGGGGAAATATCTTGGCCTGTTACCATATGTTACCACTGTATTCTTACTTATGTTAACTTTAATTATCAAATATCTTGCTTCCAGTTATTATTTACATGTTTATCTGCTTGTGCAGATTATGGTAACCTCATAAGCCTTAACTCATTAATAATTTAGCGGAATAAATATATTGTTTAGAAAGAAATGGTTAAGTATATGCTTATATTATGTTATCAGAACCCAATCGGGCTTAGTTCCTCAATTTCTTTTTTTCTTTTTTTTTTCCCAGTTAGATATTCTTACTAATAAAGAAGCTTATTCATTGGCTTTAGATTCTTGTTAACTTCTTGCATCAACTTAAAATATCTAGCATGGTTTAATATGGGAGAGGGTCCTCTCTAGTTAGGTTTTCCAATTGGAGGGTATTGTTGGGCCTCCGTAGGCCCACCACGGAACCCGCATCAATAATTCAAACCATTCAATATGTAGAGCTCATCATGTACTTCAAACCTGTAAAAAATCACGTTGATTGGATATTGATAAATACTTGATTAGATCACATTTGTATTAACAATTTATTTTAAAAATCATACTTACCATTGACACAATTTTGATTTGATCAAATGGCTGGCAATATCCAATCAATGTGATTTTTTGCAGAGATAAATTGCTCGACGAATACTACACATTCAACGATTCGGATCATCGACGCAGGCTCCATCGTAGGCCCATGGAGGCCCAATAGCACCCTCCAATCCGATTTGGATTGGAGTGAAGCCTCCTCCGTCTAATATAATTTATTTATTTTCAATAAGTTTTATTTTTATTTTGTTTTATTCTTTTAGGATATGATTTACCCATTCACCTTTTTTCAATGGCAACTACATATCTTTCTATATCTAGTACTGATTCCTTCAGCTTATAGATAGCTATCAGAGGCAAATGACTTTCATAAATTTTTTCACAATGACAGAACAGCAAGAAATCCACATGCTCCAGAAAGATATACAGGTGGATCTTCCTCAGGCCCAGCAGCAATCATAGCTTCCGGACTTTGTTCAGCTGCACTAGGAACAGATGGTGGAGGTTGAACAAATCTAACATGCCCCGCTATAAATGATTCTCATTGTTTTCAAGATAATCATTGTAATTTGGTGACTTATTAATGCAAAATTGCAGGTTCCATTCGTATTCCTTCTTCCCTTTGTGGCGTGGTGGGCTTGAAAACAACATATGGACGGATCGACATAACAGGGTAAATTCTTGGGATTATATGACATCAAGTGTCATACATATACATTACCGTTATCCATTTAATTGGTCTGTTCTATACATAATGAAGCCATTTTAACTGATAAGAACAACCATGATGCTCAGTTATGCCCTTGTTCTGGCACTCAAGTACTTTATTCGCACACTCTTTTTTTTTTTTATAAGTTTTGTTTACACATGCACACGCTTATATGTGAATATCTTTTTTGTACGTGATAAGAGTATGCTTCATATGATTTGGGGTGTTGGGTAGGCTGTGGACGTTTATGATCGTATTTATCTTTTTAAAAAAAAAGAAGACATCTACTGCTTTAGTATGGGTGCGAATAAATTAGTGTTACAGCCCACAAAGAGGAAATCTGTGACATCTGCCTGAAGATTAGTTATGTAAACTTATTTTCAGCATGCCAATTTGAATAAAAGCGCAAATAATCTAGGCTTGCTTATATGCTGGTGGTAAAATTTCCAACACCAGTTGTAAAAACAGTACTTATAAATTTGAGTTCTGGATTTTGTTGGATAATTTTCAAGAACTTGTCAGTGAGATAAGCACCAAATTTATTGACCAGCCTACTACTTAGAATGCTTTGGTTTTGTGTATATCATCATCAGCATGTTTTTGCCTTTGAATGAATTATTAATACAAAAGATTCACTCATAATTTGTTTACAAGGTATATATCCTCATATTTTTGGCATCCACCAATTCTTTAAAGTCTTTTATGTGTGGCACATTGCTCCTTCCCATTTGTTCTAGTTTAAGTTTTCCTCGTGCAGGGTCAGACGATCTCACTGTCTCCCCTTTCTAGTACTAACTAGAATTTAGGAGTTCTCAGCAATCATATTGTTACGGAAAATATGTGATTCCCCACAAGTAAATCAATCAATGGGAATAAAAACTAATGCGGAAAAATTAAATCAGAAACAACACAAGAATTTTTACGTGGTTCCCTCAATGTGAGGAACGTCCACGGGATCGAAATCTGATTCCACTATCAACCAAATTAGTTCCAAACGATTACAAATGAGACACTAATGGTCTCACAAAACCACCCTTAGGTGAATTCCAAATAATCACAAATAAACAAGAGGAAAAACCTCATCAAATAGATGAACAAAAATCTTCAGAACCAGAGTTGTAGAAGATCCAAAATAACGAACCAAATCAACATCGAAAACGAAGTAAAGAACCACCCAAATTAATTCCACTGTTCACACACCCAAATAATTGATTTCACCAAAGTGGAGTATGTGTAGTAGCCGTTCACCAAAGTAGAGTATGTGTAGCAGCCGTTCTCTTCACCTCGGGATGAGCAAAAAACAAACCCTAAAATATTGTGAATCTAGGATTTATTATCAAATCTTAGTTGTTTCCAAATTGGATTGGGTCTCCACAAATTAAATATAATATATAAAAATATATTATAATTAATACTAAACCAAATTAAACTCTTTTTCCAAAAATCAATTGGGTCCTACACTCCAATAAGGAGGTATACCTAACAATTCTCCCACTACCGACTTAGGTGGAGATATCAAACATACCCACCAAAGTTCGACACTTCAAATGTTTGTCCCTCGACAAAGTCTTAGTCAACATATCCGAAATATTATCATCCGTGTGAACCTTTTTGAGTTGTAACAATTTCGAATCTAACACATCACGAATCCAATGGTATCTCACATCAATGTGTTTCGATCTCGAATGAAAAGTAGAATTTTTACTCAAATGAATAGCACTTTGACTATCACAATAAAGCACATACTTTTCTTGCTTTAAACCCAACTCTTACAAAAATTTCTTCAACCATAACTCTTCTTTGCATGCTTCTATAATGGCAATAAATTCAGCTTCAGTAGTTGAGAGAGCAACACATTTTTGTAATTTAGATTGCCATGCCACAGCTCCCCCTGCAAAAAGTCATCAAATACCCCGAAGTAGATTTCCTAGAATCAATATCATCGGCCATGTCAGAATTTGTGAACTCATCAAGCATCGGCTTACCATCCCCAAAACACAAACACACCTTCGAAGTCCCTCGAAGATACCTTAGAATCCATTTAACCGCTGTCCAATGTTCTTTACCCGGATTAGAGAGAAACCGACTCACCACACCAACGGCGTGAGCAATATCCGGCCTTATACAAACCATGGCGTACATCAAAGAACCAACTGCTGAAGCATAAGGAACTTTCAACATCTCTTCTTTGTCTTTCTCACTTGTAGGACATTGATTCGAACTAAGCTTGAAGTGACCCGCAAGTGGACAACCAACCGGCTTTGCTTTATTCATGTTGAACCTTTCAAGAACTTTCTCAATGTAGCTTTCTTGAGATAACCAAATCAGTCCCTCTTTGCGATCACGAACAATTTTCATACCAAGTATTTACTTTGCCAGTCCCAAATCTTTCATAGCAAAAGACTTGCTCAACTCCAATTTCAACCTGTTAATCATGGTAGAATCTTGACCCACAATTAACATGTCATCAACATAAAGCAAAAGAATAATAAATTTACCATCCGGGAAATTTTTTACAAACACACAATGGTCCGAAGTGGTTTTAGAAAAACCATTATTCATCATGAAATAGTCAATTTTTTTGTACCATTGCCGCGGAGCTTGCTTAAGACCATACAAACTTTTCTTCAATTTGCAAACAAATTTCTCTTTCCCTTTTTCCACAAAACCTTCCGGTTGCTCCATGTAAATTTCTTCTTCAAGATCACCATGAAGAAATGCGGTCTTCACATCAAGTTGCTCAACTTCAAGGTTCATACTTGCAGCCATGCCAAGTACAACCCGAATAGAAGACATCCTTACAACCGGCGAGAAAATCTCATCAAAGTCAATACCTTTCTTTTGCCCAAAGCCTTTCACAACAAGACGTGCTTTGTACCTCAGATTCTTACTATCATTCTTCAATTTGAAAACCCACTTATTTTTCAGAATTTTCCTCCCTTTAGGTAACTTCACTAAATCATAAGTGTGATTTTCAAGTAAGGAATTCATCTCCTCTTCCATGACCTTTTTCCAATCATCTTTCTTTGCATGCTCAATTGCTTCTTGGTAGCTCTCAGGCTCCCCTTGATTAGAAATCAATACAAATTCATTGGGAGGATACTTTCTTGAAGGTTGTCGGTCCCTTGTAGATTTCCTCAACTCAAGTTGTGGTGGCGGTTCTTGAGTTGGATGCTTTTTCTCAATTTCTGGCTTAACTTCATTAGGATTAGCATCATCCTCCACATCTTCAATGGGTGGCTGCACATCTCCCTCATTTTCATCATCAACTGAAGATGAAGGAGATGGATCCATGTCAATGAGATCACTAGTTTTTGGCTCCGGTTGATCACCTTTGCCAAAATCTTCAATTGTTTGGTCTTCAAGAAACACAACATCACGGCTTCGAATGACTTTCTTGTCGACCGGATCCCACAATCTATACCCAAATTCATCACGCCCATAGCCAAGAAAAATATATTGTCTTGACTTACTATCAAGCTTGGACCTCTCATCCTTTGGAATGTGAACAAAAACTCGACAACCAAACACTCTCAAGTGCTCATAAGACACATCTTTGCCGGTCCAAACTCTTTCTGGAACATCACCATTCAAAGGATAGGAAGGAGACAAATTGATCACGTCAACCGCTGTCTTCAATGCCTCACCCTAAAAGGATCTTGGCAATTTAGCTTGTGAAAGCAAACACCTTGTTCTTTCCACAATGGTGCGGTTCATCCTCTCGGCAACTCCATTTTGTTGAGGAGTCTTCTTAACTGTCTTTTGATGCCGAATACCTTGGCTGCGACAATACTCATCAAATGGCCCAATGTATTCACCACCATTGTCTGATCGGATGCACTTCAATTTCTGCCCTGTTTCTCTTTCAACCATGGCTTGAAAATACTTAAATACTTCTAGAACTTGATCTTTAGTTTTTAGTAGAAAAGCCCAAACTTTCCTTGAATAATCATCAATGAAAATAACAAAATAAAGTGCACCACCATGTGTTCTAACTTTTAAAAGACCACAAACATCCGAATGAATCAACTCCAAAACATTTTCTTTTCTAGAAGCAACATTTTTATGAAAAGAAACTCTATGTTGTTTACCCGCCAAACAATGAATACAAGTTTTGAGATGTATACCTTTCAAACCGGGTAGAAGCTCTTTCTTGAACAATACTTGCAGCCCCTTTTCACTCATGTGGCCAAGCCATTTGTGCCACAATTCGGTAGAAGTATCATTTTCAAATGCATTGACAACACCTTTACAAATTTTTCCTTGCATCGAATAAAGTGTATGAGTCTTCTTACACTTAGCCACCACCAAAGAACCCTTTGTAAGCTTCCATATTCCATCACCAAATTTGTTGTTGAAGCCTTCATCATCTAGCTTCCCAGTAGAGATCAAATTGAGGCGAATGTCGGGAACATGCCTCACATCTTTAAGCAACAACTTGCAGCCCAAATTTGTTTCTAAGCAAACATCACCCATGCCAATAATCTTGGACAAACCTTCATTACCCATTCGAACAGAATCATAATCTCCTTTGGTGTAGGTAGTGAAGAAATCAACTCGAGAAGTCACATGAAAAGAAGCACCGGAATCAATCACCCAATTACTCTCTTGGCCCACAAAATTGATACAATCATCTTCACAAACGACCATGAGATCATCGGTAGTAACTGCCGTTGTGTCTTCTTACTTCTTATCCACACTTTTTTCACGCCTTTTCTCCTTATTCTTGAGCTTTCGGCATTCCCGCTTCATGTGCCCTTTCTCATGGCAATAATAGCACTCAATGTCTTTCTTTGAAAAAGAACCATCTTTTGATTTGTCACGGCTTTGATCACGACCATGAGGAGTCTTACTTCTCCCCCTTGTTTTGCTTCGGCCTCTCACAACAAATGCTTCTAAATGAGAGGAACCCAC
The DNA here is from genome assembly GCA_036172215.1 of Camellia granthamiana. Classification (NCBI taxonomy): domain Eukaryota; kingdom Viridiplantae; phylum Streptophyta; class Magnoliopsida; order Ericales; family Theaceae; genus Camellia; species Camellia granthamiana. The sequence goes on from CM069908.1 coordinate 131,820,274, forward strand.
TGATTTTCTTCTAGTTTCTTCATTTAACAAGCTACTAGTGACTTGGTCCATTGTGACAACTCCATCGGGTGCCGAATTACTAACTGTCACAACCAAAGTCTCCCAACTTTGGGGCAAAGAACTAAGTAGCATCAAAGCCTGCAACTCATCATCAAAAATAATTTTCATAGAAGCAAGTTGGTTAACAATACTCTTTATTTCATTCAAATGTTCCGGAATAGGGCTGCCTTCTTTATATTTTAAATTAACCAACTTACGAAACAAAAAAGCTTTATTTGTGGCTGATTTCTTATCATAAAGGCCTTCTAATTTTTTCCATAAATCATGTGCTGAAGTTTCAGTAGTAACATGATGAAACACACTGTCATTAATCCATTGACGGATAACACCATCGGCTTTTCGATTAAGCCTCTTTCATTCATCATCTTTCATATCATCATGTTTGCCACTATCTCCCTCAATAGGTCCATACAAATCTTTACAAAATAATAGGTCTTCCATTTTAGTTTTCCAAGTTACCCAATTGCTTCCATTGAAGCTAGACATACGACCCACATTCCCCTCCATTGATTTACACAAATAAATAAACACAAATAAACCGTAAGCTCTGATACCAGTTGTTAGGAAAAATACGTGATTCCCCACAAGTAAATCAATCAATGAAAATAAAAACTAATGCGGAAAAATTAAATCAGAAACAACACAAGAATTTTTACGTAGTTCCCTCAATGTGAGGAACGTCCATGGGATCGAAATCCGATTCCATTATTAACCAAATAAGTTCCTAACGATTACAAATGAGACACTAATGGTCTCACAAAACCACCTTTAGGTGAATTTCAAATAATCACAAATAAATAAGAGAAAAGACCTCACTAAATAGATGAACAAAAATCTTCAGAACCAGAGTTATAGAAGATCCAAAATAACGAACCAAATCAACACCGAAAACGAAGCAAAGAACCACCCAAATTAATTCCACTGTTCACACACCCAAATAATTGATTTCACCAAAGTGGAGTATGTGTAGCAGCCGTTCTCTTCACCTCGGGATGAGCAAAAAACAAACCCTAAAATATTGTGAATCTAAGATTTATTATCAAACCTTAGTTGTTTACAAATTGGATTGGGTCTCCACAAATTAAATATAATATATAAAAATATATTATAATTAATACTAAACCAAATTAAACTCTTTTTCCAAAAACCAATTGGGTCCTACACTCCAATAAGGAGGTATACCCAACACACATAATCTAAATCCTCATCTGACACCAGGCTAATATTTCGTGTGACTTGTAATGGAGAACCCAGTTAACTCTTTGCTTTAAGTAAAATTCAGGCCAAGGTTATTCACAATCCTGATTCCTGTGTAATAGATGATCTAGTGGAGTTTCACAATACAATCTACATTACAATACCTGCCTAACCCAGTGCTGGAGCCATGTAGATCCGTGCAATATACCTTACAACTAAAGAAAGAGAATCTGTCTTGTCTTTTATGATCAGCAGTTCTTTATCGCAAGCATTTCTATGTTGAAGAAAGATATGCTTTTGAACACTTGCTGGATTATTTCCACTTCTAATCTTCTACACGTCTACTCTTGTAGGTCATTGTGTGATGCAGGGACTGTGGAAGTTATAGGACCAATTGCGTCAAACGTGGAGGATCTGATGCTTGTGTAAGCGTTTCATGCATGCATGGCCATTCATTTATTCTTTTAACTTCTAGCTGTCTTGTGTGGTTCATCACTTGACGTTAGTTAAATAGATTGCCTTACAAGTTTGTCTTATCTCTACTCCCAATGTATGTTGTGTTATCAAGTATTATATATCCATATTTGGATTAGCTTTTTGTGATGAGGGACATGCATGAATTTCTGTTTCAACTTGTATAGTAAGATATAGAATTTATCAGAAGCTTGCAGTTGAGGAGTCGACAATTTTAGAAAAGTTTGTTTAATACCAGTGATGATGAAGGGTTCAGAAAACTTCCATCAATAATATGAGATACTAGAATAATAATCTAGGTTTTATTTATTTATTTATTTTAAGGTCGTAATACCGTCTTATTTTAACACTCATAACTTGATATTCATGCTTTGAGAGGCTTAAAAAACACGATAAGATTCTGCAAAAGAAATTGAAACAGGACTACTAATCTCATGCTAATTAAATTAAAGTTTCCAAATCCACATAAAACAACATTATAAAGTGACCAATGTTCTTTGAACTCTTGTTGCTTGGACTGTTGTCTTGATGACAATGAAGAGAAGTACTCAATTTTTAAGTGCATAACTATCAGAAAATAGGAAGCTTTAGACTCTCTTGATTTATTGTTATTTATTTCTTCAGGTATGCCACAGTTTTGGGCTCCTCTCCTTCTGATAGAATCAGTTTAAGACCGGTAACTACTTCAACCCTGCTATCCTTCCTTAAATTTAAGGCTCAGCTATATTGTCATGTAAATCAACCAACTAGCTGAACCTGCCTTCTATGGATGAAAAAGATAGTGTTCTCATCTTTACAACATGCTTCATGAGCAATATTTAGGATTTCTAGGAATGCCTTGGGCATACATTGTGCTAATAATCCCCCATCTTGTTTGTACATACGATATTCTGACTACATGCCCTGTATTTAAGTTTTCTTTTTGATGAAAGAGAACCCATCCTATGAAAGGTCCTTTAACCCACCCCAAGTAAGTATCAATAAGAAGTTCTTAATCGAAAAATATGCAGCAGAAGTATAAAAATTTCTTTATCCGCTAGCTATATGCTTACTCATGCAAGTCCAACGGACTGTTGTGGTAGGAAATAAGGTAGCTACCAAACAAAGTGTAACTACAGCCAAATCAAATTGATGATATGAGAAGAAGTCAGATTTTTTTTTTTTTTCCAGGTTGGATTAGAGCTTATAGTAACTTTTCCTGACTTGTGCTTTGAATGAAGAAAAGGACACACTACTCAACCTTACCTTCCTAGTGTCCTATCCTATCTGATAACAAAGAAAGACTTGTTAGACTAAAGCAGTTTAATTATATTCAGCAAGGATTATGATTGATTCTTTTGGATTGCACATTATTGAGGTTTTGATCTCTTCTTCTCCTGTTTTTCTCCCTTTTAAAAGGGGCCTTGGAAAGCTAGCCCCAGAATAGTAGGCAAAATTCTCACCGAACCGAGCCAGTTGGTTGTGAGCAAATGAACACCGACACAGACCAAACAAGTTAAACAACTGAGTTTTTTTTTTTAACTTACAAGGCTGAAGTTTGGAAATTTTTTTTCCAAGTATGAATCTCTGTTCTGCATGTTATATATTATACTGTCCGTCACGTTCACACATCTTTTGTAGTCCCTCCCCTGTTTGCCAAATTTGTCATCACGTGAGAGCTCAAATGCTTTGGGAGCACTGCGATTAGGGAAGTATACAGAGGTGATTGTTTTCTACATGTACTGAAAGTATGCTTAATCTCTTTGTTCTTGGATATTATTTCATTTGTTTGTGGCTTTTCTTGTGCAGTGGTTTAACGATGTATTCTCAATCGATATTTCTCAGAAGTGTGGCAACATCCTTAAGATGCTATTGGAAAAGCATGGGTGCAAAGTAAGTCCATTACCCCTGTTATGTGCTTCTTGTTATCTTCCCCATTCATGGTGGTTGTTTCATGATATAGAAGAAATTTTACATCACTATCAGGTTTAATGTGTATTTATGTTTACTCTACTCTAAATTTAATTGTTTTCGTTTTCATTGCTCAAGACAATAGAGATTGTAATACCTGAGCTGCATGAGATGCGCATGGCTCATCTTGTTTCAATTGGTTCCGAAGCACTATGCGGGTTAGCTCCTGTCTGTGAGGACGGGTACATGTCTCTGCCTTTTTGTCAGTTGCATTATTGCATATCAGCTTGGTTTTTCACAAACTTTTTTGCTGCATCTACAGCCTTCTAAAGGGAAAATAGCCCTTTCTGTAGAAAGACTCTGGACGCAGCCGAAAAGGCTGTGGAAATAGCATTTCCAACTTTCTGTTAATCTCTGAGGATCATATCATAATTTGAGTTATATTAGATTTATCTTCTTTCTTTGTATAGGAATGGTGTGAAACTTACTTATGACACTCGCACTAATCTGGCTCTGTTCCAGTCATTCACAGCTTCAGAGTATGTTGCTGCCCAGCGTATTAGGTAACGGAATATTAACTGAAAATATGCATTTGTGTGGACAACTTTAGATGTTACTGTATCAATGCATTCCTTTTGTTTGGGCTGTTAATAATGGTTAAGCTGTTAATATGTACTACCCTTTCTAGATTAGATGTTCCTTTTTTTTCCATGTCTTTTCTTCACAAGTAGAGGGGAGTGTTAGGGGACGGGGTAGGCCTAGATTAACGTTGACTAACATTGTAAATAGAGATATGGATATACTTAATTTGACTAACGAAATGGTCTTTGATAGGGCCGCGTGGAGAAGAAGGATTCATGTAGCCGATCCCATTTGATGGGACTTAAGGCTTGGTTTGGTTATGTCTTTTCTTCACAAGTCCTCAGAAAGAATGGGGGTCTGAAAGCTAACAGACTAATGGAAGATGTCACCTTGAATGGGAAGATTTAGCATAAAGCATGCAATCTGTGCAGCTGACAACAAAATAGTGCTGTACGATTTAGCACAAAATTATAATGATGACAACATAAAAAGACTTCAAAGCTTTTTCTCGATGCAAAGTTTCTGTTACTGTTTTACTACTTGATTTTCATGTCTATGTAATTGAAGTGTGTAGTTGACGTCGAAAATGCTGCCTTTTTTCCCTAGAATAAAAGGTGAAAGTGCATTAAAGGAGGTGGACTATCTAATGATACATTGATGTTCTCATTTTATCCATTGTAGATTAACGGTTCCATGGTTTATATAAACAATACCAGTCTAAGTAACGGTTGTGGTCCTACTTCTCAGTTTAGTGTTGTCAGGCGCATTGTCAATTCGTAATGGGAATTGGTTATCTAAGCTGTGAATTTTCTCTTTTCACTATTTAACTCTTGAAAGCAAACCATATAAATGATTAAGCCTACTTTTCTAAATGTCAAATATTTTGGTAAATTTTTAGCCACTTAAGACGTGACTTATCAATAATCGTTGTTTATCGATTTCTTTAAGCCAATGTTGGTAGGAAATTGGGGGAAATATTTTAGTATTCATACTTTTCATCATTAGCCATTCCCTACATTTTATGATTAGGGTCAGATTTAAGTTGGTAGGTATAAGCATATGTGGTCAAATATCCATTGATGATGCAGCTGAATAAACTACCAAAAACAGATTGTAATTCAATATGGTGACATAATATTTGATCTCTGAAGTCTTCAATGCAAAGACTTGAGCTCATATCTTGTTACTTCCATGCCTCAAAGCATAGACCTAGCTTATAGTTTTTGAATAGATAAAATTGTTAAAAATGAGACATGGAAGTGTCGGGACTAGGAAACCAGTGAAATTCTTGTGTAATGCACTGCACTGTAATGATTGATACAGGACGGAATGGGTATATAGTGGCTAACATGGCTATGATATGATTTACTATACCACAGATATATTGGCCTGTAGTATTGGAACCCAACTAACTATAACAGTACTTAAATAATTCATGCATGGAAAAGATGAAAACTGGAAGTGTTGTCTCCTTTCACCCAATCTTGTAATTGATTCATCCCCAACACCCACTCTTTCTTCTTTTCATTTTTATTGGATCTTGTTTCCTGTATTATATTCAGCTCAATTACATGGTTAATATTTGTTGGTAGTTTCACCAGAATATCCTCTACTTGGTAGTAACATGTTCTGTACAAAGTTTCTTGCCAAAATAAGGCATTTTGTCTAGAATTTGATTAATGGAAACATACAAGATTTCTTGTGACATAGTTTATTTCATAGACAGACTATTTCAGTTTTGTCTTGTTTTTCACAGACGAAGGATAATGTATTACCATACGGAGATCTTCAAGAAGGTTGATGTCATAGTGACCCCAACAACTGGGTATGATAAGCTCACTTATTGCTATAGGCAGTAATTAATGTGTTTTTACAATACATACTTGGTCCCTTCTTGTTCCAGGTTTTGGTAGTTTCTTTTGGGTTTTGAACTTCATTTTATTTATCACTATTTTGAGGTTTCAGTAAATATGTAAAAACACACGAACAAAGTTGTAGGCACTTGCTATTTTTGCGAGGGTATTTTTTGTCCAATTTTTTTTTTTACTGAAGCCTGCTAAAATCACTTCAGTGTGAGGGATGCTAAGCAATCCTCATTCATATTGCATACACATCTATAGTAGAAGTAACAACTGCTTTTTGTCTCAGCGACTATATTTAGTCTTTATTGTCATGCATGAAAATCTTTTAAGCAAATTATAAGTGAGATGATGCACTCTCTGATTTGCCAGCATGACAGCGCCTGTAATACCTCGGGAAGCACTTGCATATGGGGAGACAAATTTGCAGGTTACAGGTGAGTTGGTTATACTTTTCAGCTTGCATATGAAAAAATTATGTCACATATCTGAAACTTTAATGTCATACTAGGAATTTCCTTCTACAATCGCCTTTGATGAATGTACCATGCGATCGAAAAAGATTCATTTTTAGTACTCCATCCAAACTTTGTCCTCCTACATGTACTAATTTTGTAATTATCCAGAGTCCTAAATGTTGTTTTTTGTATGGGGTGATGAGAGCACCACATGCATGACTGGTTTTATGGAATTTAAGAGTCTTACACATTTAAAATGTCACTGGGAATGTGATATAGCTTATAACGATAGCTAATATTTGTTTCTTGTTTGACAGGGCAAGCATAATGACATAAAATATTTTTATCTCATGAATTGTAATGTGTCGAGTCATTGATCCATCTGAATTAGGAATGGGAAAAAAAGAAATGCTCAAAATAGACTATAAATTGTTGTATGCTTGGGCAATTCCAGATCATAAGCTTTTGCAGCATAAGACGGACCGAATCTAATTTTCCTATGCTACTTGTGAGCTCGTTGTGTCCCTTGTTGCTAATACCACAGCTCTTTGTTTCGCAGCTTTTATTTTGTTGGACAATAATTATGCTTGTGGTCTTATTGCAGGTAATCTCATGCGATTTATTATAGCAGGAAATCTTCTTGGACTCCCGGCCATTTCTGTCCCTGTAAGTTATATCCATCTTTTCCCTTGCTTAATGATTACGAAGTATTCGACAAGGCTAACTCTGGCTTCTAGTGTTGCAGCAGCAGTCAATAGAATCTAAAATCACAAGTAAATATAAAGTCATACATTTTGTTTGCATGACTAGAGCTGTATGTTCAATATTTTTTTTCCTTCGGTATTACGTATTTCAACAATGCAAATGTCACATTCCTCTTGTCACTTGCTCTAGATTAGTAGAATGTTATTTTGAACAAGTGCTCTAGTCGGTTTCTCATTCTTCTACAACACATTCCAATGTTCAGGTTGGCTACGATAAGCAAGGCCTGCCAATAGGTTTGCAACTAATAGGCCGGCCATGGGGTGAAGCTACAATTTTGCGCTTGGCTGCTGCAGTAGAGGTATATATTACTATTTCACCCCCAAAATAGGCCCCTATCTGTAATATTGCAAGTATATTACTAATTTAAAATGGCCTTTGGCATTTTCAGGAACTCTGTGCTGAGACTAAGAAGAAACCTATGTCATTTTATGACATTTTAAAGGGGAACTGAGAAACCTGGGTTCAATTCGCGCTTCTCATGGTTTATTTGCTTTTTTTGAGCACAGAACGAAATAGCATATATATTGGCCATAGGGTAAAACAGTTACAGATTTTGCAAGTTGGTGTGCTGGTTCGACCAACACCCTGTCCACTTTATTTACACATAGATATAGAAAGACAAAACTTAAAACTAAAATATCTTGCACTACTAAATCTATCTCCCAATCTAAACTACGTTTTTGTTCACAGTTATCAACTAAAACTTTACAATCAGTAAAAATAGATAGACATTTAATCTTCATTGTGACAGCCCACTTAATAGCCTCCAAAAGAGCTCTTGCTTCTGCCAATAATGGTCAGGACAGCCAAGTGGATATCCCTCGTTGGTATACCTGCATTTGATCTTCATCAAAACAAACCCATGCTAGGCCCGCTGCTGCATTACCCTGCTGCCATGCTCCATCCACCACACAAGTAAAAAGCTGAAAATCATCAGAAGCCACACAATTATTTACAATGACACAACAGTTATTAGATGATGAAATATTCAGCTGTGAATGCGTATAGTCCGAGCTAGCATTGGTTACATCTATGTTGCTGGTGGACCGTTGCAATTTAAATTCATCAACCAGACATAAGGTCTGTTCGATTGACAATTGTTCATTTTCAAAAACCTTAATATTACACTGTCTCCAAATTGCCCAAAGAATGGCTATGGAATGGAGAATGATCTCATGCTCATGAACTATTTTAACTCATTCCGTCCACCAGGCAGTAAACCCAACGGTGTGACCTATCGAGAAATCCAACCCCAAAATTGTGCCCCTCCATACACGTTGAGACCACGGACACTCAAAGAAAACATGCTCTCTCATTTCTTCAGTTTGACCACATCTAGAACATAATGTATCAAGTGGTATGCCTCTCCTTCTAAGCTACCATTGTACCAGAAGAATGTTATGAAGACATTTTCAAAGAAATAAACTCAATTTAGAAGGCAAGTTTATCTTCCACAATTTTTTCCAAACTAACAGATCAATTTCATTTCCGCAATGATTACGCTCCTGTCTACGTTTAATAGCAGACCAATAACCCAATTTAACCGAAAAAATCCCATTTTTATTCTTGGACCATACCAATTTATTTGGGCAAGAAACTAAAGGAATGCGCATTCCTAATATAAAGGGGACCACTGTTGCTGGAAATAACCAAGCAAGCATACTACCTCTCCAACAATTGTTTGGAAAGTCTATCAAATGTGCCACCTTCATTGTTGGGAAATATTTGGAAAGCCCTATTCCTCGCACTGGATTGATTTGCCCTGGAATCCAAGAATCCTCAAATGGGTTTATAGAGTGTCCATTCCCAAACGAACCCTCCCTTCAACAAATCCCTACCCCACATTATACTTTTCCATCCCCAAGAAGCAACTTTAGAACACGTAACTTCAAGAAAAAAATTTCAGGAGCTATATTTCCCTAAAAACACTGTAGCAAACAAAGAATTCGAATTGGAAATTAACTGCCAAGCTTGCTTTGCTAAGAGTGCCAGATTAAAACAACCCAAATCGCGCAAGCCAAGCCCTCCCTCCTCAGGTAAACACAAACTATCCCATTTTTTCCAGAAAACCCCATGGCTCAAATCTGATTGCCATAAAAACGACGAATAATGGCTTTCATCTTTTGAAAACCGCACTTGGAAGTTTAAAAACAGACATTATATATATGGGGACAGCTTGCAACACATGTTTAACCATAATGCATCTACCGGCAAAATTTAATAGCCGACGTTTCCATCCTTGCAACTGGTGTGAAATTTTATCAACCAGAATTTTAAAGACCTCACTTTTAGACCTCCCAGACAAATTCAAAGACGCTCCCAAATAAATTCCAGGATTGGGTACCACTTTAAATCTAAAAATAGATTCCAATACGTAGCTTTCTCGGCCACTAAAATTGGGGCTTGTATACAACTCCAACATAGTAATATTAATTCTTAGCCCAGATTGCTCACAAAAAACATTTAAAAGCCATTGTAAACACCATACCTCCTCTCCTTTAAATTGCATAAATAAAAAAACAATCATCTGCAAACATTAAATGAGAAACTGGAGGTGAATGCCTACTAATAGCAATACATCTACAAATACCTTTCTGTGCAAAATGATTTAACCCCTCAGATAATGCTTGCATAACAATAATGAACAAATAAGGCCACAAAGGATCCTCTTGCCTCAACCCAGCTTGTGGAGTAAAAAATTCTGAGGGTTGACCATTGACTAAAACAGAAAAAGTAACTGTGGAAACACATTGATGTATCAGCTGAACCCAATGATCACTAAATCCCATACACCGAAGTACAGAAAGTAAAAACTCCCAATTGACACAATCATAGGCTTTATTCATGTCCAACTTTAATCCAAAAAACTTTTTACGCCCTTTATTATTATGTCTAATAAATTCAATCAACTCATGGGCAATAAAATATTATCAGAAATAATACGACCCTTAAGAAAAGCACTTTGGTTAGGGGCAATTAAATGAGGCAACACCTCGCGCAATCTGTTGGCTAACACCTTTGACCCAATTTTATAAATCACATTGCAAAGACTAATCGGTCTAAAGTCATTAACAGCCATTGGGTCCTTAATCTTCGGGATTATGCAAATGAAAGTTTTATTGAACTCCTTAAGCAAATAACCCGACTGGAGAAACGCCAGCATTGCTTCAACAACTGAAGGTCCAACAATACTCCAATATTTTTTATAAAATCCCGCAATAAAACCGTTGGGCCCTGACCGAAGGTCCAACAATACTCCAACATTTTTTATAAAACCCCGCAATGAAACCGTCAGGCCCGGGGCCTTTAGTTTACCCATTTGAGTTGGAATTTTCTTCCATGATTAGCATGGTTTATTTGCTTTGGAATCTTTGGAGAACTTGAAAAGTGTGAGCCTTATCACATTGTTTTCACCTTCAATTTCGATTATTTTTGTCGAAGGTCGAATTAGTTCTTATCTTGAAACTAGAATTTCAAATGCATTATGCATCATAAGATTGGGTCAATTCAATAATATAAGCCCCTGCTTAAGGAAGATTCATTTTGGCTCGGTAAATTATACATTTAAGCTCTAAATATTCAAAATATTTTAAGTTTGCATTTGGATTTATAAATATGAAATGAATGCATTTGATTTTAATCATACAACGATTGTGCCTTAAAGTTTCACATTTATATATATAAAAGACAAATGGAAGAATTTAGGTTATTTATTATGAATGGATTTCAAATATAAGGTTGAAAAAGCTTCAATTTAGGCAGAAGATTTTGTGGTTCAAGAATGATATTCAAGAATCGTATAAAACTAATCTGCTTCAATCCTTCCCCTTGGATTTTGAATCCAACTATAATAACTATTTGCAAATTTAAAGTTGAAATTGTTCATTTGAAATCTGAACAAATGCTAAAGTGAAAATGATTGAATTACAGGGTTACTAATACATTGGTGGCATTGTCAAGAAGTTAGGGTATAATTTAATATTGTCAATGTTATCAGAACATTACTCTGTAAAACAATTATAACAAATAAGTTAGTTCAGGGCCCTTTCTTAAACAAAAAAAAGTTAGTTCAGGGCGTTTAGAAACAATTCATGGCTTTTTCTTTAAGCTTTTCTAAAATTATTATCAAATTTAACCCCAAAACAAATATTAAAAACAGGTTCCAAAAAAAGAAAAGAAACGAGGTCAAGCAACCCACCACAGTTTCAAATGACAGGTTGGTGTGCTTTTCAGCCATGCTACATCGAAAGAGAGCCAAAATTAGATGACACTTTTAACCGTGCTCGAGGTGCAATCGGGAAGTGAAAAATGTAAAGCTAGATTCTCGCCTATTTGTTGGAAAGTCGATAATATTTAAGCATAATCAAAAAACATCCCTCTCTTTTAAATCAAAATATATATTTTTTTTAATTTATAAATACAAACAGTCCATTTGAGCTGCAGCAAACTACGGTGTGCAAAATTATGAAGATGTGACTCACAAAGGCAGGGCCAAATGTTAATTTAAGTTACACACAAGAAACTTAAAAGTCATAATTCTATAAATCTTCATCTCCAGAGAATGTCTTCTACTAGCCACCGCATTTTTTTAAAAAATTATTTTTTATTTTTATCAAACTTGTTGAATCTTTTAAATACAGAATGACATACATTATATCAAGTTCTATGAGCAAGTGTTTTAGGAATGTTGTTCCATTGTCATGTTGGGGTTATTCGGTTCAATATAGCAATACCTCTAAAGCTAATGAATTGGGAGTTCTTTATCCCTGCAAAGCAGGAATTGGGGATGTGTTTCTTCAGTTCTTCTCACCCACAACATCGCTAGGGGCATCGGGCCCGGGAGGAATTTTCCCTGGATAATTCGTTGTCGGGGAATCTGATCCTGACATGCTGTGGGATAGATAAGAATCAAAACTAAGAAAACTGACAATTAGAGGAATTCATAGGCAACAGAATGAAAAGGTTACCTTTTGTCCACAATGACCATAGAGCGAAGCTCACAATTTGCAAAACTACAAAAACATGTTGCAAACGTCATTCAGTGAAGCAACTATAGAAGTTTGTGTGAATAAATGTGCATGGAAAAGAAAGTAAACATAGTTTTATATTTCCACCAAAAGGACAATTCTAGCTATGGACATTTTGTTTTTATTTCTCTTTTTGGCTGCATTTCAAGCTAAAAACCATCTCGGAGGTAATTTTTGAATGAAATTAAAGGTTCAAATGATAATCACCCACCCCTAAAAAATAAAAAGATTTTGACCACCCACATGAAAAGAAGACAATCTTGCAAACTACAGGTTCGTTTCCAAAGATTACAAAAATCACAGCTAAAAGAAGCTTCATTGGCACTTACCGCTTGGAAATTTCTTTTTTAATCAAAGGGTGACAATCATTGCCAACTGCACTTAGTGCATGAAACAAGAATCCACTATGCGTGACAATTGCTATTTCCTTTTCTTTTCGCGTCCACAACCTGCATAAATTAGTAGTGTGAAGAACAAGGATCAAGTTCTTATATTTTGTATCAGAAAAGGAATGCTCAAGTTCTAACAGTCACTTCAAATTAAGCATCCCCACAATGCAAATTCTATCTTGTAAACGATGAGTTGAAAATGGAGCTACGAATATAGATGTTCTTGTGAAAGATGAGTTGAAAGGGCATGTTAACGCCAGATCGTTGAATGCAACAGAAACAAGACAAGAGTCAAGCTAAGGTACAACTTAGGATGAGAACAAACGGACAACTGTTCTTCAGGTGGTTAAAGAGAACTACAATGACAGTAGATTGAGCAGCTTGTGCATAGGCACCAAGATGACATTATCATGTGAAGCCAATAGACTACATGGTGAAACACTTTGTGCCATCCACAGCCACTTTCTGATACTTGGTAATTTAAAATTGAAACATAAAAATATTATGTATATATATGGTGTATGTATGTAAATAACAAAATAATTTTGTCATAATATATCAATAACAAAATATTTGCCTTTAATTATAAAACAAATATTTTCAATTTCAAATTTATAACGTATGCACATAAAATAAAATAAAAAAGATTTAAGTTTATGTTATAAAGACACAAACCTTTTTTTTTTTTTTTTTTTGAACAGTAGATAATTTCATTTAAAAAGGCCAAACGGCACTTACAAGATCCATCCAAACCGAAACTTACACCAAACAAAGAAAAATTTTGCAAGAAGCACAAAGAAGAGAAATCTAAGAAAATATTTAGACCCACATCATGTGTTCGTGCTCGTACTGCCAAGCAGAACCGATCATAGAGTCGGCATTAGAGCATGTCTAAAATAATCAAAGATCCCAATCACAGAATGGGTAAGTCTGAACATACACTCCCTGATAGACACCATAACTAAACAAACAAAAACAGAGCATAGCATAAAGACGAAAAAAAAACATCCACACCAACAACATCCAGCGGCGGCGGTGACAATAGATCCGACAAAGCTGAGGCGGCGGATCTGGTGAGGCCATGGCCGGAGATGAAGCGGAGGGAAGATGAACACTCCACAAAGGAGGTAGAAGATGGAAGTCCCAAGCTTCCATATTATTTGTAGCAAACCAGGAAAGAAAAGAGAAAAAGGGGGGTAGGAGGAGGGGAGAGGAGGCCAGAGGCCGCCGGAATCCCCTCTCCCACCCCGACTGTCGCAGCCCGCTGGAAACCCTAGGAGAAGAAAAGTGTAGTGTGAGAAGCTCTCAACTAGAGAGAGAAAGAGTGGCTTTCTCCCACCAGTCTAAAGAGACACAAACTTGATATCCAATACAATGCAACTCACTTGTGGAAGTACCGTGTTTCATAGAAACTAATTCAAAAAATAAAAAATAAAAAAATTGAAGCCCAATTTTATTTATTTCACTTCAAAAAAGGATGATCAATTTATTAGTATTAAGAATAACAGTTTACTTGGATGGTAGTTAAAATATTTACTCGGTGTGGCACTGACATCAGGACAATGAGGTCTAGTTGCCTATCAACTTTTGACAATTAAGTTCATTTGTTAATCTTTTGTAGCCAAAGCAACCACTTCTCCTCCACATCCACAGAGAATGTATGTGAAGTTATTTTCTATAAACATGGTGGTCACTTTCTTGCATTTCAACATCCGACCATGGTAATTTAACATTGAACATAAAAAGATGATTGGGGTAACACTCTTGGAGGGCTAAGTTTCATGCTCAAATTGATTCACATGCAGTCTCAGTAAGACATCTCACTAGAATACTGTTGTAATCAAGGTTCTGAAAAGCGGTTGCGGTCGCCGTAACGGTGGCGATGACGCGGTTGCGGTTGCGGGGTGTAAAGGCCGTAGTGTAACGGTTGCGGTAACCGGAACCGTGAATTTTTTTATTTTTCGCACAATTTGAAAAAAACTTACCGATACGCATATTTTTTTTCCATGATCATATTTATTGGGTTAAAAATAAATATTGATCAATTTTTGTAAATTTTTAAGTGTGATCCAATACATTTCATATTTTTAAATCACTATAAACTGAGTTTTTTACATTTTATTTTAATAATTAATGACTTTATATTTTTCAAAAAATTAATCACTAACTATTATATATAAGATAAATAATGACAAAAGTAAGAGAATAAATAAGAGCCTAAATATATATATACATATTTTAACCAAGCCAAATAGATAATGACCACACTTATTATTATTATTATTATTTTCAAACAATATATAAATAGACACACACAAACAAAATGGTTTAGTGATAGCAGCTGAATAGAATAGTATAGGTCTTATAATTTCAACAAATCAATAACATATTCTTTATCTTCCCTCTTCTTACTCTCTCTCTCTCTCTCTCTCTCTCTCTCTCTCTCTCTTATCTCTTGCTCCTTTATTTTCTCTCTTTATCTTTCCTCTTCTCTCTATCCCTCTTCTCCCATTTTCAGCTTTTTTTGGTGTGTTTTTTTGAAAGAAACAGTTTGGAACCGTTACGTAACGGTGCGTAACAGGCCGTTACGGCTATTACGGCACCGTTACGACCACTACAGCAGCCGCTACGACCGACACACCTGTGAATCTCAATCACACTGCAAAAGCGGCCGTAACGGGTGGCGGTAACCGCCAAAACCGTTACGTAACGGCGTTACGTAACGGTTGCGGCCGCTTTTTAAAACCTTGGTTGTAATCCACGCAAGGACCTAAGAAAGAAAAAATCAATAAATCCATTTCAATGGCATAAAAAGAAGGTATTCACCAGTTCATGAACTTCATTCCCCTCGCTGTAAGTTCTTCCTCTGTCTCCCTTATATTGGCCTTCCACAATATATCCTCGTCACTTTCTATCTAAATAGAAAATCGAAAGGTATTATGAATGTATTAAACATGGCTTCAATATGTTCCTTCAACAATTATGATGAGCATTGCAGACAAATGATTAGTAATACTTTACAGAAATATTACAGATATTTGATTACTTGCCAGTGAAAAATCAACAGCTGGAAAAAGGCATTCATAGTCACTGATGCTTCTCCTCCTATCACAAGGATGAATACCCTGGAACCAAAATAGATCAGAGAAATTGGCAAGGCTTCAAATATCATTGCCTAATTGAACTAAGAAATTTATATTTACCTGCATATGAATCATTTTTTCATGAGTAAAAAGATGCACACCAGATACTAAAGGCTAAGTTTAGTAGGAGCTCAAGTAGCTCATGTTTTAACCTCATGGAATTGATAACAGATGGAAACTATCCTTTGTGGCAAGAAAAATAGGTGTTTCTGATAATTGCCCAATCAAATAATAACCAACCTTTACCAACTCACTCATATAGGTTACATCACATTAAAGCCTCACATGAGAGAGAGAGAGAGAACTCATCTAGCTATTTCAATCTCTAACAAAAGATACAAGCTGAAACAATTTCAAACTGGCCAGATTACCCATGCAAATGACCATCAAAACCTCATATCTACAACCATAGTTCAACTTTCTTAGAAGAATACGCATTTGAAAAGAACTATGGAGAATCATATAAAAAGTTAAGAATGAAACTACTGCAAACTAACATTTTAATTCCCTGGTTTACTCATACAAGCAACTGAGATCAATAACTAGTGTTGATAACAACACAGACAACCTTCTCACAAAAATATGCATTTAAAGAAGAATTACAAACAATTGTCCTGTTTCAAGAGTATAGTTTTTTTCCTTTCCATTACAGTGTTTTCCGATCATTAAAAACTTGATTACTTCATGCTTTATTAACTATTTCTAAACCATCAAAACATACACGATATTATCCTTCTCTTGCATATAGCATGGCTACAAAAGCTTTGACTTGCTCCCATAGACATCTTAAAGGTTTTCACTATCCCTCTTCACCCCATTCAAGTGCAACTGCAGGGTTCAATTTCGCCACACAACTAAACTATTTAGTCAATAAAAACATGATAGATTCTCTCGCAAAGAAAGACATGTAGAAGATTCCTTCCTGATGTTACCCATTGCTGCAAGAAAATAAAAATGTATTGTGCTCAAACATAGAAAAACAAAAAACAAATTAAAAAACACAAACATGTCCATGTAAGGCCTACCAAATGTTCTCGACAAAGTTCTACTGCAATGATAGGTGGGCAATCTAGACTTGAAATTGCAGGACAGTCACTCTTTCCAGCATTTGCCACCATTAGTGGTAGTGCATCCATACCATCCGCATAGTCTCCACCACCAAATACTCCAACAGCTGTTTGCATAGTCCTGCAATGCCATAGTAGGTAATCATAACCCAATGTATGAAATTAATCACCAAAGTATGCCTTATCTGACTAGAAAAGAGAGAAAAAGGAAAAAAAAATATATATCAAAATTCAAAACAAGAAAATAAACACACAATGTCTATGGTCTAAAAACAAGGGACAAACAGATGAACCTACAATCCTATGTATTCATCCAACACCACTGTTCCGTATATTAATTTAGAAGCTGGCTAGATTCACATTCCAAAAATTTAAATTCCTAATTAATAGCTTCCAAGTGGTCTTTCTATCTGGCGACCAAGTTATATCCAAATAGCATCCTTTCAAATCCATTTGATTTCTCTACATGTTCGGATGTTTTCATATCCATGTCCTAGAAGATTGTAAGTGAGGGAGTGTTAAAAAGCTTGATATACATTGTTGAGGCCATTTTACTAACAACCAAGTGTTTGGGTCTTGTGGTGATCTAACAATAGGTATTCCATAAACATTTTCAAAACCATTTTATTAACTTCACGTGAATTTCTGATTAATGTCTGCCTATCCGCTCGGGATTTGTGCACACGTTAGGAGTGGGATGAGGGGGCATCAGGAACTTAATAAAACTAGTTTTGTGTGGAATAAGTGATTGATCAACAATAATGATTTAACCCTTTCTGCAAGACTGAGCATCATGCTCACACCAAGAGAAAAAGAGACCAGAGGAGTGGAAGGGGGAGAAAACTGTCAAAAGTAATGGAATTTCAACATTGCAGTGTTTGTCCTAAGACTGAGGATTGTTTTAGAAAAAAAAAGAAAGTTCTTAAGGAAAAAGGAATGGAGGAATATAAGGCTCCAAAAGCAGACATATATTCAAACTCCTTGTCATTGTCAACTTGTCAAGAGTCCAAGACCAACTCATTATCACAATGAGTACAATTGGGAAACTTCAAATTAACTTAGGCTAGGCAAATTGAGGCCACTGTACATTTTCACTCTAATCCATACTAAAAGGCTGCAGTGCTCAAATCTACAAGGGTTAATTACATTTTACCCCCTTATAGTTTAGTTGAAAAACACATCAGCCCCTTATACTTTATTAATATATACATAATCACCTTATAGTTTGCAGTGGAGTGTAAAGTCTAACTCCAGTAATATTTTTAGTAAAAAGTCAATATTACTCTTATTTTCTTCTCTAATTTTCTTTTCCATACCACCAACACTACAAATTTCTCTCTCTAAAAGTAAAACCAACAAGCCACTCCATAGTTACCCCCAAACAAGCACTACCTCTTTTTGTTCTCTCTTATTTTTTCGCAGCTATTCATGGCTACGCAGGTGCAACGACCCACTCCTTTCCTTTGTATTCTTCCTCAAAGCACACTAAACGACCAATAGAAATCCAGCAGCCCACTGCTGCAATCACCTAACAAGCTCAGTCCATCTCCCAGCCTATTACCAACTACACTAGCAGCACCAAATCACCACCCACCAGCTTCCTCTCTCACGGCAACCATGGTGGCAACCACCGCTACAATTTGGGTCTTGGCTTAATTGGTTGTGTGCGCCTATATATACAAATGTGTGTGCATGTAATGATAAGGAGAAGATGGAGAATGATGGTAGAAGAAATAGATAGTGGAAAGTGGTGATGGTTTGGGTGGCCTAGGGGTTGCCGGACTGCCATGGAAGGCCATAGTTTCAATGGTGGTATTAGGTTGTTGTAGGAAGTGAGGGAGAAGGACATAAAGATGACAAGGAGGAGATGGTAGATTGATCTGTGTAGTAACAGCAGTGAAGGGAAAAAAGAGGGAGGAAAAAGAGAGGAAAAAGAAAAAAGAAAAAGGAATAAAAGGAGAAAAGGGCAAAATCGTCATTTGCTTAGTTCAATCTCGTCACACGAGCTCAATTCATTGGGTTTTAGACACACGCTGTTAATTTAACGGAATCTGTTACTTTTATACTATACTCCAAACTACAAGGGGGTTAAGTGTACATTTTTAAATCACAAAGGGGTAATGTGTTATCGGCCTAAACCACAAGGGGATAAAATGTAATTAACCCAAGCTACAAATATACTTGCACTTAGTGCAAAATCCAAGAAACATTTACATTTTCCTGCAAGTAACTAATTCACCATCCTCCTAAATCCTAACCCTCAACTAAACAGTAAAGTTTTACTCCAATTTAATAAAAACTGAATAGAAAACATTGCAGAATCAGAAGACTATCATATATAAAAGATATTCATAGAAGGCTGTCGCAGGAGTACTGAAAACCTGCATCAATACCTTAATAAAGGGGACGTGATGACTAAATCAATCCTCTTAAAAAGCCCACTTGATTGAACATGCTTACGCAAATTATCAACCTGTTACAGTAGTATAAAATTTTCTACAACATTAGCCTCAAAATTTTGCTCAGGACTGTATATGTAAGCAGTAAGATACTTATAAGTTTATCTTTATCCAAATAAGTTTGTGCAATAACATAAAATTGATTGTTTTCCCACCTGCTGCCAGCCAAGTGGAGTAATCTGTGCATCAAAATATTCAGGAGACATGTATGCTTCATAGTTCTCATCTCCTTCTACATTGTGAATTCCTTGTGCATGCCTCACCTGGATGTATGGTTTTATAAGACGACAACGACTTGGAAAGCATGAGCAAAAGCCAAGAAAGATGGTGGTCCTGAACGTTCTTTAAATCAAAGACAAAGCAGCTTCAAATCAATGCAGCAAATATATATCTATAAATGAAAAATAAATATGACACCTACAAGGTGAAGAGTTTTGCAACGGTGCAATGGATACAAACTTGGTTCTCCACCACTATCCATGTTTGAAACTGCATTAAAAAAATATATTAATAAAGAAAGCCAAAAGCAATTAAAGTAAGAGAATGTCAAATGCTCTTCAAAGCTCAAAATGATAACTACATAGCATTTCTAAGTTTACACATTTCAGCAAAACAAACTTACCAGCATCTTCTAAAAGAGAAACCTTTAACTTCAAAATTAGTTGAAGACTAGAGAACGAGTACAACCCTAATACAAAAACTAGCACTACAAAACCAACTGCTGCAATTAACAAAACCATGCTAGGATAGTAGGATAATACTCCGCTTTACTTGCTGCTTTTTTTCAACAATTTCGCAAATCTGCAACATATGGATAAATCCCCAATTAATCGGGACAAAGGCTTGTTGAGTTGAGTTGCTACATGTGGATCAATAACTTAACACACTTAATTCCAGCTAACCTTCTTTAAACATCTCTATCCTATAAACATTATAGCTTGTATTGTCACATCCAATGATGCAATCCTAATCACCGTTGGGGGTTAGTTTATAGTCCACGACAGAGAATGGAAACTAGAATGTTAGCTCTTATTAGAGTTCTCTTATTTATATACCAACACTACTTTGTCCCACAAGAATTGGTCTTCCTTATCTTACAAGGAATAGGTTTTATCACAATAAATTTTAATTGCAATGGGTCCCTTATTAAACTCTTAATTAAGGTCAGTTCCTAATTTACTCTTAATTAAGATAACCTCTTTATTTCTTTGTATTACACACTGTCCTTATTGTGTGTGACTTCTAGGTTCACACGTATCTATGCTATAGAAATAATATCAACTTTTGTTTTTCTAACAAAACTTTGCCCTATGGCCTCCTAAAATCACGAGTGACACTTAGCCACATATCATGACCAACCTTTCAATTAACAATTACCATGCAATTCAATACTTATATTATGCAAATGTCTCAATAGAATCAATAGGACATAAAAGTTCGTCAAAACGCTAATACAATCATATTGTCCAATCTAAATTATATCAACTCATATTGATTATTATACACTCCTCTCTAGATATTTCTAAATTATCAGCCTAGTTTCGGTCAAAGTCTTTCTAGAGGTATGTCGTAGAAGAACGCAAAGGACATTCTCTTTACTTGACAGTGATAGATCCTTATTGAACATTAAACACTCCTTCATGCTTAACATAAACACATTTTATTGTCAAAACATAGCGATCCACACACAACTGTGAGTCATGAGCATCTATGATTACTAAAGATCAAGCCCTAATCCTATGGGCAAACCCAAGCACAGGTAAGTTTATAATAATACTAATCATAGAAGAAAATTCCAACTCAAATTTGGCAAAATGATAATTGATACTTCTTTAAACATCATTATACAAACCTTACAATTTGAGCTCCTGATTCCCTGAGAGGAGTTCTTGCCTTATAGAAACAACATTTTAACTATACATACAAAACTTCGATTGAAGGTATAACAGATCAAGTATTCATAAAAAAACTCCGATTGATAGGTTAAAAACGATACGATTTGAAGTACTTTCTCAGATTGAAAATTATAATAATACTAATCATAGAAGAAAATTCCAACTCAAATTCGGCAAAATGATAATTGATACTTCTTCAAACATCATTAAACTAACCTTACAATTTGAGCTCCTGATTATCCGATAGGAGATCTTGCCTTTTAGAAACAACATTTTAAGTATTTGATAAATAGATACACAGAAAACTTCAATTGAATGCACTAACAGATCAAGTATTCGTACAAAAAACTTCGATTGATAGGTTAAAAACGATACAATTTGAAGTAGTTTCTGAGATTGAAAATTATAACAAATTAACACTAATCATAGAAGAAAATTCCAAGTCAAATTCGGCAAAATTATGATTGATAATTTGAGCTCCTGATTCCCCGAGAGGAGATCTTGCATTATAGAAACAACATTTTAAGTATTTGATAAATACACAGAAAACTTCGATTGAATGTACTAATAGATCAAGTATTCGTAAACAAACTTCGATTGATAGGTTAAAAACGATACAATTCGAAGTAGTTTCTCAGATTGAATAAGGCTTACCGGAGAGAGGACGAGCTGAGAAACGAAGCGATAGATGATGATGATGATGATGATGCAGAGAAGGCCGAATAGGTGTTGAATTGAAGCTGAAACTCGATAATGGCGACGAAGGGAATAGTGATATGCGTTTATGAAGACTGGTACTGGTAGTGGTGATAGTCATGAAGGTGATTCAAGACTCGCTCTCTCCGTGTGTTTGATATTTATAGATAGATAGCGTAATGAAGACGGTATGATCGGCGGCGAACATCTCACACTTTGGTTTTCTTTCGCGTTAATGTTGCACACAGTATCATATATGCAGTTTATAATTAAAAAATTAGGTAAATTACATATAAGTCGCTCGAGGTTTAGTTAAATTACAGATATTTCTAAAATTTTGAAAATTATAAATACTCCTAAAATTTATATTTTCATAACAAATTATCCCATGAAATTTATATTTTCATAACAATTTGCCCTCTAATTTGTTATGTAAATAGTACCTTCAGGGGTATCTGTAATTTCTCAAACCACAGGAAGTATCTGTAATTTTGCTAAACTTCGAGGGGTATATGTAATTTGTCCTAAAAAATAATAACATAATTTTAATTTTTTGAATTATAATTATATACATATATCATAATTAAACCTAATATAAGATATAATTAAAAAAATTCATAAATCATAACTAAAATAATTATTAAGATTTAATTTTAAGTTTTTATTTTAACAAAAATATTAGGGGCTTGTTTGGTTTGTTTTTGGGAGAGTTGTTTTTGAAAAAAAATTTTGGGGAGAGAGTTTAGAAATTTTTTTGGTTTGTTTAGTTGTATATTTTGGGAGAGTTGTTTTTTTGGAAATTTGGGATGATTTGATATTTTGGGAGAATTTGAGTAGATGTGTGTGAGAGAAAAAGTGATTGAGAATGAGAGAGGAGAGAGAAAAAGTGATTGATTGATGTGTAAGAGACAGATAAAGTGATTTTGGAAATTTTTTTAAAAAAACTCAAACCAAACAATTTTTGAGAAATTTTTTTCTAAAACTCATCTCCCAAATGCAAACCAAGGGTATGTTTGTTTGGACGGACTGGATAAGGGGGGATTGTAATCCATCGGACTGTTAGTCCCGGAATACATTGTCCCGGGACTATTTGGTTGGATTAGATTTGTATCCTATGTTTGTTTAGTCATGGGATTAGATGTCTGGATTGGACTATTTTTAGTAAATCCAATGTTTGGTTAGACGGACTGGATAAGGATAAATGTTCAAAAGACTATTTTCCCCTTATAATCTATAATTTATAATTTAACAACACTAAAAAAATTTAATTTATAAGGCCACAATTTTTAATTTATTATTTTCAATTAAATTAAATTTATAATTTATAATTTATATTTTTATTTAATATATAATTTTAAATAACGACAATAAAAAAATAATTTTATTTAATATATAAATTAAATTTTCAACAACACTAAAAAAATTTAATTTATAAAGTCATAATTTATAATTTATTATTTTTAAATAAATTTAATTTATAATTTATATTTTTTATTTAATATATAATTTTAAATTAACAATACTAAAAAAAAATTATTTAATATGTAAATTTAATTTTTTAACAACACTAAAAAAATTTAATTTATAAGGCCATAATTTATTATTTTTAATTAAATTAAATTCATAATTTATAATTTATAATTTAAATTTTTTATTTAATATATAGTTTTAAATTAACAACACTAAAAAAATAATTTATAAATGTTCAAAAGACTATTTTACCATTTTCTAATTGTTTACTAAGTAATAGGATGGAGGGTAAAATGGACATTTCACAAAATAATCCCATGGGATACCAATCCCATGGTTTCTATCCCACACCCCCCCATGGGATAAGATAGTCCCATATTTGTGGGACTAATAGTCCGGGGGGACTATTAGTTCGGAGCAAAATTTTTCAAACAAACAATAGACTATTAGTCCGGTGGGACTAATAGTCCAATCGGACTAATAGTCCAATCCCACCCCCTTATCCCTCAAAATAAACATGCTCTAGATGTCTTAAAAATTTTATTATATATTTGACCAGATATTTTATATGGGTGTGAATCCTTTACTCACGTAAGATCTAGTGAAACCCACACTTATATACCATATTTAGTCAAATATTTTGTAAAAGTTTTTTTAATCCTTAGCAGAACTCTTATTTTAATAAATACTATTATTTATAGCTAGGAGATTGGTTTATAGGAGTGATTGTGTATAATCCAGGGGTGTGTGCGGTGCGGTTCGGGCGGTTTGAAAGTAAAATTACAAATTGAATGGCGGGTTAGCGGATTGACGGATTGACAAATTGCGGTTTGGGCGGTTTTTGGCGGATTGACGAATTGAAGAATATTCTAACTAATTATCATACATTTGCATAATATATAACACTAATTTGTATAATATTTTTTAAATATATAACACAAAGTAATTTTAATATTTTTTAAATATATAACACAAAGTAATTTTACATAATATGTTATATATATATATAACCACTAATTTGTAATAAATTTTATATTTTAAATTTTTTTCACACTCATTTTTACATTGATATTTCATTGAAAGTTAAAAAATTTATATGTATTAACTTTAGCGGAGCGGAGCGGTTCGGTTGGCAGATTATAAATTTTAAAGTTTAAACCACGATTAGCAGTTTGAGCGGTGCGAATTGATACGGATCGATACGATTTTAACGGATTGGGCGATATTTTACACAACCCTAATATAACCAATTCATGTACTCAAGGATTTAGGTCAAGTTTGGCTATCCTAAATAAGTACACACTTTTTATCTTTTTATCTTTTTTCTATCACATCATCTCTCTACTTTTCTGTACATCTTTTCATAAAAAGATAAAAAATACACTTATTTAGGTCATCTCAAATAACCCCTTAGTTTTACAAAATCTGCTAAGTGACATTGTGATTGCTTGTGGAAGTAACTTTGCGGCTCTTAAGTTGTATTCTTTCACTCAATTCAATTCAATAAAATTAACCTGAAACTTTCAGCCATATTTTAATTGTTTTAACACTTTAGTAATTATTTATAGAATTAAAAAAATAATAATATAATTATTCTATTAGCATATAATGGAAATTCCAGACATCTAGTTTGTGAAGATAGATATCAGAAGATACATTGTAATTTAGCCATCCCGGGTTATCCATTCAGCAAAAAGACATTTGTCGAAGAAAGTCGATATCCTAACTATCAGCATGGCGTTTCTCATGAGTCACCAGAAATTGATGGACAGAATCAAGAATGGTACGATGAACCGCCCATGGGAGACGACGGAGATGACTTTTACAACCAACTCTCAGCAGCAGACCTGGATGACCTCTCAGACAGAATGTACGGGTAAAGCCAAAAAAAAAAAAAAAAAAAAAAAACAGGTGTCCCACTACAAGACTCCTATAACATTTTGAATGTATGGTTCTACGTGACTCTTTCAATTTTGCGAGACATTCCAGAACCCGCCAAGATGTATCACTCCATGGATCAGCATCAATAATTGGCGCTCCAACAAAAGAAGACAAAATCCTTAGAAGATAAAGATTCTCCTCAGATATCAGAAAAATGCTCAAAAAAGACAAAAAAGATTTTTGTAGATATTTTGTGTCTGTAATTATTTAGGTCTGTCAGTAATAAGGATTTTCCTTCACTCACTACTTTAATAAAGCGGATAACTCTTACCCTGCTCTATTAAAGAAAAGCTGTGAAAATCTTTATACGTGTCTTGTTATAAATTATAGTGTCAAAATTTTGTCAAAAAGAAAGGATTGAATGATATGCGATGGGGCCCAAAATAGTACCCGATATCATTATCCTAATCCTTTATTGATAAAATTTATCTATGTCTAAAAATAGTAAAATGAGTCAAGCGTAGAAAAGATTGCATACAATTATATGCATATAGGTTTGTCCTTATTAGGATAGCTATTTTCAAAGTCTAAAAGTCATAGACTATTTATTTTCAAAGTCTAAAGCCATAGGCTTTTGAAAAGCCTTAAACGTAGCTTTGTCTTTCTCTCTTATCGATTTGTATAAATTGGCTTGCATGTCAACGAAAGAAGCAGAATGAAAAAACACCACTTCACTCTGCGTTGTAAATTTTCCAACCCCTCTCAAAAACCTCTAAGTGTATTAAGTTTTTCAGAGTTTCAGAGTCTGTAATATAATCTTTGTAAGTATATTTCTTATTAATATGAAGTGTGAGTAGTTTCTCTTTTTCCTTAAATATTTCGAAAGGGTAACTCTTCTATTCTAAAAATTTATTTTCTTTTTGGGAAAACTAAGTTTATGGAATGCTTGTTTGCTCATTAATATTACATGCTTTGAACCTTCGTAGTATCTTCAGTTTTCTATTTTGTTACTGAGTGACCTTAGCTGAAGAGCCCGTGTGAGCCGTGGTTAGGCGTTGGAGGGCGAATTGTAGGCAGAAAGGGAAAAGTAAAAAAAAAAATGGAAAATAAAAATATACTATGTTGAACGAGACTTAGTCTCAAGGTGGGAGTACATGTAATGAAAACAAACATTGCCTAAAAATAGTTTTTGCCATAGAAAAGAATTTTAGAATAAAAGGAGAGCAACCCGAGTAGAAATATTAAGGAAATATTGTCCATATAAGAATTTCAAAAAATCAAAAACTTGTATGCCCTTAGACGTAGACCTTAGAAATAAAAATTGAATTTCAAAAAATCAAAAAAGTATATGCCCTTAGACGAAGACCTTAGGAATAAAATTAAAATTAGTACTGAACTGATACAAGAATTAGAAGATCAAAAATTTAGATATCAGTTTCTTTTATCATTAGCTTCTAACAGATCTCTAGAAAATTACAGTTTAAAAATTTCTCAGATAAATAGACAGCTAACTATAAAACAAGAAGCCTTAAAATTAGCCATACAACAGCTTGAGAATCTTTTAGCATAACTGTAGAATTAATTAGATAATTCTCAGCCCAATTCCAAATAGTGGTAGACCACTAACTCAACCCCCCAAAAAATTGGTATCAGAGCAGTGTTCGGTTTTAGGACAGTTTAAGTTAGTTTATGCATTTTGCTTATGGTAATAGAGTAATTTTTATTTTTGGATATTTTAGTTATAAATTTCATGTTATAGTAGCTTTTAATAATTTTAAAATAGGAGTTAATTTTGTGTATGAAAAGAGTAGAGTATCTAGATTTAGAACTCAACAGCCATAACTATCGCCTTAGCATAAATAAAAATAATTTTCGTTGTAATTTTGAAAGTAATTTTACCCATCAGCTTCATAGTGAAAATAATCCTCAGCTAAATAGTATCATAGATTATCAGATAAACTTTCCAGAAAATATTAAAAAGGACATAGATAAAATTAGTAATCTATAGAACATCTCCGTAATAATCGAAGTATAATTAAAGATCAAGATAAAAAATTAGATTATATCCAAGATCAGTGTAGTTCTATCCTACAAAAAAGAATAGACTTAAATTTAGAAAAATTTCCTACGAAATTAGAAATAGAAACTTTAATTTCAGCCACCAATCAAATAGCTAAACAAATAGAACAAATTAACCAAATTCAAGATAATTTAAAACAGAAATTAGAAATTTTAGAACAATTAGTAAGATCTTAGTTTATGAGTAGTGATAAAAAAGCTAATAAAGATTACCAGATTATTTTAAAACAGGCAGAAGATTTTCATAATAACCCAGAAGGAATCAGTAGCTATCAAGGTGTAAGTCAATCAGATAAAATAACAGTAAGACAAAATAATATAGAAATTTTATTTTTAATAAGATTGTGTGAAAAATTTGAATACCTATCAGAACAACTACATAGCTTAGAAAATCGTCTAGCGTCTTTAGAAAAATTAGTACTTCAGAAAGGAAAAGGAATAGAAGGACAATCCAACAAACCTCAATCTCAAGTAAACAAGGAAGATATAGCTAGATATTTTGAAAAGCTTAAATTACCTAGGAAACCAGCGTGTAGAATTTACAGAAAATAAATATGTTTAAACAGCTAATTAAAGGTAGTAATAGTAAAAAGCGTAATGATGATGAAGATATTAAAGTAGAAGAGTTTATAGATGTAGAACAACAAATAGAAAAATTTAAGAAAGAAAAATTAGAATTAATTCTAGCTAAATATGTGTATAAGCTAGGTAAAATTCATAAAAAACAATATTTATTTAAACATTATGCTGAACAGATGATTAGTGTAACTCAAGAAGACGAAAAAATAGAGCTAAATTTAATAGAGAGAGAAAGCTATAAATATGCAGTAAATGAACACCTTAAAATGACTCACTTAGGATTAGTAGTAGTAGGAGTTAAAGCGTTAACTAGAGAAAATTTAGGAACTAAAGTTTTTGTATGTCTTTATCATGATAGGTTTAATGACGTAGGACAGAGTATTTTAGGCAGCTACGAATTAGATATGAATTCAAAAGGAGGAATAGTGTATTTTACCCCAGATTTCTTATTACCAACCTCGACCTTTCATAAAAAGATAAAAATAGGAATAAAGAGTAGAGGATACAAAATGAAAAAGGGAGAAAAGAATTTGTTAGTTTGTACAGGATTTTTAGGTTTAGTAGTCTCAGAAAGTAATACTCACTATAGACTTACAAATGATCAGATAGTTAAGTTATTAGGCGCAAAAGGAATAAAGGCACTACCAGCTAAAAAATTTAATTCGGAAGATAATGCAGCCCTAGATTGGAAATTAGGATATTTTTTAGGACAAAAGAGATTAGCCCCTCAAGACAATTTATTATATCAAGCAGCAGATGGAAATTATGTAGTAAGATTTACTCAGTACACTTATGTAGCACCAGAAAAATCCGAAGATGATGAATTTAGTAGTATAGACAGAGAAGAAAATCAAGATAATCATAGTGAAATAAATCAGTTTTATGTAATGACAGAGGAAAAAACCATATCACAAAATAAGATATATAATATTGATGAGATAGATTTAGAAAAATTCACCCTAGAAGACATGAATAAAATATTGGATGCTAGATACCTAGAATACTTAGCTAGAGGAGATACCCATGATGAAGCAGTATCATTTTTAGATCAAGAATTCCATGCAGAATATGTAGATGATATCATAGAAGATATAATACATCCCAGTAAAATATTTAAAATACCAGAACAACCTAAGATAGAAGATACTTTTTATATGAATACAGAAAGCACAAGCACTAGTAACCCACAACCAACTGTACAAGATCTCGTAGAACCAATGCACTATGCAGTAGGAGGAAGAAGACCATTAGCCAGTTCAGGACGTAGTCACGCAGATCCCAATAAAAGCTATAGATTTCATGGAAAGCGTAGACAATTAGATATGAGTATACAATTACAGCCAGTCAATAATCAAGGAACCCTTTTAGATTTAGCTAGATTTGACCCTCAGGTATGGCACGAAGTAATAGAAAGATGGGAAAAAGATGCAGTAAAAGCATGGATGACCAGCCCCTATGAATCAACAGATATGTGGGAATATATGGAAACACTTTTAGGAGATTCAGCTTATAATATTTATTTAACCTTTAAAGGAAAATATGAAGAAACAATTAAACAGCTTAAAGATTTAGGAAATAACCCGTGGAATTTCACTAGTTTTATTAAAGAGATACTTATAGGATACGACCCTTCTAGAGGAAATGATTCCGCTCAAATCGTAGCATTAACTGAACTAGATCAGATAACATTAGGAAGTTGGAAATATATAGTACCTTTCAGTAGAGAATACTTAGCCATAGCAGCTAGAACAGGAAAAAGTTTTGATGAAGAAACAGGAAATAAATATTTTAGAAAATTACCCGGAGAACTAGGAAGAGAAATAGAAAATAAATGGGCAATTTATTGTGCAAGTTTACCAGCAAAAATAGCTACAGGAGAATTAAGTATAAGAGGAACTTTAGGAATAGGACCTAGAATAGTTTTTACATTTTATAAACTCAGAGAAAAATGTATAGAAGTTAAAATACAAAAAGATTTGAAAAAACAAAATTATGGTTTTTGTAGCAGTGTAATATATACTCCTCAGCAATATGAAGATAAATATAATAGGAGAAAATACAAGAAATATGGAAAATATAGAAAAGAAAAATATTGGAAGAAAAAATATAGAAAACCATGGAAAAAACAGAAATTCATTAGGAAAAGTAGAACCTTTAATAGGACAAATTATAAGAAATTACCCAAAGATGAAAAAGATAAAAGAAAACAAAGATATGTTCGAAAACCCAACAGTAAAAAATGCAATTGTTTTATATGTGGAGAACCCAATCATTTTGCAAAAGCCTGCCCAAAAAGACAGAAACCTAATACTAATAAGCAGATAGAAAGACTACATATTATAGAAGATTTAGAAGAAGATATAGTCAGCATATATAGTGATGATTCAGAAGTATATAGCATAGTTAGTAATTATGAATATCAATTAGAAGCTATAAGCTCAGATAGTGATACAGAAAGTGATACAGATGTAGATAATCTTTTAGGACAACTTAACCAAGAAATAGGAACAACTCCTTCTCAAGATACTTTCTTTATGATGGAATGTAATGCAGATACTGAATGTCAACATAATTTTCAAATAGGATTAGGATTTGATACTACTAGATGCAGCTATTGTAATTGGTTTCCAGCTAAAGATAAAAGAGCTCAATGTTTATTATGCAGCATAACTTATTGTATAATTTGTCTCGAAAAATTAAATATGACACATAAGATAAGACTAGAAAATACCAGAGAAGATAACAGTATAGAAAGCAGAGAATTACGACTAGCAAATAGAGAATTGGAAGTACAAGTACGAGAACTCAAAATACAAATACGAGAAATAGAAACCAAGACTAGTTTTGACCTAGAATGTTTAGAATTAGAAAATAGGCAGCTCAAACAACAGTTAGAACAGTTTCATACTAAATACCCTTTAAAAGATAAATTAATTGAAGAACATATGAATTCTTTAGAATTAGTCAACCTAGTTGATTCTCAACCCTTTAGTCAATACTCTCAGTGTTTTTTTTTTTTTTTTTTTTTTTTTGTTACCCGTACATTCTGTCTGAGAGGTCATCCAGGTCTGCTGCTGAGAGTTGGTCGTAAAAGTCATCTCCGTCGTCTCCCATGGGCAGTTCATCGTACCATTCTTGATTTTGTCCATCAATTTCTGGTCACTCATGAGAAACGCCATGCTGATAGTTAGGATATCGACTTTCTTCGACAAATGTCTCTTTGCTGAATGGATAACCCGGGATGGCTAAATTATAATGTATCTTCTGATATCTATCTTCACAAACTAGATGTCTGGAATTTCCATTATATGCTAATAGAGAGTCGCTAGCAAATTTTCTCCATTTGTTGAGCTGTTCTTTGAGTGGAAATCTTCTACATGGCCAGCGTCTTTTATTGAGAAGTGCTGGGTATCTTGAAGTTCCTCTGAGGTACATCTTATGCTTGGCTGGGTTGCACCATATTCCCTTCCATTCTGGTAGTTTGCTATCTATCAATGCTTCTATATATGGATGATATTCTTCCATTATACAGAGTACTGCATGAGCAAGCTTATGTCCGAAACTATCTGTCTGATCTGGATCTGTGAAAATTAATCTAGAGACAAAGCCGTAATCTAACAATTTTGAAGCTGTTAGATAACGTGTTTCGCCCCTAATTTCTATTTCCAATGGCTCGAATGTAGCTAAATTTATCTGGCAAAGGCAAACACTGAAGTCTGGGTTACACTAACATCTTCCAAAATGCTCGGATCTCCTGTTGCATTTTTCTTCATCTAAACAGGGCTGTTCTTCTTCTTCATAGGTATAGGTCCACTGGTAAGCTAAGCCGGCGCAATCAACCCTTGCTATGGAAAGGTCTTGAAGAAATTGCTGAATAATGACTAGCTCGCTATTTCTGCTATCTTCGGCTAGGGTGTAAATATAGGGTTTTAGGTCTTCTATTACTTGGCTTTTCTCACAAAGAGATCGAATGATAGAATGCCTGAAGAAATACATTCTAGCACTCAATTGGTCAAATTCCTCACTGGTGAGTTGTTTGATTTCTGGGCTAGGTAAGGAGGTAGGTGTTCTTTCTGGAGCTAATTTTTTAAGCTGATTGGTTAGGGTTCGAACGGTTGCTCTCAATTGTTTTTCTTCGTCTCGGAGCTGGTCTAGCTCTTCACTGACTCTTTTGCCTTTATCCATAATTTTCTTGAAATTTCTGGCAAGGCCTTCACAATGTCTGCACATCTGGAGAGGATTCTGAAAATCTGTCTGAGGGTTAGAACTACTACTACTGCCTGAACTACTGCTTCCAATTATCTAGCTAACTGGAACTCCACTAGTAGCAAGGATGGTTGACCTCATCTTGCTCAATGTGTCCAGGTAATCTTTAGCTATCTGGCTAATAAAGTAACTGGTTCCTATTTGTCTTCGGGCATAGGTACTGGCTGACTCAAAGTCATAAAATCCTTTAAACTGAGGTAATGTAAAATTTTTAACTAAGGGTTCTACTTCTACCCAATCATGGTAAATACCAGGCTTGGTTCCTTTGACTACTACATAGAAAGAAAAGCTTTTTGATAAAGGTTTATTTTGGATTTTTGAAAAATATATACTGAGAGAGTTTAGGGCTGAAAGGCGTTTAGCTGGGTGGTTCTGACTGGTCCAAAGGTTATCTAAAAGACACTGTTGAACTGGGTCTAACTCGATCCCTGTTAAAGGTCTGAATTTGGTTCTGCCTTCATGAATGGGAAGAGAAAATCCCCAAAGTTCATGGTCTTGCTGTTCTCCATTATCTGCACAAAAATTAAACTGGTTATCTTCTTTTTCTAAATAAATTTTCCTACTTAACCAATCTGTTAACCTATTATCACTACCTTTGATATGTTCAAATTCTACTTTATATCCTTGTCCTACTATACAATCTAAAAATTTTGCCCATCTTCTAGTGCTTAATTTACGCTCATTGAGTTTGTTATGGAATCTAACTATAGCTTCACAATCTGTTCTAATTGTAAAAGGTTTGTGCAAAAATAATCTAAATTTATTTATTGCATAAACTACTCCTAATATTTCAAAATCTAAACTTGTCATGGTTGTATCTTTTTCTTTAAACTTTCCGGAACTATATCTACAAATGCGTTCTTTAATTTTGCTATCATACTTACTAGGTTTAGCTAATAATATTGTTCCCCATCCTAATTGACTTGCGTCTGTTTCTACAACTATGTATTCTGATTCTAAGGGGAGTTGTAGGTCTGGTAGATTTTTACAAATGTCTTTTATTTTTCTAACTAAGGCTATATCTTGCTGGTTAAAATATTTTTGTCCTGTGGGTGTGGTCTTACTATAAAGGGGTCCTATTATTTTACTAAGGTTAGGAATATACATTCGTGCATAATTTAAAATTCCTAAAAAGGATTGAAGTTGTTTTGTATCTTCTAATTTATCTGGATAATCTAAAATTTTCTTGACTATATGAGGTTGTAATCTAATTTTCCCATCTTCTAACTCCATTCCTAAAAATTCTATGTGAGGTTTATTTAATACCATCTTCTTTTTGCTAATTATTATTCCATTATTTATGAATTCTTCTAAGGCTATATACAAATGATCTATATGACTATTTTTATCTGGACTAAATACTAATATGTCGTCTATGTATACCAGTATAAAACTATATTTGTTAAATATACTATCCATCTTACGCTGAAATATGGAAGGTGCATTTTTTAATCCAAAAGGCATTACTAGCCATTCATAATGTCCTTGAGGGCAACAGAAGGCTGTCCACGGTATGCTTTCCTTTTCCATTTTTATCTGCCAAAATCCTAACTTACAATCAAATTTACTAAATATTTTTGCTGTCTGTATTCTATTTATAAGTTGATCTTTATCTGGTATATTATATTTATCTTCTTCTGTATTGTCATTTAATCTTTTATAATTTATAACCATTCTAGCTTTTCCTCTTTTTATCTCTGCATGATTTCTAACCATAAATGCTGCGCTTCTATGTGGACTATTACTAGGTCTAATAACTCCTAAATCTAATAGCTCCTTAATCTGGGTTCTAAATTCTTCTATATCTGCTGGCGTATGATCTATTTGTGCTGAGGTAATCCTATAATCTCTAATTTTTATATCTAAGCTGGCTAAAATTTTATTTCTCTCCCAATATTTCATGGGTTGTTCTCCTAAAATTTCTGTTGTTTCAGCTAATCTTTTTATCTCATCTAATTCATTTTTTGTTCTTCTGTATATTGGTTTTTTCTTTATTTTTCCTATTTTTGCAAAAATTAATTCTAAGTTAATTATTTCTTGAAAATCTTCTAAGTTCCAATAATCTCCCTTATCTTCAAAATGAACCTAACTAGCGGGAACTGAATCTACTCCTATGGTACCACCACGCTTCGCACGCAACTCTGAGGAATGGGCTATGGTGCTAAGAGCATAAGCTGTTGGCGTATTGACGGTTCGTTTGAAGAAGCTGATGTTGTGTTGGCTGATAAACATACCATCTTGTAAACTAAGTATGAAATTAAGGCCTAAAATGAAAGGATGATTCTGACGGGTATTTCCGATCCAAACTTGAGGTAATGGGAACCATTCTATGTGCTGATCTTGAGAACCTAGATGATGAAAACTAATCTGAGCACCATTGATGCAATGTGTGTATGTCTGTTTCGTGCCATCTGCTATGCTAACTAAGGCTGGGGTTGTTAAGGCTGTGCTCCATCCTGTAGTTTATCTTTTTCCTTAAATATTTCGAAAGGGTAACTCTTCTATTCTAAAAATTTATTTTCTTTTTGGGAAAACTAAGTTTATGGAATGCTTGTTTGCTCATTAATATTACATGCTTTGAACCTTCGTAGTATCTTCAGTTTTCTATTTTGTTATTGAGTGACCTTAGCTGAAGAGCCCGTGTGAGCCGTGGTTAGGCGTTGGAGGGCGAATTGTAGGCAGAAAGGGAAAAGTAAAAAAAAAATGGAAAATAAAAATATACTATGTTGAACGAGACTTAGTCTCAAGGTGGGAGTACATGTAATGAAAACAAACATTGCCTAAAAATAGTTTTTGCCATAGAAAAGAATTTTAGAATAAAAGGAGAGCAACCCGAGTAGAAATATTAAGGAAATATTGTCCATATAAGAATATCAAAAAATCAAAAACTTGTATACCCTTAGACGTAGACCTTAGAAATAAAAATTGAATTTCAAAAAATCAAAAAAGTATATGCCCTTAGACGAAGACCTTAGGAATAAAATTAAAATTAGTACTGAACTGATACAAGAATTAGAAGATCAAAAATTTAGATATCAGTTTCTTTTATCATTAGCTTCTAACAGATCTCTAGAAAATTATAGTTTAAAAATTTCTCAGATAAATAGACAGCTAACTATAAAACAAGAAGCCTTAAAATTAGCCATACAACAGCTTGAGAATCTTTTAGCATAACTGTAGAATTAATTAGATAATTCTCAGCCCAATTCCAAATAGTGGTAGACCACTAACTCAACCCCCCAAAAAATTGGTATCAGAGCAGTGTTCGGTTTTAGGACAGTTTAAGTTAGTTTATGCATTTTGCTTATGGTAATAGAGTAGTTTTTATTTTTGGAGATTTTAGTTATAAATTTCATGTTATAGTAGCTTTTAATAATTTTAAAATAGGAGTTAATTTTGTATATGAAAAGAGTAGAGTATCTAGATTTAGAACTCAGCAGCCATAACCATCGCCTTAGCATAAATAAAAATAATTTTCGTTGTAATTTTGAAAGTAATTTTACCCATCAGCTTCATAGTGAAAATAATCCTCAGCTAAATAGTATCATAGACTATCAGATAAACTTTGCAGGAAATATTAAAATTAGTAATCTTTTTATTTCATCTATAGAACATCTCCGTAATAATCGAAGTATAATTAAAGATCAAGATAAAAAATTAGATTATATCCAAGATCAGTGTAGTTCTATCCTACAAAAAAGAATAGACTTAAATTTAGAAAAATTTCCTACGAAATTAGAAATAGAAACTTTAATTTCAGCCACCAATCAAATAGCTAAACAAATAGAACAAATTAACCAAATTCAAGATAATTTAAAACAGAAATTAGAAATTTTAGAACAATTAGTAAGATCTTAGTTTATGAGTAGTGATAAAAAAGCTAATAGAGATTACCAGATTATTTTAAAACAGGCAGAAGATTTTCATAATAACCCAGAAGGAATCAGTAGCTATCAGGGTGTAAGTCAATCAGATAAAATAACAGTAAGACAAAATAATATAGAAATTTTATTTTTAATAAGATTGTGTGAAAAATTTGAATACCTATCAGAACAACTACATAGCTTAGAAAATCGTCTAGCGTCTTTAGAAAAATTAGTACTTCAGAAAGGAAAAGGAATAGAAGGACAATCCAACAAACCTCAATCTCAAGTAAACGAGGAAAATATAGCTAGATATTTTGAAAAGCTTAAATTACCTAGGAAACCAGCGTGTAGAATTTACAGAAAATAAATATGTTTAAACAGCTAATTAAAGGTAGTAGTAGTAAAAAGCGTAATGATGATGAAGATATTAAAGTAGAAGAGTTTATAGATGTAGAACAACAAATAGAAAAATTGATGAAAGAAAAATTAGAATTAATTCCAGCTAAATATGTGTATAAGCTAGGTAAAATTCATAAAAAACAATATTTATTTAAACATTATGCTGAACAGATGATTAGTGTAACTCAAGAAGACGAAAAAATAGAGCTAAATTTAATAGAGAGAGAAAGCTATAAATATGCAGTAAATGAACACCTTAAAATGACTCACTTAGGATTAGTAGTAGTAGGAGTTAAAGCGTTAACTAGAGAAAATTTAGGAACTAAAGTTTTTGTATGTCTTTATCATGATAGGTTTAATGACGTAGGACAAAGTATTTTAGGCAGCTACGAATTAGATATGAATTCAAAAGGAGGAATATTGTATTTTACACCAGATTTCTTACTACCAATCTCAACTTTTCATAAAAAGATAAAAATAGGAATAAAGAGTAGAGGATACAAAATGAAGAAAGGAGAATCTACTCCTATGGTACCACCACGCTTCGCGCGCAACTCTGATGAATGGGCTATGGTGCTAAGAGCATAAGCTGTTGGCGTATTGACGGTTCGTTTGAAGAAGCTGATGTTGTGTTGGCTGATAAACATACCACCTTGTAAACTAAGTATGAAATTAAGGCCTAAAATGAAAGGATGATTCTGACGAGTATTTCCGATCCAAACTTGAGGTAATGGGAACCATTCTATGTGCTGATCTTGAGAACCTAGATGATGAAAACTAATCTGAACACCATTGATGCAATGTGTGTATGTCTGTTTCGTGCCATCTGCTATGCTAACTAAGGCTGGGGTTGCTAAGGCTGTGCTCCATCTTGGTGGAACTACGTGTTGTTCAATGTATGATTTACTGGCTCCTGTATCTATCATGGCATCTATACTGAGGGTTTTTTCTACAAATTTAATTACACAAGAAATTTCAACTAAATTTGACTTAGGTATAACAGGATAATTAAATGGTAAATAGGTATTATCTGGTTGTGTCTGAGAGTATTGACTAAAGGGTTGAGAATCAACTAGGTTGACTAATTCTAAATAATTCATATGTTCTTCAATTAATTTATCTTTTAAAGGGTATTTAGTATGAAACTGTTCTAACTGTTGTTTGAGCTGCCTATTTTCTAATTCTAAACATTCTATGTCAAAACTAGTCTTGGTTTCTATTTCTCGTATTTGTATTTTGAGTTCTCGTACTTGTACTTCCAATTCTCTATTTGCTAGTCGTAATTCTCTGCTTTCTATACTGTTATCTTCTCTAGTATTTTCTAGTCTTATCTTATGTGTCATATTTAATTTTTCGAGACAAATTATACAATAAGTTATGCTGCATAATAAACATTGAGCTCTTTTATCTTTAGCTGGAAACCAATTACAATAGCTGCATCTAGTAGTATCAAATCCTAATCCTATTTGAAAATTATGTTGACATTCAGTATCTGCATTACATTCCATCATAAAGAAAGTATCTTGAGAAGGAGTTGTTCCTATTTCTTGGTTAAGTTGTCCTAAAAGATTATCTACATCTGTATCACTTTCTGTATCACTATCTGAGCTTATAGCTTCTAATTGATATTCATAATTACTAACTATGCTATATACTTCTGAATCATCACTATTTATGCTGACTATATCTTCTATAATATGTAGTCTTTCTATCTGCTTATTAGTATTAGGTTTCTGTCTTTTTGGGCAGGCTTTTGCAAAATGATTGGGTTCTCCACATATAAAACAATTGCATTTTTTACTGTTGGGTTTTCGAACATATCTTTGTTTTCTTTTATCTTTTTCATCTTTGGGTAATTTCTTATAATTTGTCCTATTAAAGGTTCTACTTTTCCTAATGAATTTCTGTTTTTTCCATAGTTTTCTATATTTTTTCTTCCAATATTTTTCTTTTCTATATTTTCCATATTTCTTGTATTTTCTCCTATTATATTTATCTTCATATTGCTGAGGAGTATATATTACACTGCTACAAAAATCATAATTTTGTTTTTTCAAATCTTTTTGTATCTTAACTTCTATACATTTTTCTCTGAGTTTATAAAATGTAAAAACTATTCTAGGTCCTATTCCTAAAGTTCCTCTTATACTTAATTCTCATGTAGCTATTTTTGCTGGTAAACTTGCACAATAAATTGCCCATTTATTTTCTATTTCTCTTCCTAGTTCTCCGGGTAATTTTCTAAAATATTTATTTCCTATTTCTTCATCAAAACTTTTTCCTGTTCTAGCTGCTATGGCTAAGTATTCTCTACTGAAAGGTACTATATATTTCCAACTTCCTAATGTTATCTGATCTAGTTCAGTTAATGCTACGCTTTGAGCGGAATCATTTCCTCTAGAAGGGTCGTATCCTATAAGTATCTCTTTAATAAAACTAGTGAAATTCCACGGGTTATTTCCTAAATCTTTAAGCTGTTTAATTGTTTCTTCATATTTTCCTTTAAAGGTTAAATAAATATTATAAGCTGAATCTCCTAAAAGTGTTTCCATATATTCCCACATATCTGTTGATTCATAGGGGCTGGTCATCCATGCTTTTACTGCATCTTTTTCCCATCTTTCTATTACTTCGTGCCATACCTGAGGGTCAAATCTAGCTAAATCTAAAAGGGTTCCTTGATTATTGACTGGCTGTAATTGTATACTCATATCTAATTGTCTACGCTTTCCATGAAATCTATAGCTTTTATTGGGATCTGCGTGACTACGTCCTGAACTGGCTAATGGTCTTCTTCCTCCTACTGCATAGTGCATTGGTTCTACGGGATCTTGTACAGTTGGTTGTAGGTTACTAGTGCTTGTGCTTTCTGTATTCATATAAAAAGTATCTTCTATCTTAGGTTGTTCTGGTATTTTAAATATTTTACTGGGATGTATTATATCTTCTATGATATCATCTACATATTCTGTATGGAATTCTTGATCTAAAAATGATACTGCTTCATCATGGGTATCTCCTCTAGCTAAGTATTCTAGGTATCTAGCATCCAATATTTTATTCATGTCTTCTAGGGTGAATTTTTCTAAATCTATCTCATCAATATTATATATCTTATTTTGTGATATAGTTTTTTCCTCTGTCATTACATAAAGCTGATTTATTTCACTATGATTATCTTGATTTTCTTCTCTGTCTATACTACTAAATTCATCATCTTCGGATTTTTCCGGTGCTACATAAGTGTACTGAGTAAATCTTACTACGTAATTTCCATCTGCTGCTTGATATAATAAATTGTCTTGAGGGGCTAATCTCTTTTGTCCTAAAAAATCTCCTAATTTCCAATCTAGGGCTGCATTATCTTCCGAATTAAATTTTTTAGCTGGTAGTGCCTTTATTCCTTTAACGCCTAATAACTTAACTATCTGATCATTTGTGAGTCTATAATGAGTATTACTTTCTGAGACTGCTAAACCTAAAAATCCTGTGCAAACTAAATATAATTAAAAATATATATGATGCACTGTGTATTAAAATTTCTCTAATTATACGGACAAGCATTTAATTAATATTATAAATATCACTTTATTTACTCAATTATAAATTTGAAAAAATTTACATATGTTTACAATAAAACGTATAAAAGTATGTCACTTTATAATTAAAGTTTTTAAGCCTTCGTTTAGGATATAGGTTGGCTTTTTAATTTTTTAACTTTTTTGTTGTTTTAGTCTGAGGCTAAAAAATCTTGTTTCAGATGGATTTTTGATTTTTTTGACTTTTATAAGAGAAAAAATGAAATAATTATGATTTTGATGTGATGTTTTGTCTTATTGACTTTTTTATCTATTTTGGCCTCATTTGTCAACTATACATTTTAGTCAAAAAGTCAAAAAATTACTATAAGTTGTCACATCACACTCTCTACTTTTCTGCATATCTTTTCGTAAAAAGTTAAAAAATTATTAAAATAACCTGTTCTTAAACGTTTGTCTTTTTTTTTTTTTTTTTGACTAAAATAACCAAAAAAATTCATACTAAACATAGCCTAAAAAATATCCCTTTCAGAGGAATGAAAGTATGTCCTTTTATAATTAAAGT
This sequence comes from Camellia granthamiana, assembly GCA_036172215.1. Taxonomy (NCBI): domain Eukaryota; kingdom Viridiplantae; phylum Streptophyta; class Magnoliopsida; order Ericales; family Theaceae; genus Camellia; species Camellia granthamiana. Next base: position 131,860,879 of record CM069908.1, read on the forward strand.
TTCTAAAAAATAATTTCAAAACTGAACAATAAAATGATAAACTAGAGAGTGTTCAATAAAATTAACTCCTTAATTTTCAAATATGTATTTGTTTTGAACGTGGCATTACAATTTTTATAAATCATTTTGTGCTCTGTGTTTGAGTTTTGTTATAAGAATAATCCTCTAACATCTTAAAATATGGGTAAATTATAAATACACTCTCCGAGGTTTACTTAAAATACAGATTAGTCCTTGTGGTTTAAAAAATTACAAATACCCCCTTATTAGAATTTTTTATTTAATAGAATTAACTAAAAAAATAAAATTCATAATTGCTCTCCTATACAATAATAAAATTACCTAAATTATTAATTGAAACATATTTTTAACATCATTAAAAACTGTTAATTGACTTAATGATTTATTAATAAAATGGACAATTTGTTATGAAATTAGAAATCTTAGAGGTGGAACGTAATTTTCAAAACTACAGGAGGTGATTCGTATTTTAATAAAACCTCATGAGGTATATTTGTAATTTACCCTTAAAATATTAAAAAAATAAAAATATTAGAGATCCCAAATACATTAAATAGTTTATCAAATGTGTGTAGGTATGGAATGGATCTCATGTAGGGATGCAACTCGGGTAAGTTTGGTCAGGTTGGAGGTTTGCCCAAACCTAGCCCGAATTGTGTTTGGCAGTGCCTAAGCCCGACCATCAACCCGAGCTTAGCTGCCCAAGCCCGAACTAAGCTTCATAATTTGAACTCGAGTTAGCCCGAATTACCCGAATTTCACAAGGCAACAAGCAGTGCTTACCACAAAAATTCCAAAGTTAAAAAGCACAAATAATTTTATTGAAAGGGAAATGACCTCAAACAAACACACCAACAAAAAATAATAATATGCCTATTTCCTTTTGCATTTTCTCAAGAAAATCTAAGATCAATGCATTACAAACAAATAAATAAATATGGCCACCAAATTGTGGTTGTTGATTTCCGACCACACAACCAAAAGGGAGAACTCAGCTGGAGAGCACTGGCAAAATAGATTAAGCCCGAACAACCTATCACAGAAATATAAGAATCCCGCGGTGGTTCGTCCACCCGGGGGCACTCCGACGATCAAGTCAGTAAAATATCTCTCAAAGATAACCAATAGTACTTAACTCACTAGACAGAGTATAAAAAGCATACCTTAGACCCATGAGGGTACCTCCCTTTTATAGCCAACACAAACCTAGTCCCAATAGACGCCTAACTTCAATGAACTTTGGATTACTGCTAATCTTGGACTCCTAGTAGAATTGGGATAAACTCTCTAAGAGTCATATCTTTATCCAAACTGAAGTCATCTTCCAATCTAAGACTCTAGTCCTCTATCCAAATAGATAGTTTGATGTCATCTAGGACTCTAGCCCTCTATCCAAATATCTCAGATTCCGGTATTATCGCATCATATCTCGGCATCATGGTCCGCCCACGTGGCACCTCGGCTAACAACCTCGGCCAACAACCTCGCCCACGTGGACTACCCAAAAATATGTCCCCACAACTGCCCCCTAGGTTCTATTACCTCGGCAAACTAAGGTGATGGAACCTATACATGTATTCCTCCGACCGAGATCGTGACTTGTCGACGCCAAGAAATAAGGACTCATATGCCCACTCGTCAAGAATCAAAAATCAAGAATCAAGAATCAAGACTCAAGAACCAAGAACCAAGAACCAAGAATCATTATGTTCTATCTCATCCAAGTCTAACATCTCAACAGAGATCACACTACTAGCAGAGATCGTGACTTGCTAGTTCAAGAACATCAAGATCCTGGTATCATCTCATAAGAAATCAAGAATAAACAAGTTCTGCTCCCATCCAAATTCAACATCTCAACCGAGATCAACATCTCAACTGAAATCAACATGTTAACCAAGATCACCATCTCAACCGAGATCATCATCTCTACTGAGATCAATATCTCAACTGAGGTCTCACTTCTTAATCAAGATCATCATCAGATTGGAGCGTACTAATCACGTCTCCATCGTGTCGCATCAGTTTTGCCCCCAGCCGTCTAACATTAGCACGAGCACGTCGCCTAAGGACCCGAAATCATAAATTTTTGCCATTTTTTTTTATTTTGCCTCTATTTGTGTCCCCAGACTCTCTCTTTTTGCCTCTGCAAACCATCATCGTTGTTCTTGAAGCATTCATTGCCATGAATAATCCATTCGTGCCCCAGGTTCAAACTCTATTAGTTGAACCAGGCTAGCAGCCAAGCACTTCATCAACTGCTCCACGTATCAACCCACCATTTCAATGGCAGTGCAAACACCGACATAGCGACAATCTTGCAGCTAGAACCAGGAATAGGAAACACCGAGGTCCTAAGCTTCCAGCCTTAGACCTTGATAATTTTTCAATTGCCTTATCTGTGAGTAACCATCGTCGTAATCAAACGACGACATGTTTCACCGAACTCTTGTCGTAGAAGACCTTTTTGTTGACATCCCTAATGTCATAACTGTGTAATCCACTCCATCTCCTTGTAGTCAATCCGATATGCCCATGCCTCCAGCAACTCAATATCTCGAAAGAGAAGCACATGAAGCAAGTGGACCAAGTTACTGCTGCCAAAGTCGAGACCATTGCTAAGGCTGAAAAAACAAGTCAACATGGCCTGCAACAAAGGCTACTATCTTGACTGGATGACAGCCCTCAAAAAGATGTTTGTTCTCGAGGACTCTCCCATCCGTGATATGGGTCAGCTCAATGTCCCTTTCCCTTCCTCTCCCAATCAATTTGAAGATAAGGCCAAGGAAGTAGAAGAAGCCGACGACGAGGAGGCCGGAGACAAGGAAAAGGTCGAGGCTAAGGTTGCCGAGAAAGAATCTGAAGCTGCTGCTGGGGCCAAGTCCCCTACTCTGTTGCTGGGGCCAAGTCCTTTACTCTAAATGATCAAGTCCTGGACTTGATTAAGGAAGACAAGGATGAGGTCTCCAAGAGCACCTCACCAAAGAAGGCCGACACTTCTGGAACCGAGATCATTGCCGCTGCAAAAAACCTGGACCAAACTCTTCTAGAAATCGATGCCGAAATCACAGTCGAGAAGTCTGCCCAGCTGTCTGCCGAGACCGAAACAATGCCAACAGCCGAGGTTGAATAGTTTGAGATCAATGCACAAGATCCTAGTACTTAGGAATTTTTCTTTCCATTTTACCTTTTTCTTTGTAATTTTCTTCTCTGTTTTGAACAGTATCTGTTTTGTCAGACCGATGTGCCTGTTTATGTACTTGAACAAGTTGTCCCTTTTCAATGCAAGCCTTCTATTTTATTCTAAGTGTTGAATATTGTTTTCATCATGTATGCTTACCGTTTTTCTTCTATGCTTTGCATGTTTTCATACTTAGAATATTTTGCATCTCTTCAACGTACACCTTAACTGTGTAATCTTCTCGGTGCGGAATACTTCGGCTATACTCACTAGCAGTTTTATCTCAGCTTTGACCTAACACTTGAAAATATTTATTATAATATTTTCACAAGTGTTATTTACAACTTGCCACTTCAGTCTTTACTTATCAGGATCTCTGTCTTCCATTATTTCAACATAACCTTGGGTTAACTTCAACTTGTAAACTTTTCTTAAAATTTCAACAAGTGTTAAACCAACTTCTTTTAACATAACCTCGGCTTAACGTCAACTTGTAAATTTTTCTTAAAATTTCAACAAGTGTTAAACCAATCTTCCTTTGAGATAACCTCGGCTTAACTTTAACTTGTAAATTTAACTTAAAATTTCAACAAGTGTTAAACCAATCTTAGCTTGTAAATTCTAACTCCCAAGCATCATTCTCCAGCCCTCTGCCCCCCTAATGTGAACTTAAGTTCCACTTGGGTTCTCATTAAGTATGTGGCTTTGACTTTGTCGCTGAGGTCAAATTCAAACAAAGACTGGCCGAGGTTACCAACCTTGGTCTCTTTGTTAATCTAACTGATTCCAATTTGTGTCTAATTCTGCCGATATGACAGGTCCATGTTAATCCAACTTAGTTCAACTCTATTATATGCTAGTATAATTCAACTCTGCCATATAATAAGTCTAAGTTATTCATCATGTTTCGCTTAGAAACATCGCCAACTTAGTTCAACTCTATTATATGCAAGTATAATTCAACTCTGCCATATAATAAGTTTAAGTTATTCGTCATGTTTCACTTAGAAACATCGTCAAGTACTGGAATTCGGGATTTGAGATCTGGAATCCGGGATCTGCTCACTTAGGCTGAGCTCTTGTCTTCTCGGACTTAATCTTCTAGGCTGAGATCTTGTCTTCTAGGATCTGAGATCCGGGATCTGGAATCCGGGTTCTACTTACTTAGGCTGAGCTCTTGTCTCCTCGAACCTACTCATCTAGGCCGAGATCTTGTCTTCTAGGATCTGGAATTCAGGATCTGCTCACTTAGGCTGAGCTCTTGTCTCCTTGGACCTACTCATCTAGGCCGAGATCTTGTCTTCTAGGATCTGGAATCCGGGATCTGCTCACTTAGGCTGAGCTCTTGTCTTCTCGGACCTACTCATCTAGGCCGAGATCTTGTTTTTTGGGCACCAGTTTTGGTTGCTGGTACCGGCATGTTTTGTAATAGGGATGTCAGCTGTATCACGTTGTTCTGCATCATGAGGTTGACTACTGTTTGTAGATCTGTCAACTTATTTTCCATGTCTTTCAGTTTTCTCGTCTTTTCTCCGGCATCTGTCCCTCCATACCTAAAGGTTGCTTTTACGATAGTTCTTATCTCGGCCTACTTTCTTCGGTACGTCTCTCTTTTGGCCGATGTTATTCTCTCCTGGATTCTAATCCCGTGCTCCTTCATTACAGTTTTCTTCTTCCACGTTTAGATTGGCAAGTTTACCACCCCCATTAGGGATGTCATCCCCAATCTTTTCTCCCTGCTCATTGTTGGCCATCTATTCTCCTTAAGTTCTCATAGACGATGCCAAATTGTGGATGTTGATTTTCGACGCTGGAGAGCACTGACAGAATAGATTAAGCCCGAACAACCTATCACAGAAATATAAGAATCCCGCGGTGGTTCGTCCACCCGGGGGCACTCCGACGATCAAGTCAGTAAAATATCTCTCAAAGATAACCAATAGTACTTAACTCACTAGACAGAGCATAAAAAGTATACCTTAGACCCATGAGGGTACCTCCCTTTTATAGCCAACACAAACCTAGTCCCAATAGAAGCCTAACTTCAATGGACTTTGGATTACTGCTAATCTTGGACTCCCAGTAAGATTGGGATAAACTTTCTAAGAGTCCTATCTTTATCCAAACTAAAGTCCTCTCCTAATCTAGGACTCTAGTCTTCTATCCAAATAGATAGTTTGATATCATCTAGGACTCTGGTCCTCTATCCAAATATCTCAGATTCCGGTATTATCGCACCATATCTCGGCATCATGGTTCGCCCATGTGGCACCTCGGCTAACAACCTCGGCCACGTGGACTACCCAAAAATATATCCCCACACAAATAAATCAGAAGCTGCTAATCATCTTCGTTATCTAATCATATGCATAACAAAACCAAAGAAACACAAAAACAAAATTTTACTGAATAGTATATATACATATATATATATATATATCAACTTGGAATCAAACATAAGCATAGCACAGGCATAGCCCATGGCTGGTATTTCTTGTTGATTCTCGGCATAAACACACTCTCTTTGTCTCTCACGAAACAGAGTGGAAGAAGAAAGTCAAAATCCAACGAGTCAGTCCCAAAGAAGAAGAAATAAACAACCACAGAGAGGAATGGGTGTGGCTCAGCTCGAGCGTCTCAAATTGCAAGACCAAGACTGCTGGAAGAAGATAACCCAAACAAATATATACACAAAATTTCACTAACATAAACATATTTTGCAAATCTATTGAGAAAAAATTTTAGACTCATAAATCCATCGGTTTTGAGTGGTAATCGAACGACGAGTGACCAAAAATAGACAAATTAAAGTACAAATACAAACACAGAGAGGGATCTACCAGTTTTGTGTGGCGTCGTTGAGAGTCGAAAGGGTGGCGTCATTGTTGGTGGCTGCACTTCGTGTTCGTGGCCCTTTGAAACAACCCCGACCTTTGATTAACATTAATCCGTGATTAAGTATGCCTAATTAGTAATTAAGGAGAAATTTTGAATTAAATGCATGTGTGTGTTGCATTGTTGTGTTTATATCTGTTAGGCGTAGGAAGATCTGTTCGTGTCCTAGTTTCGGTTTGCGAATTGAAAGCTTTATCGGCGTCCGAATCAGAAATTGACTTGATTTATGTGCTAATTAGGATTTATAGAAATTTATGGTAGGTTTAATTAAAATTTGGTTCAGAACGATTAAATTAGATTAAAATAATGCCATTTGATTAGTTTGGATTAATTATTATTTAAGGCACCACTTTGAGCCCACTCACTCATTTTTCTTGATTCCATCACATTTTGTGCTTGCCCATGAGAGACAAACGGGTGAGAGAGTGAGAGAAGGGAGAATTAGTGTAGAACTTGAAAATTGAATTCACAAAGAGGGAATTGCTAGGAAAACTTGGAAGACCATCTCTAACATAAGGAATTGAGATCCCTAGGTAAGAATGTTAATCTCTAGCCTTGAAGTTTGGTTGATTAGAGCATGAAATTAATGGTGTCAGGTGGATTAACATGGGAATTGAGCTACATGAGTGGAATTAAGAGTGAATTCATGCATGCATGTGCATTTCTTCACATTTTGAGCATGATTTCAAAGGTTTCTTTCATGCATGTGTTAACCTCACTTACATTTTGGTCATTCATCATGTTTTCCATTAAATTACCAAGTTTGATTATGTTTTGGAGTGGTTGAATTCAAGGAAGTTCTTGCATGTTGTATTAATGGCATATTCGTAAAGTTTGTGTTGGAATTTTTGCACAATTGGCATGTTTTGGGCCATGATCTCTTGAAATAATGCTTTAAACATGTTGCTTTATGAGTTACTAAGTGTTTTCCAAAGTTTTGGCCCAGAAAAATGAGTTTTGGATGATTCAAAGGTTGAATTTGAGCTTGGTGATCAAATCTGGAAATTCCAGAAATTTGATCCACGCTCGAGCGGGGAACTTCACGCTCGAGCGTGCACTCTGAGTACATGCACCTCCGCTCGAGCGTCGATGTTTACGCTCGAGCGTGAAATGCATATACCCAGAAGTTTGTGTGTTCTGCAGTCCGCTCGAGCGAGGAAATTCATGCTCGAGCGAGATTCTAAGTCTCACGCTCGAGCGTAGGTCGAGCGTCCGTTGAGCGTGAAAATCATGCATCGAGCACTTTTTTCAAGAGTTTACAGTCCGCTCGAGCGGGGAAAGTCACGCTCGAGCGGAGCTTCATTGTTTGCATGTCCGCTCGAGCGGAGAAATCCACACTTGAGCGTGGTCTTTATTTTCAGCAAATTTCAAGAAATATTTTCCAATGCATTCTTGCATCCCCATTCCATCATAGGCATTCCTAGGCCATGTTTAAGATTCCATAATGAGGATTAAAGGTTAGAAATACACTAAGAGCCAACGAAGTAAGTTATGTACAATTAGAACGTGTGTTTCAAGTGTGTGTCTATTATGTGTTATGTAGGTCACGTACCGCATACCGTTTGACCAATCTGCTTCGTCTATCTGTCTTAAGGCCAACTGTGAGTAATAACATAGTAAAGCTATGTTCAACTTTATTTATTTTCTGTGTGATGAATTAAGATCTATTTTCTGAAATGATATGTTCTGTACAATGAATTATTGTCCAATTTCTGATATGTATTCGTGACATCCTTAGTATCATGTGATATCTGTTGGCTGTTACTCGGTATCGGAGGTTCCATCATGGAACTTAATCTGTCTGCACTCTGTTACCCGTACCGGAGGCTCCATCATGGGGCTCAGCGTGTTTATTCTCTGTTACCCGGATCTGAAGGTTTCTTTATGGAACTGGTTATTCATAACCCTCACGTGTCTACATATGTTCTGTATCTGCTCTGTTAATGCTAATGGATGTATCACGTATACTTAAGCATACCTCATGATTTCTGTATATGGTCTGGACAAATTATGAATTTGATACGAAACTGAATTATGATTTCTGAATCTATACGGACTCATTCATTGAAACCCTTTTTACTCTATTATTGTTCACTGAGCTTTCGCTCATAGTTTATATTATGTATGTAGGTCAGCCGGCGCGTGATCAGGGCCAGAGTTGACAGCCTTCATTTTTGTTTTTGTCAGCCAACCGTTGTGCCTCCCGAGGAGGTTCCAATCGAAATCTAGTTACATGGCTGTTTTTGTACTTACGCTAGTCCCTGTCTGTTTTGTAAAGTCGGGACCTGAGAATTACACTATTGTAAATGTTTTGTAAATATTGATGTCCTTCGACCGATATGCTTATGTATATATATAAGTTTTGAAATATTCTATCCCATATATATTACCACAGCTCATCGGACCTTGTCTATTTTGTATAATTGCTTCCGCAGCCCCTTACTATGTGCTTATCTGTTCAGAGGCCTTTGGTAATCCACGAATTACTGGCCGGTTACGATGCTAAACCTACATGGGCGGGTTTGGGTCGTAACACCCTTGTAGCTCTGTCGTTCTTCAACTCTAATGAAGAAATGAAATGAGAGTCTGAGACAAAGAGGGAAGAAAAGAATAGATAAGGTAGGGTTTTGTTTTTAGTTTTAATCTAATGGCCCAAATAAAAGATTCTAATCCAAGGGCCAAAGACTAGCCAAAAAAAAAATTAAGGGCCATCTATTTAATTTATACATATATTATATAATTTATATAATATATTAAATGCAATTCGGGTTCGAGTTGCTTGGGTTACCCATATATTCTGCCCAGGCCCAGCTCGAATTACAATTCGGATATCAAAAATTTGCCCAGGCTCGTCTAGATTACAAGACATTGTTGTTCAAGCCCTAAAAAAACTTGGGCTAGGCACGGGTTGCTCGGATTGAGCCTGCCCGAGTTGTACTCCTAATCTCATGTGGTGTGAGTCTCACGTAGAATATTTGATAATTTCCTAATATTGCTTTTTTAAGAAGAAAACAACAACAAATTTACGTAGTTGATACTTTTTGTTTGAGCGAATTTTCAATTTGGTTATTGTGTTGTTAATTTGAACCATTTAAATTTTATATTTTCAATTTTATTGTAATATGGTTCATCTATTACTTATCGTTAGAATTTTAAACAAAAAAAAAAATTGAAATTCTATTTTGATCCTTTTAAATGAGAGACAATATTGTAATAAAATCGAAAATATAAAATCTAAATTATTCAAATTAAAATTAGAGAAAATTAGTAAAACATTCTTCTTTAACTTTGTGTAGTAAGAGAGGTCTAAAATAATTTTTTTTATTAGTTAAGGTCCCTCGATGAAATTTCTCTATAATAATACCAAAGAAATTTCGAAATTTTTTTCTAAAATCAAATAAATTTCTCTGTGTCGAGATCGAAATTTTTCTTAGTCGGCATAAATTTCTCTAAGTTAAATTTTATTTGTGAAAATATTGATCCCAACTACTATAAAAATATTATGTATCATTTATCTTATAAAATCTTAATATAAAAAACCTTTAAAAAAAATCTCCCAAAAATTATAGAATTAAAGTAAAACTTCACTTCAAATATTAAATGAATGGTATAATTTACCCCAAAATCAATTTTAAAACCTTTGATTTCGGGTCGGGTCGGGTCACAGGCAAACAACAGTGTCTCAGGTTTCCCCTGCTTCTGGTTAGATCTCACAGACACAGAGCTCTCTTCCTCTTACACATATGTATGTATATACCTACACCATGAGACGTGATGATGATCAATAATGGCTTCTAAACTATCTTCACCACGCATCCCATTGCTCATCTTCCTAACATTCTCACTCATCTTCCTCTACTCCACACTCCTCCCTCTCTACACACCTCCTTCAACAATTCCCTTCTCACCCCCTTGCAATCTCTTCAAAGGCCAATGGATCACAGACCCCAATCACAAACCCATATATGATGACACCTGCCCTTTCCACAGAAACTCCTGGAACTGCCTCAGGAACCAGAGAGACAACATGGGTCCAATCAATTCCTGGAAATGGGTCCCTGAAAAGTGTGAATTGCCACAGATCGATCCATCTGGGTTTCTGGGTTTGATGAGGAATAAGAGAATTGGGTTTGTTGGGGACTCGTTGAATGAGAATTTTTTGGTGTCTTTTCTTTGTGTTCTTAGGGTTGCTGATGTGGGTGCTAAGAAGTGGAAGAGAAAAGGGGCTTGGAGAGGTGCTTATTTTCCCAAATTCAATGCTACTGTGGCTTATCATCGCTCTGTGTTGCTTGCCAAATACGAGTAAGAATATTGGGGTTTATTTTTTAATGTTGTTTTTTATCTTATGTGCTGAGATGAAACTTTGATCAAAGTTTTTGTGAGTTAAGTTGGGTTTCACAATTGTAAATTTGATAGAATAGGAGCTAACAAGTATATTGCTATTTCATTTTTCATAATTGGATGATGTTTGGTTGTGTTTTTGTTTTCTTGGTTTTTCGTTTTTCATGTTCATTTTTCGTGTTTTCGGAAAGAAAAACAATAGAATGTTTGAAAAGGTTTTCATATCATGTTCATTTTAGTGCAAAAACAATTTCCGAAAATTCAAAAACAACGTTTTGGTGTGTCCTAAAAGGTGGGTTGTTTTTAAAATTCAAAAAACAGTTTTTGAAAATAGTTTTCATTTCTCCAAACAAGTGAAAACACAACCAAGCAATGATAAGTTTTCGTTCTAAATTGATGTTTGGGGTTTAAGAGCTACTTTATCTAGGGAACTGGATACTGATGATGTAAATTCTTTTCATATTTTAGTCATCTTTGATTTGTGGTGAATTTTTTGTTTAGTAGTACTTCAGATTTTGATTAAAAGTTCAAGGAGATCTAATGCTATTTCTTGATGCAGTGATATTGGTTTGGACAAAATCATCATTTACTTCTCTGTTAAACCACAAAACATTCCTTGTTCATATTTTTTTTTTTTCCTCCTGATAAGTAACTAAGCACCTTATTGGCTCCCCCCTTGCCTCTGATTACCTAAATCAACAGAATGATTTACTGGCAATGTTGCCTGCATGCATAAAACTCTAATCCAACGCATAAATACATATTATTCTATCTACCTGATTTAGAGCACAGTATAAAAATAAGTTTTGAGTACTTTCTTTTTTGTGTTTAAATGTGTTTTTCCTAGTTAATTGAGGGTTGAATAACCTCTTTTTCAATGTCTTAGCACGAGTTTTTATTTTCATCTCATTTTGGAAATTAGCAGCCTAACGTGCTTATAACTGATCTAATAAGGTGGCAGCCAAAGCAGTCAGCAGTCTCTAATCAAGATGGATTGAAGGGAATATATCGAGTAGATGTTGATATTCCGTCAGATGACTGGGCTTCCATCACTGGCTTCTATGATGTCCTTGTATTCAATACTGGCCACTGGTAATTTCTCCATGTTCTCTTTTTGCTGATTTATAAAAGCAGAACTAATGATGCCAAAGAACATAAAATTTGAGAAACATCATTAGCTCAATGACATAAATAGGGGCTCATTATATGGAATGCATATGGTGCTTGGGGATTGGGACTAGAAGTTGCTTTCCATTTCGCTTTTGGAAACTATTGGCTCTTTTCTTAGGGTTAGATGTCTTGTACCGGTGTGGGTGTGAATACTATATTTCGACACCTGATAGGCAGATGGAATCCATCGCATTTGCCCACACAAATCATTATATCATGGGTTGTCTTGCTTTTTTCTTCCTCTTAATGCACACCCACATAGGTGGAAAAGTGGTGAGGATGAAAAAAAAATTATAATAAAAATAATGGTTTCACCTCGTGTGCTATCTTTGTATGGCTACACCTACACGGTGTGGTTTCTTTTCTAAATTTGATTATGTACAAAATGTATTGTAATTAAGAATTTACTTGCTTATTATTTTTCACTAGGTGGGGTTACGACAAGTTCCCGAAAGAGACACCTCTTGTTTTCTATAAGGCTGGGAGACCCATAGTTCCACCCCTGCAAATGTTGGATGGATTTAAAGTTGTCCTTGAGAGTATGGTTTCTTACATAGAAAAAGAATTCCCAAGAAAGACACTCAAGTTCTGGCGCTTGCAATCTCCGAGACATTTTTATGGTGGTGATTGGAATCAAAATGGTAGTTGCTTGTTCAATGAGCCCCTTGAGGAACACCAGGTATGAACTGATATTGCTTTTCGATTCCACCATTCCCAGTGTCTTTGTTGATAAAATATAGGTCCTGATTGTTGTGAAAAAATGAATTCCCAAAACTTTGGAATGGGAAATCATACCAAAAGAGCATCTCTCAATGCTTTAGAAGACTCTGGTGCACCTAGGGTTTTAAATATGAGCTGATACATATCATGATTTTGGACTTCTGGTACTGATATAATGGCCAATACTGTCTGATATCGGCCAATATATGAACATATAGCTGATATTGTTACCATATCCCGATACTGTTATTAAAAACCATGGGTGCACCAGGTCCAGGAAAGTAATGCTTGGTTGGTCTTTTATCAGGGTTTTATGGCCCCTTGTTGCCCACCCTGTGAGAGATAGTCTCAATTGCATTTACACTTCAAAATTATCTGGAAGCATCAACAGATGCTTTGGCAATTGTTGAAATCAAAATTTACGGACACTTATTGAAAATTCACTCAGATATAAATTTCAGGCAGGACATGAAAGTCAAATAAATCATCTAATTTTTAATGGAGGTGCTATTTCCATGACTTTAATGGCTTGATTGCACCCCTCCACTCTCATGGACCCGAATGTAAGGCTGGATGGAAAACCCTATTCCTTTATAAACTAGGGCAAATTTGAAAGGTTTTTCTTTGGAAGTGTTGATTTTTTGTGAGAGAATGCAACTCTGATACCCAGACAGCTTGATTTGTGGTTTGATCCCAGCAACAATGGAGTGAACAAAGAAGCAAGACGACTGAATCATATAATTGAAGAGGCATTACGAGGCACCGATATTCAATTACTTGATCTGACTCATTTGAGTGAGTTCAGAGCAGATGCCCATCCAGCAATTTGGCTGGGAAAGAAGGATGCAGTGGCAGTCTGGGGTCAGGACTGCATGCACTGGTGCCTACCAGGTGTCCCCGACACATGGGTTGATATCCTGTCACAGCTGATCCATTATAGGTTGGAGACAGGGTGATGATGACTTCAGACTGCCTGTTACAAAATTCAATTGGGATTTCCTTTTCGCTAATTTGTGCGGATATGGGAAATGAAATTCTTGAGCAGTTCATCCGCCAATGCATGTATTAGAGCAAGATATGAGGAGTTGGTTGCACCGTACAAGCACATTGCAACAAGTCAAGTTTCCCTAAAGATTTAAATACTTCTGGTGGGTGGGGGAGTTTTGGTGATGACCCTTTGTTCTTCGAATTTTTCTCCTCTCCCGGGGCCGGAAAAAGCTGGGTGTAAGATTTAGCTGATACAGAAATGATCTGGAAGTTTGGACTGAGTCATTTTTTAGACTATTTCATTGGCATCATTTTTGTTGTTTTTATTATTTTGTTTCTTACATCCTTTTTTTTCCTTCCCCTTTTAAAATCCATAATAGCCTACTACTTGTAAATTTTGTTGTTCCCTTACTGGTAAGAACCATCTTATGATTTTGAGAAGATGCCCTTATCATGTCCAAGTAGTCCGGATGTTTTTTTTATAAAAAAAAAATTATTGCATAAATATCAATGAGTTCGCTCATTTATTGGTATTTGCTCTCTCTGCTTATTTGGTCTGAGGTGTAAAGTTTTGTAATTCAAATCAGTAGTTTTTCTTTTTGGTGGATGTGATGTGAATGTTGAGAAGAAGATGCTTCATACTGTTGCCATTCCCATTTATAGGATATCAGAGATCAACATTGTGGACAGAATGGGTTCAAAGATCTTGATTATGCCGTTCTAAAACAACAAAGAGATTGTCTTTAATTCAAACAACAGGACAAAAAAAATTCATACAGGAGCCAGTTCATTACTAATGGTTGTTGACCTTGAGGGTGGAACACCAATTTTTTTGACTTGATGAAAATGAAACAAGGTTGTGTTTAAATCTTTAATTTGTGTAATATAAACATGTTTTTTCCTTCTCTTTTTCTTATCTCCACAAATTCAAGATTTAAACACAATAATAAAATCCGGCTATTTGTGCTGTTAAATATCATCAGAACACCTAAAATCAATTACTTCTGGTGATCAAAAACAGAAACAATCTTGTCATAAGCTAGTAGGCCTTTCCCCCCAGGCTTTGACATGCCACCAAACAACACAGATACGATACAATACTAACACTTTCGTAAGGGCAAGATAGTTTGGCTGTAAATAACTTCTCAACACTCATGCCTCATAGAATGAAAACCAGAATGCAAGAAAGTGCATAAGACAAATATCAAGCAAGAACTGCTTTGTGGGGTAGCTTCCCAACTCATTAGGAAACCAAACCAAACTAAGAGTTGGTATACATGGATGTGGTTGTCATGGAAAAAACATAGGGTAAGTTAATGATCTAATGAAATGAGTTTGATTATAGTTCGGAAACATAAATTTAGAAAGAATAATCTATTCACATCACCCACAAATAATACTACACCCCAGATTACCATGACCACCACCTGCAAAACCTGCCCAGATAAACCTGCATTCAGAGAGACAAGAGACAGAGATTCAGCGGTGAACATCAGAAATAAAGCTGCTTGCATTGTGCAACCGAGGCTTCAAGAGGACAGTACGGGCACTTAAACGTGCGTGTGCTGCTTTTGGACAGTTTCATGATAGATTGCTTGCAGAGAACATGCCCACATGGTAATAGCATAGGCGGATTCTCTTCGCTGCCTTGTTCCCTACTAACTGGACAGACAAATATTGAATGGAACTGAAATTCCTTACCCAAATCCACTGGCACTGGCAACTGTTTCATAGCCTGCCACTCCTGCTTCTTTGCAGACATTACATTCGCCAGCTTTAGCAGAGTCGGCAATCCTTCGACCCCAGCAGACACTGCCACACTCAACGGGCTCTCATAGGACTGCCCCAAAAAACTACAGAACTGCCGGGCCAGCTCTTCAGCCAATGTTTCCCAATGGGTAGGAGACAACAACTCAGAATAAGGCGATCTGTCAAGCTTTCCTGCCCACAAGAGACAACCCATGAGCTTCTGGATCTCATCCATGTGTAGGGAAGCAAAAGGAGCGAGGTAAGTCCTAGCGTAATTCAGTGCATCGGCTTGGGTACTGTTCTGCAAAATGTCCACAAATTGTAGCCGGCGGAGTTTTAGCTCGAGGTTTGAACCAATATGCTTGAGGCTTTCACGGTTGGTAGAGACCCAGTACAGAGCAGGCTCGAGGTTTCTAACACTCACAGCTTCCAGTATTTGATGCAACTCCATAAAATGAGATTTGAGGGAAATGACTTCTGGTTCACCAGCCTCATTTATTAAGGTGTCCGCAACGTCGAACAGACCTACTCGGTAAAAATGGCTTGCAATGATATGATTCACTATGTGGGGATCAAAGTCAACATTTCTGTATGCTTTGGATATGTCGGGATTGAAAGTTTTTTCTAGGGATTTTGGGTACTTGCTTAAGTTTATGTTTAGCTCCTTCTGTGATCCCTCTAACTGACTGTGTGGGCCAATTGCATTCAGCTTAGCTTTAAGTTCCATGAGTATGGATTTCTGATCAGC
Organism: Camellia granthamiana; assembly: GCA_036172215.1. Taxonomy (NCBI): domain Eukaryota; kingdom Viridiplantae; phylum Streptophyta; class Magnoliopsida; order Ericales; family Theaceae; genus Camellia; species Camellia granthamiana. Next base: position 131,876,691 of record CM069908.1, read on the forward strand.
AGGAGATGTGGGGTCCTGAATGGACCGGATGTTTGTCAATGCCTGGTCAAGTTCATGGCCAACTTGGTCTATGACTTCCTGTGATTTAGAAGTAGACAACTTTTGCTTCTTCGCAACTCGATCAAATGCATCTTTGATGGTATTCAGCTCCATTTACTAGTAGTGAAGTTGACAAGATCCTGCAAGGAAAAACAAAAGTTCCCATTATCTGAAGAGAAGGAAGGTCCTAGTTTCACCCCATTTTTTAAATCTCCATGATGTTAACTAAAAAACCTAGTCCTACAGGAAATTTTTAAAATGTTGCCATCAAGCTTATCTTCACTTGACACGGGCCAGATGATGTTAACTAAAATAATGACTACCAAAAGACCTGGTTTCTTGCAACTGCACTCCAGCATCCTAATGCTGCTTCTACTGGACTCAAATATAAATCCATGCTACACTTCATTCTGGGAATTTACAAGAAGCACGAGCCCATAAATTAACAACAAAACAAAGTCATCCAGAATGTGAATCCAAAGCATCAGCCTCAGAATAGTACTGTCTGTTAAGGGTCTATACAATACTGCTTTTAACTTGTCCCAAGTCTAAACATTCAAATTATGGGCCTCTACTTAGCTTAGAAACTATAGAAGTTAATCCTTAATATTGCAATGACCAAATGGTGATAACTGCTTCGAACCTTGTGGCGGCTCATCAATGGTGAATCCCTGTGCATATTATTTGGCGGACTCATTTGGTGGAAAAGGTTAAGCATAACAAAAGCATTAACTGTACATTATCTTACAAGCTTAGCCTCTGTAAAGAGATCATGTAACAAAGAATAGTCTCACAGGATTCTAGAACCTTCGACATTTTAGTGATTTTGCTAAGGTGGATGAATTAACCCCATTGTAACATTGAATTGACCCCAGTGACAGTAGAATTCTATTCAGAATCTAAGTAATTACTAGACCGAACTAACTTGTCCAGTGTGATGCTATATACATCCACAAGATAATAGAACTTCACCAAATGCCATCCCAGAAACTTATCAAGGGTGCATAGACAACAAAATGAACAATTTGTAGCTAAGAATTAAATTCAGAATGCTTGACAAATACCAGAGACTTGATGAAAGTCATCTCACTCTCCCCCACATGTTGTATTTACTACGGGAAACACGCAAATTTTCAAAGATTCAGTAGCCATGATTTCAAAACCCCTCAAATTTCTCAGCTTACAAAGCTCATTCAAATTGACCAATGTGGAGGTTCATTCTCGACTCTCCCTGCCAGCATTAAATCTCTCTGCAATCACTTAATCATTTGAGCAACCGATGCCATGTTTCCCAGGCATTTGCTTTTGGCAACAAAAGCCATCAGCCATTCATAGCCTGTAAAATGGCATGGGATCCTTTGTCCCTAATGCACTTATAGTCACACAATTGTGCCTAAAAAATTCCATGTTTCAAGATTCCCAACACGTGTGGCTGGGAGTTAATAGGGACAGGGAAACAGGGATTTTGAAGGCAGAGGATCCCTGGCCTTATAAATTGTGGTTGCTTTATAACCACCTTAAAAAGTGATAAACCAAAGGCTTCCACTGATTCAGATATCTTCCTGCTTACAGCATCTATAGATTGTATCCTATAATAGTCTACATAGAAGGTTCCATTCTTGCTAACAGCTTTGTACAAATAAGTATGTTTGATAACTGGATAGGAGGGAGGGATTAAGATTTTTATATGGTCTTTGGGTCATGGAGGCATTTTGACCAATGAGGTCCTTCAAAAGAAAAAGAGGCCTAGTTGTTATCTTTCTCCTCATTGGTGCATTATGTGTAAGGGAGAGGGGGAGAGTCTGAATTATCTTTTCTTGCACTGCTTAGTGGCAAGAAGTTTATGGCAGCAGTTTTTTGCTTGGGGAGGTCTTGCTTGGGTGGCCCCTGAATCATGTAGTTCAATACTCTCTATTGGTTTTTTATCCTTAGGCCTAAACAAAAAAGCAACACCCTAAACAAAAAAGCAAAGGTGTTGGGGCTTTGTGCAATTTTTGCTCTTTTCTAGGTTATATGGTTGGAAAGGAATGCGAGGATATTCGAGGATAAATTTACTGACGTATCTTCGATGTGGGAGAAAATCAGATTTTTTGCATCTTTTTTTGCTTCAGTTGCTCCCCCATTTAGGGGAATTCCACTTTCTTTTTTTTTTAATTTCTAGAAATTGGAAGTCCGTATGCAATTTGTAGAATTTTTACTTTCACTTTAGAGGACTTCATGTCCTCCCTTTGTATCTCTTTTTTTCTCCATTTTAATAAAATTTTCTGTTGTTGCTGATAAAAAAAAAAGGGATTAAGATTTTTCTTTAAAAACACGTGGGCTCTACATGTTCCCCCTTCACTCCTTGTCCATTGTTTGGCACAAAATGTCCAATCCCAAGACAAGAGGATTGTCCCTCATAAGGGGATTGAATAAAGGGATGACTAATCCCACAACCCCCATGGAATTACAACGGTAGAAAATAATTCCCCCCCCCCCATCATACCATTGTTTATGACCCTAATCAAACATGGTATAACTAATCTTATTGCATATATAATCCTATCTATTATCCCATGATATTAGTATTACTTATGCAGGTTGTCCTCCTTGTTAATCCTATCCACAGTCCAATGGTATCCAATCATCTCTAACTCAATCCCAAAATCAAGCATGGCCTTAGACTGTTTCATACTCAATGTCATCAAATACTGCTTAACTAATAATTTACTTATGGGGCTTATCTTAAGGGATCCGACATGCTCTATTCAACCCACAAAGTTATCCAATATGGACCAATGACTTCACGAATCAGAAAAAGGAAAGAATTAAAATTACTTCAGTATAATCTGGATAATTATGACTATCATCTAATGCCTCCTAAGAATAAAATGGGAATTTCTGTGCACACTTGCTTCTTTTTTTTTCATAATTGCACTCCCAATTTGGTCATTTAGTGTGTGCATTAGATAAAAATTGTATTCTGTATAGTTTTTTCTACTCAAGACAAATATGAAGTGTGTTTGTAAAAAATGAGTGTGAATAACACTTTCCAAAAAAATTTGGCACCAAAAAGAAAGACGTTGACACGTTATCATTTTGGCAAACGTCAAGTGGTTGTTGCAGATTGACATCTAGAATTTGCACAACTCTTCCACAAACAACCCAAGGCAATGACTACTTGGAATTATTGAAAAACTCAAACTTTAAAAACCATATATATCCTACTCATTGGATTTATCTACCCTCAGTGCAAACATTGTTTGCTTATGACTTTCTGCACATGGAAATAGTGAAGAAATTAAAATCCCGATAAACAGAAGGCGTAAAAAAATGAGGTTAGCTTTCTTAACAGCTGCAACACAGTGTGAGCAGTTTACCTATTGCGCCTACTGTGAACAAACACCATTACTCTTAAAAAGTAAAAGATAAAAAATAAAATGTGCAGCACTTAAACCACTGCAAAATAAATTTTTGCTCAAACAAGCTTCATACACAATTACCATTGTGACAATTATTTAAAATTTTCACCTCAAACATACACAGTCACGTACTCACATAAACATATGCACCAAAAACTAAATCCAGGAACATAACAGTTAATCAAATTCAATTGTATTTTGAAAGCCCCTGTGTAAAAACATAAAAGATCACAAAAATATGTAATTGCAAACAAATTGCAAGAAATGAAAACAAAGATAGTTCAGAGTTTTCATCATGGTGACCTGACAAGAACTGAAAGCCTCTCTCAACTGAAATTAAAGCGGCAAGTAAATGTACGAATCGGTGTTTTATTTTCTTTTCTCATTTCTCAATTTTCTCAGCACCCAAACAGTGAACATGGAAAAGAAAAAAATAAAAAACGAAAAACGTAGTATGAATATAACCTGAAATTGTCAATATCCAATTAACAAAAGCGACTATATAATACACAAACAAATTCACCAAAATCTAAAGATCAAGAATAGTAATTAAAAAAAAAAAGAAGAAATAATTTAGGGAAATGGAAATTTAAAGAAAGGTGTGAGAAATTAAGTCGAGAGAATAAGATAAATTATCAGAAAAACGAGAGTAAATACCTAAATTAGATCGAAATTTGGTAGACTTGAGGGTTTGAATAGAGAGAGAGAGGCGAGGGAAATCGGTGAGGATAGAGAAAGGGTACTGAAGCACGGCTAGTGCACAAGACAGAGAGAGAGAGAAAGAGAGGGGCTTGTGAATTGAGAAGCAAGGAAAGAGAGAGAGCGCTCTGTTGATGGGGAGGCGAGTCACGTGTGAAATATTTTATTCGTTTTTGCTAAAAGCATCCACATGAGACTATCTCAATTTTATTTTAAAATATTATTAAAAAACTCATTTCATATTTTAAAAATTACTTTCTCATTTATTTCTCTCAACAAATTTCTTATTTTTTTCTTATTTTATTAAAATAATATTTTTAATTATAAGTGATGGAAAGCAATGGCATTAAAATAATATTTTTAATTATAAGTTATGGAAAGCAATGGCACATGCAAAGCAACACATGCGAAGCAGAGCAGTCGACCAGCCAGACAACTAAGCGGTCGATCGGTCAAGTCAATTTTATGCTTTTTTTCTTCAGTTTTACAAGACAATCACGGACGTCCGGGAGAACGTCCGAAAAGACATCCCTTCACACCTTTTATCAGATACAAGGGAGTTACAGTGACTTCCCACAAATAGAGAGTCACTCCTTTTATCAGATACAAGGGAGTTACAGTGACTTCCCACAAATAGAGAGTCACTGTAATAGCACTTATATTTAGGGAGTTGTTTAGAGGAGCTAATGGAGGTGTATAAAGGGATTTCAATCCCTTAAAATAGGTAAGGATTAGGTTTAGGGAGACTGTTAGGGATGTCCTAACTTGATTCTTCTTCAACAATCTTATCTTAGGGTTAATTATACTAAGAAAATGCTATACAACTCAAATGATTTACTAAATTTTGTATTAAGTCGGTGTGGGCCCATACAAATTTACATGTTTGTGGGTCCCACATTCATATGAGAGATTCAGTAGAAAATTTAGTAAATCATTTGGAGTCTCTAGCATAACTCATTATACTAAGCTAATATTTGGTTTAATTTTTAAAACATGATTTGGGTCAAAAAAAATTTAAAAATATTGTCTGGTTAATAAACTTTTAAAGTACAATTCAAAACTCAAATTTCTTTCTCCTCTCTTATTCTTTTTTTTTTAAAAATTATTAATAAATCAATCAATTACTTTTTTTCTCTTCTCTCTCATTTTTCATTAGCTCACATTCTAGACATCAATCAATCAAATTTTCTCACACATCTATTCAACTAAAAAAAAATTACAAATCCTCTCAAAACTATTTTCAAAACTCATAACCAAATAAATTTTCAACTTTCAAAACCCTTTTCAACAACTTGTTTACAAAATACAACTAAAAACTCAAAACTAATTTCAAAAATTAACAAAATAGAAGATTGAGAAAATTGATGATAAATCCAATCCAAGAAGAGTATAAGGCATTAGGTCGAGTAGATATTTTTTTTGTTGGTGAGACGTCCACACTTTGTAAAATAAGTTGGTGAAAAGTCCTAAAAGACATTTTATTTCCAATTTTACCTCTTAACTTTTTTTTAAGTTGTCTAACTTTTCATTGACTATCTGTTCAAATTTTGTATCTATCTGTTCAATTTTTTCCTCTTTTGGTTTAATTTCCCCCCTAAATTCTATCTATTTGTTCAATTTTTATAATTCGTTAAAATAACAATTTATTCTTTGTTACTCAAATTTGGAAGCCCATTTTTCCTATTTGTTTGAAATTCACAAACTAATTTTTCTATTTGTTGGAATTATCCACCACCAGCACTCAAATATTACACAAAAATTCACAAACTATTATTATCTGTCGAATTTTTTAACTGTTGAATTTTTTATCTGTTAAAATTCAACAAATATATTTTTTTCAGACATAGATCTAGAACTCTAGCTCAAACTCTATCTGTTCTAATGCCTTATATAAAATTCTCCAAATCCTTTAAATATTACATGTCCAAAAAAAAAAAATATTGAGTCTAAAAATACTACATTAGCAGCTTCCAACCAACAAAAAAACTAAACCAAATACAAAAGAATACCAACACAAAACCAAACAACGTGCACATCTCAAATCTACATCTCACCTACATGTTAACCTCACCTCAAGTTGCACAGAACATGCTTGCTTGTTTGCTTGTTCAATTGGAAAACTTTATCAAATACTAGACTTGAACAATTTCAAATTGCCTCAAAATTAACCAACCTAATAACATCCGTACATACAAAAAAATCAATGTTTTCGAAGAAAAAAAATGAAAACTCTATCAAATACTCAAAAGAGTTGAACAATTTAAAATAAAAAATCATAAATAATAAATAGTAATTTATAAAATAAACGATTTGAATCAAGTAAAGTAATCCCTACAAACCTTTCTATTGAGATGTGAAAAGCAAACTGAAAATGAAAATTATGCTAGACAAATTTGTCTACGAACAACACTGTTTGCAGTCCAATGTTGTAACTGCCTCGAAGCCCAACACTAGGGCTATATAAATAGATATATCCATCTATATCGATAACTTTTGTAATGTAAAACAAAGGCAGCGGTGGAGGTGGTAGGGAGACGACGACGGCAACGAAGCAGATGACCACAAGTTTGGAGGAGAGCGAGTAAGGGTGTGCGTGGTGTGGTTTGGGCAATTTGTGGGTGAAATTACAAATCGAATGGCGGATTGACGGATTGACGGATTAACGGATTAATGGATTGGCAAATCGCGATTTGAGCAGTTTTGGACAGATTGAAGAATATTCTAACCAATGTTTTAAAAACCGAACCGGTGAGCGAATCGGAAAAGGGATCGGGTGGACGGGTCACTGGTTCAACCGTCGGGTTGAACCGGAATCGAACCATGATGTAATAAATATATTAAAATTATATTTAAATAAAAATATATGTAATAAAATTATAAATTAAAAATATTAAATTATCTTAAATATTTGTCCTAATATTTTTTTTACTGAAAAATATAATAATATATTTTAAAATATTATTAATTTCAATTTTGGAAGATGAAATCAAATATTTAATATTCCCTCCATATGATTTTAATTCAAATAATTTGATTGCAAGGAGAGCAAAAATTTTGGAGAGATATCAAAATTTTAATATTCCCTCCAATACATTTGATTGAATCCCACATGAATTTTTTGAGTCTTTTTCAAAGAATTTTTTCTTATAAATAGGTGAAGACTTTCACAATAATTTCATCAAGCTCTTAATGGGATTACTCACAAGAGGAGACCTTTGAAAAAGAGTTTCAAATTAAAATTTTCTTATATTCTTATATTCTTATATATATTATATATATATAATAAGAGAAAGAAAAGAAAGAAAGAAAATAAAAAAAAAAAAGAGAAAAAACTATAAAATAAAATGAGCCGGACAACCCGGCAAACTGGCTCCGGCGGGTCGATCGGTTCGTCGGTTCAACCGCTGGTTTTTCCGGTTCTCATTAAATACGCTGGTTTTGAGTTTTAGCCAGTTCAGATGGTATGTCCGGACTGGAATCCCGACCGGTCGACGGTTCAACCGGTCGAACCGACTGGTCCGGTTCGGTTTTCAAAACCTTGATTCTAACCAATTATCAAACATTTGAATAATATATAATACTAATTTGCATAATATTATTATATATATAACATAAATTAATTTTACATAATATGTTTCATATAAATAACTATTAATTTGTAACAAATTTCACATTTTAAATTTCTCACCCACTAATTTTTACTTTGATATTTCATTACAGGTTAAAAAATATTTATGTATTAACTATAGCGGAGCAGAACGGTTTGAAAGGCGGATTATAAATTTTAAAGTTCAATCTGCGATTGGCGAATAGAGCGGTGTGAATTGATGCGGATCGATACGGTTTTAACAGATTGGGCAGTATTTTGCATAGGCCTAAAAGTGAGGAACTGATTGGGACTTTGTGGGATTTGCAAATCTGGTTTTGAAGATCGCAAACTAAGATCGATCGTTGGTCCACAGATCCTGCGATAAAATGAAAAGAGAGAATGAACAGAGAGAAAGGAAGAGCCAAGGTGGAGATGGAGGTGATGGCGACGGCGACCTCTCCAATCGGACATGGAGAGATTGACAATAAAAGAAGCTAAAGGGGTTTTTGCGATGGTGATGAGTGAGAGAGACAGAGAGTCGAGGCGCCGGTGGTAAGAATGACCTCTCTGATCGGATCTGGAGAGGTCGACAGCGGAGAAAGCTGAAGGGGTTTTGGAGGTGGAGAGAGAGAGAGAGAGAGAGAGAGAGAGAGAGAGAGAGACTATTTGGTTAGGGAATGGGAATAATATATATAATGAGTAATTAGGTCATTTTGTAGGAGCTTGTCCTTATGAACAAAGTATTTCAACGTTTGGACCTTTGACCAAACAAAATTTAAATTTAAATTTATGGACTGAATATCCTAGAAGATTTCCTCAACTATTAATAAATATTATTTTTACTATTTTTATTTATAAATTTGTATATATTAATTTTTTTAATTTTGAAAATCATACAAGCACATTTGAAAGTGATCAGAAGAGAGTAAAATAATATTTTAATAATTAATTGAGTAAAAATATATGAAATACATAAATAAATAGTTAAAGTGATATTTGTTAATAATTGAGAAAAATGATAATAAATACCCATATGTATTTTTTAACATTGAAATTAGTGTAAAAAATATATTGAAAATGGTAAAATATTTATGAAAATAAAATAAACTTGTGATGTAACTTATATTTACCGTTCATAAGATTTATCTTAAATAAATTTAAAAATATTAAATAAGCTGAAAATATAATTATTTAAAAATTAGTAGTGATGTGTTTTAAACTCATCCATTTTTCGTGTTTGACAAAAAGTCAAAAGTTACAATCGGATTGCTTGTTTTCATTTTTCAGAAAATACTTTTCAGAAAATTCTACATTCTTATTTTTTGTGTTTTTTTGTTTTTACTGAATTTTTTTTAATATTTTAAACAATTTTTTTACTTTTTAGACACATCTAACATAAATGCACCTAAAAAGTAAAAAAATTGTAAAAAAAATCTTTTAAAAATTCACTAAATACTAAAAATACAACAAAAATACAAAAGTTCAGTACATTTTTTATATTTTTATGTATTTATTAATTTTTTAAAATATTTTTTCACAATTTTTTTATTTTTTAGATACATCTAACTAAGGTGCATCTAAAAAAGTAAAAAAATTGTTTAAAATTTTAAAAATATTCACTAAAAACAAAAGAATATGAAAATCAAAAAACTCATTTTTTAAAAAACTTAATCCAAAAAACTCAAACTAAACACACTGATTATCTTTATCTCTTTCGTCACAGGCTCACAAAATAACATACTTATATTTATATTTGTTTTATATTTTATTTTATTTTTTGTGAAAGACAATTGAAAGTGTGGGAACAAAACGGTTGTCAATGAAACCAACATTAATATGCCTCATTTAGCAATAACTTTTAAGCCAACATTTTCTTTTCATTTTTTCACTCTAGTTTTTTTTTTTTTTTTCAAAAAAAAAAGAAAAAAAGATTATTGACTTTTTTTTTAAGTACAAATTTTTTAATCTTTATTTTTAATCTTTTAGATTTATTTTTTTATAAAAATTATATAATTTGTAATATAGAGGTATCTAAAAAACAAAGAATAAAAAAAATTGGAAAAAAATTTATTAAAGCTAAAAGGCAAATGCTAAAGAGTACTTTGAGGCATTGGTTAATAGGGTCTTGCTAATAAATGTTTCAGGTGCCCAAGAAAACAAAAATTGTAGAACTTAAAACACCTCTAGATAATTTTATAATTTTTTTTACTTGTTTTAAAATATTTTATAATTTTTTTACCATTTTCAATACACTTTTTACACTAATTTTAATGTTAAAAAATACATACAGGCACTTGTTAGCAATTTTTTTTTTTTTTTTTTTGTATTTTTATTGTGCGCTAAGGCACTTGTTAACAAAAATCCAAATAAAAAAAAAATTTGATTAAAACTGTTTCCAAACTTTGCCACAAAAAGATAAATAAATGAATAAAAATAAATTACACTCACCTCCTCTATGGTTAAAGAAAAATACAGTGAGTATCACATTTTTGACATAATTATAATAATCTTTCTTAAAATTTTAATCCACATAACAATTAAATTTTTATTAATAATTTATTAGTTGTATGAATGACAAAAAAAAAAAATAGTATTGTCATATTTGTTTGAATAAAATATATACTAATCTTTAGTTATTTCAATGTCTAGCTACCATTTATTAATTTTGGTTGCTTTAGCCCTAGAAGTCAATATAATTATATAAAAAGAATAATCCTTCGTAGCTCGAATCTTTCTTCCCTAAATCCCCCGACTACCCAAAACGACGTCGTTTTGGGTAGTTTTTTTTTTTTTTCTCCTCCTTATGTCTGAAACAGAGAGAGTAGAGAGAAAAGAGAAGAAGAGGAAGAGGGAGAGAAAGAGAAAGAGAGAAAGAGAGAAAGAGGGGAATAGGGAATGGAGAGAGAGAGAGGGTCGATCGCCGCCGCCTCTGCCTCAGATTTTTTTTTTTAGCCCGGTTTTTTTTTTTTCAGATCGATCGTCGCAGCTTCGTTTTTTTTTTTTTTTTTTTTTTTTTTTTCCCTAGTGGATCTGGATCTGAAAATGTGTTGATGATGGTGATGTTGATGAAGATGTTGTTGTTGATGATGAAGATGTTCTGGATCTGAAGATGAACGGTTGGTTTTTTTTTTTTTTTTTTTTTCTTTTCTAGATCTGAAGATGAATGGTTGTTGATGATGATGTTGATGAAGATTTGAAGATGAATGGCTTGTTGGGTGGTTGATGATGATGATTTTCTCTCTCTCTCTCTCTGCTACTCTCCTTTTCTCTTCTTTCTTCTTCTTCTTTGTTCTTCTCTTCTTCTGCCAGTTATTGAAAAAAAAAAAAATCAAAACAACAAAATGACGTCATTTTGAATTCGAGCTACATAGCATAACTGATATAAAAAATATGAGGCTTATTATATTTTTGGGATAAATTGCACTTTGTCTAATTTATGTTTAGTTGTTTTTTCACTTTATTCCTTAAAATTTTATTTTTTCCACTTTAACCTTTCATGTTTCATCTTTTTCTCAATTTACTTCTAAAGTTATTTTTTGTTCAAAATTAGACACAAAAAAATATCATATTAACTGTCAACATAAAAAATATATTATATTGAAATTTGAGTTTGTGTAGGTGCGAGTTATATATAATAAAATATTTTTATACGATATGGCTATTAATGTGTCATTTTTTTATCTAATTTTGAACATAAATTAGTTTTTAGGTATAACTTATAAGAGCATCCCCAGCAGATGCCTTATATCTCCTCCTTACTCAAAATAAGGGATTTTGCTGTCAAAAAACACCCCCATCAGATCCTTTAACCCACCCCTCAAATAAAAGTATTGCTACAGTTGCTCCCCAAATGTAGGGAGCGACTGTTCACCCCCCAAAAATATAAAATTATTTTTTATTCAACCTTGAGCATCTCCATCTCCAAAAATATAAAATATAAAATAATTAAAAATAATATTTTATTAGAATAGAGAAAGAATAAGAAATTTGTTGGGGGAAATAGATGAAAAAATGATTCCTAAAATAAGAAATGAAATTTTTAATAATATTTTAGGGAAAATTCTTATTTTATTTCGTTTTGAAGGCACGCCTGGACGTCCCCCCGGACATCCACCCGATCAACCGCTCGGTCATCTGGCCAGTCGATCGCCTTTCGCTACAGAGAAGCTATCTTGCATGTTGTGCTCTTGCTTTTGTTTTTATTATTTTATTATTAAAAAATATTTAAATTTAAAAGTAATGAAAAATATTATTTTAATAGAATAGGGAGTTTGTTAGGAGAAGTAAATGAAAAAGTGATTCCTAAAAATAGGGAATGAATTTTTTAAGGATTAATTACCAAAAAGTCCTATCTACATATTTGGTGGTAGCCTAGGTCCTGTCAAAAAGTTTTTGAACCAATAAGTCCCATTTATAGGTAAAAAGACGTTTGCCCTTTTAATTCCAAAGCTGTAAATGTTCTCAATTTATAATTATCAAAACTAAAAAATTTCTTAAATTTTTTCTAGTATGAACTAAGAATATTATCAAAACTAAAAAATTTATAATTATCAATTTTGAGAAATTTCTTATTTTTTTTAATGATTAAAATTGAGATAATTATAAACTGAGAAAGTTCTCAATTTCAAAAAATCCTAGATCTCTCTCTCTTTCTCTCTCTCTAATGGCAGTGGCATCTACGAACTCAGTGAAAACTGAGACCTTACAATCAATGGACTCATCGCCTTCCAGACGAGTCTTCGACGATGGCTATAAGTCCTCATTTTCCGGTGGACTCTCATAAGCAACAGCAGTAGATCCACACAATTCTTCAGCCAACCCTCCCAGAGACCTTGAATTTCAGGCGATGATGAGGTAGATCGGCAGCGATGCAGAGAGGTAAATCTATTCAGAGACAGATCAACAACAACCTCAACCTCACGCGTGAGCCACTTGCAGATTTGAGTTATTCATCTTCATCGACGACGACGACACCGCAGCCTCGGTAGAAATCTAAACTCAAATTCTTAGAAAACAGATGTTACGCAGTGACGCTTCGTCATTATCCACACCAATAACTTCACCCACTGCTCGTTCTAGTTGAAATCCAACCTCCATTATGAAACGTTTAAGTGGTAACCCATGCAATTGAACCCACACTGCAAAGCTTGCCACATTCATACAATTCAAAATTGAATTGGGTAGCCAATAATCCACTATGAGAAGAGCACCTTGAATAGCATATGGGCTCTGTTCCACCACTCTTTTCATATCAGCTTCATTAGCAAAGCAAAACAAAAAAAGTTTCCATGTCTTCCAACCACTTCTATCGCCCTAACAACACCCTAGTGTTTGTCAACAAAGTGTTGCATGAGGTAGGAAATAAATTGTATAAGGGAAGGAGGCGGTGGTTCTGGTGGCGGAGTTGGATTTCAAACAACGAAGCTTCATTGAGGACGTCAATGGGGGACTTAAGGACGGAAGGAAGAGGGGAGGTGACATTAACACAGCTTGGCTGGAGTTTGTTAGAAGGGTAAATTGGTCTATTAAAAATTAATGGGACTTGAAGGAGTAAATAATTTTATTTAGGACTTAATGGATTATAAGTTCACAAAATGAGACTTATATGTAAATGACTCATTTTTTAATAATATTTTAGGATAAAATTTAAGTAAACTGGTGGGGATGCTTTAAATTGATTTTTTTTTTTTATTTAGTATAAAAATATATGCAAAAAAAAAATAAAGTTATGATGTGTTAAAAATAAATCAATAAATCGCCTATTTATAGTGTTGCGGAATGAGACCTAAATTAGAAAAGTATTAAATTGCGAAGCCCCAAAAAAAAAAAAAAAAAAAAAAAAAACTGTTTCCAAACTAATGCTGACTCGTTGAACCGAGAAACGGTGTAGCGTAGCTGCACAAATTAACAATTCGAAATTATCACAAATGGGCTCTCAGATTCTCAAAATCTCATCATTCTCTTCTTCTAGAACCCTAATTTTCAATCCCACCCCTCTTTCCCGATTACTACCAAAGTCAAATACTCCCACTAGGCTCTGCAATACCCAACTCAGGCAGTTTTCATCGAAGCCCATATTCATCAATACCCCAATTTCTCAGCCTGGGTTTGGCTGCTTGTTTCGCCAGAGCGAGAGGAGATTCAGAGGCGGAGTTGTAGCCATGGCTGCTTCTGGGTCTGTGCAGAAATCAGACGAAGAGTGGAGGGCAATTCTTTCGCCCGAGCAGTTTCGGATTCTGAGGAAGAAAGGAACAGAGTATGATTCTTATTCATATATATATATATGTATGCTATATAAGCCTCTGTTTCATGTAGTGGTAGAGCATTTTCATTTAATTTTATGGGTTTTTGTAATTGTTGTGTTGTTAGAATGTTAAACCCTTTTAATTGGGTTTTGATTTGGTATTTGTTGAGTTTTCCTAGAATCTTGATGGACCCACTTGTTAATTTTTGTTCTTGTTAGGGACAGACTGCGATACTATATATGCATAATTCTATACCTCTGTTTTGTGTAGTGGTAGAACATTTTTCATTGAACTGATGGGTTTTGTATTTGTTTTGTTGTAGATGTTAAACCCTTATTTGTTGAGTTTTCCTAAAATCTTGATCAACCCACTTGTCAATTTTTGTTCTTGAAAGGGACAGAATAAGATTAGTCATATGTGTATACTTGCATACCTCTGTTTTATGTAGTGGTTGAACATTTTTCATCGAACTGATGGGTTTTGTATTTGTATTGTTGTTAGATGCTAAACCCTTGTAATTGGGTTTTGATTTGGTGTTTGTTTAGTTTTCCTAGAATCTTGATGAACCTACTTGTTAATTTTTGTTTTTTAAAGGGACAGAGTACGATACTTAGTCATATTTGCATACTTGTATACCTCTGTTTTGTGTAGTGGTAGAACATTTTTCATTGAACTGATGGGTTTTGTATTTGTTTTGTTGTTAGATGTTAAACTCTTTTAATTGGGTGTTGTGGTTGATTTGGTATTTGTTTAGTTTTCCTTGAACCTTGATGAATATATGTGATACCTTTTTTATGTGCTTGCTATATTGTTTCATGTGGTGGTAGAACATTTTCATTCAATTTCTTGGTTTTGTCTTTGTTTTGTTGTTAGACTAGGGATAACCCGTGCCTAAAGGCACGACCAACAATATTTTTGGTATCACATCTGTTACGAAATTCAATTGTAATAAATCAATTCAAAATGATAATATTATTTCAATTTATAACCTCAATGACCAACAATATTTTTGGCATCACATCTGTTACGAAATTCAATTGTAATAAATCAATTCAAAATGATAATATTATTTCAATTTATAGCCTCAATAACCAACAATATTTTTGGCATCACATCTGTTACGAAATTCAATTGTAATAAATCAATTCAAAATGATAATATTATTTCAATTTATAACCTCAATGACCAACAATATTTTTGGTATCACATCTGTTGCGAAATTCAATTGTAATAAATCAATTCAAAATGATAATATTATTTCAATTATAACTTCAATGACAATGATAAGAAGCTGAAATTGTTTTTACACATTGAACTGACAAAAATATTCATAAATCTCAAATATGAAACTTCAAAAATAAAGTCCAAATAATGAATTTTATATTTTAGTGTAGCATAAGCAAAGAATCTAAAAATATTTGCTAAAATGTAAGTCCAAATAGCAAATTTTAAAATGACACATGTATAACGAACGTTCAATAAAAAAATATTACTAAATTAGTATCATAACTGGTAACCGTTTCGCCTTATCAGATTTCAATATCTTTTTTGAGTGGATGAATGAATATTTTGATATAAAAGAGTAATCATCCTAGCTAGCCAAAAATAAAACATTAATCATCTAATTTAGAATGAGAGCCAACCAATGACACACATAGAGTGTATTAACATCTCATATGTTCTTAAACTCATTGTCAAATAAAATCACATAATAAAAAGATCTCTACTAAATCACAAAAAATAGAGACCTTATGTCTCTGAACAATTTGATTAAATGCCTAACACTTATTTTCTATATTTAAGCAAGCATTGCAAAAAATAAATGAAAAAAAAAAGGTGGCACAATAACAGTTGAAATTTGAACTTAATGACAAAATAGTGCCGCTTTAGATAACATTTACCCAACAATTCCTCTTTTTTTTTTTTCTTTTTTTTTTTTCTTTTTTTTTCTCTCTCTCTCTAAATAAAATGTTAGAGAGGAGTCAAACAACTCTGACATGTCACCAAAATGTTTTACAAAATTGACTCAACTTGAGAGATTGTAAGTCGCAACACTTGGTTTCTAATCTTGCCCTTTTAGCGAATGACTAGTGCCTAAAAATACTTGCATACATTTTGATTTCTTCCAAAACTAACTATCCTTCCAATAACATATAAAAAAATCCAATGATTTAGTAATTCTATATATTTCAATATTTTAATATGAAGTTTATAACCATAAAAATTACCACCTGGTGGAATTGTCCATATACGAATAGTGACAAAGGGTAAAAAATTCCTTTAGCCTTCTAACAATTTGACAAATTAAAATGACAAAATCAAAGTCTAAAAATTTGAAATACCACACAACAATCAAACAGAAAATTATTCATGTCTATGATACTTCTAAATTGAACATTGCTAGCAAAACTAATTAACGGTGCCCACTTAATTAATAATACAGCTAAATACGGCATAAATAATTTATTGCAATACATCCAAGCTCTCTCATAAAACTATGTGAACAAAGTTGAGAACTGCCTGAAACTACCAAGTGAACCTTGAAAGATAAATAACTAAGTATTGAAATAGCCTATTATCTCATACTCTTAGCACTTGTAGCACATTCAAGTTCATTGTGTCAAAATAGAGATCTCATGTCTCGAGCAATTTGATTACATGCCTGACACTTATTTTCTATATTTAAGCAAGCACCTCAAAAAAAAAAAAAAAAAAAAAAAAAAAAAGAGGTTAAAATTTAAAAATTTGAACTTGATTACAAAATAGTGCTGCATTAAATAACGTTTACCTAACTATTCCTTTTTTTCAAATAAAATGTTAGAGAGGAGTCAAAGAAACAATTCCCTTTTTTTTGAATAAAATGTTAGAGAGGAGTCAAACAACTTTGACATGTCACCAAAATATTTTACAAAATTGACTCAACTTGAGAGATTGTAGGTTGCAAAACTTGGTCTCTAATCTTACCCTTCTCGCGGATGACTCGTGCCTAAAAATATCACCTAGTGAAATTGTCCTTACACAAATAGTGATATAGGGTAAAAAATCCCTTTAGCCTTCTAACAATTTGACAAATTATCAAACCAAACCAAGCCTTAAGTCTCATCAAATGGGGTCGGCTACATGAATCATTCTTCTCCACGCGGCCCTATCAAAGGCCATTTCATTAGTCAAATTAAGTAAATCCATATCTCTATTTACAATGCTAGCCAACGTTAATTTAGGCCTACCCGTCCCCTAACACTTCCATCTACAGTTACAGCATCGCATCTCTTCACTACTGTCTCTGTTAGTCTCCGTTGAATTTGACCAAACCATCTCAATCGATTCTCTCTCAACTTATTTTCTATCGGTGCTACTCCTACCCATTCCCGAATACAATCATTCCTAATTCTGTCTTGTCTAGTCTTGCCACACATCCACCTTAGCATCATCATCTCAGCCACATTCATCTTATCTACATGTTGTTTCTTGGTTGCCCAACACTTCGTCTCATACAACATCACTGGTCTAATAACCGTTTTATAGAATTTACCTTTTAGTCTAATGGGTATTCGTTTATCGCACAGTACTCCAGACGCACTTCTCTACTTACACCATCCCGTCTTAATCCTATAGGCCACATCCGCATCAATCTCCCCCGCTGTTGTGATAATCGACCCTAAATAACGAAAATGTTCACTCTTAGGCAGTTCTTGGTTCTCAATCTTACTCTTAGGCAGTTCTTGGTTCTCAATCTTCACTTCTCCTTTGCTTTCATTGTTACTATTACTAAATTTACACTCCATATACTCTGTTTTGGTTCTACTTATCCGGAATCCTTTAGATTCAAGAGCTTTTCTCCAAATCTCCAACTCTGTGTTAACTTCTTCTCTAGTCTCATCTACTAGCACGATATCGTCTGCAAAAAACATACACCATGGCACGTTATCCTGAATATTTCTCGTCAACTCATCCATAACTAAAGCAAAAAGATAAGGACTTAAGGTAGATCCTTGGTGTAACCCTACATTCATAGGAAATTCATTTGTCTCTCCAGCAGGCGATCTAATAATGGTCACTACCCCTTCATACATGTTCCTAATCACATCAATATAACCTTTTGTCACCCCTTTCTTCTTTAACACCCACCATATTATATCCCAAGACAAACTATCATATGCTTTCTCAAGGTCGATAAACACCATATGAATGTCTCTTTTCTTTTCTCTATACTTTTCTATTACTCTTCTCAAAAGATAGAACGCTTCCATTATTAACCTGCCAGGCAAAAACCTAAATTGATTCTCTGACACCTCTGTTATATCTCGCAATCGGCGTTCCATCACCCTCTCCCATACTTTCATTATATGACACATTAGCTTGATTCCTCTATAGTTATTGCAATTCTGAACATCTCCTTTATTCTTATAGATTGGCACTAAAATATTCTTCCTCCACTCATCTGGCATGTTCCTAGTTAACAAAATTTTGCTAAACAACCTAATCAGCCAAGCAATCCCTTTTTTACCCAAACACTTCCAAGCTTTAATAGGGATATCATCGGGTCCTAAAGCCTTATTTGATTTCATCTTCTTAAATGCAATCTCCACTTCAAAGTTTCTAATCTTGTAATAGAACCTATAGTCTTGGTTTATCGTATTACTGGCTATTTCTTCCCCTATTGCCGTACCTCCATGTACCTCCATCTTTCCTTAATCTCTTCATCCTTCACCAATACCTTAGAATCCTCACTTTTGATGCACTTAACTTGATTAAAATCTCTTATTTTCCTCTCTCATATCCTAGCAAGTTTGTATACCTTCTTCTCTCTCTTCGTACTATCTAGTCTAGTGTATAGGTCATCATAAGTTTTTAACTTAGCCTCTCTCACTACTTTCTTGACCTCCTTATTAGCCAATCTATAGCTCCTAAGGTTTTCCTCAGTTCTATCCTTCTGCCACTTTTTAAAGCACTCTTTTTTTGCCTTAACTACTACTTGAACCTTTTCCCTTTACCACCAAGTTTCCGTAGAACTGGGTTCTGTTCCTTTTGACTCTCCAAGCACTTTCCTTGAGATTCTCCTCACACAATTAGCCGCCGGAGTTCCACATAGTGTTAGCATCATTTTCCAAATCCCAAATACCTTCCTTATCTATTCTATTCTTAAATATTTCTGGTTTATCCCCTTTTAGGTCCCACCATCTCGTCCTACGACGCCCACCATCCTTCCTAGCTTGGTATTGCTCTATAAAATATAAATCTAATACCAAAATCCTATGTTGAGAGGCCAGGCTCTCTCCAAGAAACACCTAACAATTTGACAAATTAAAATGACAAAATAGAAAATTACTCAAAATAGAAAATTACTCAAAATAGAAAATTACTTATGCCTACTATACTCCTAAATTGAACATTGCTAGCAAAACTAATTAACGGTGCCTACTTAATTAATAGCACAACTAAATCTGCCATAAATAACTTCATGTAATACATCCAAGCTCTCTAATAAAACAATGTGAACAAAGTTGAGAACTGTCTGAAACTGCTTAGTGAAACTTGAAAGATAAATAACTCAAACACTGAAATAGCACATTATCTCATACTCTTGACACTTGTAGCACATTCAAGCTCACTATGTTAAAAAAAAGGACACAAAGTAAAACAAAAAATAAACCCGACAAAAGTAACATAATAACTAAATTTATTAGATTGATGTAATTAAGAGTTAATTAACATTGAAAAGCGATAACCAATTCAAAACCATCTTCTATATGTGATTAATAAACATTTTTGCTTAAGTGACATTGTCATATAAAGCTGCCTTGCTTTAGAACTATGTTAACCAACACTCCCTCTATGGACTTGACGCATCCTCCATCTTAGCTATGTCCATTGTCATGTGAGAAAACAAACAATAACTCTAACTGCAAAAGGGCCAACAAATTAGATTAAAATAAATTTTCTAATAATTAAGAAATCACCAAACAATAAATTATATAATTTAGTGTGTTTCTTAACAAAAACAGACCCATAGAATAAACCAATCCTAACAAAACTAAGGGTAAAGTAATGCTAAATTTCTTTCATGAATGGTTAAGAACAAATAAATAAAAATCTATACCTCCCAACTTGCATTATTAGGGGGAAAAACAAAAGGTTTAATTTAATTTTTGAATAGGAATATTTTCAAGAAAACATCACAACCATAGATAATTAATGAAATTATAATTTTCTAAAAAAAAAAAAATCGTCGGTGCCTCCTCTTTTTATTCAACTTTGCAAAATGCATGAAAGTCAATAAGTCACTTTGTTGACAGCAATTCAAAGCTGAAACGGATCTAAACTCATCTTATATGAAACTCACCTTTTACTCGTCTGATTGCATTATGGTTTCGTTGGCTCTTCTAGCATAATTTTTATTCTATTTGAATAGCCTCCCACTCCATTTTCAATCTTGAAATAATTCTCGAAGATTCTATTTTTTCAAGAAAATCAAAATGAGGATAAATGCTAATCTACGCAGCAAACATTTGTTGATGTTCAAAATTCAGATTATACATTTTTCACTACCCTTGAGACAAATCCATTAGAAACATGAAATTCAGATCATGATAGCCAAACTAAATTCAAAGTTACATATAAATAACCCACACAATGCGTAGGAACCGTAAGTTTAAACAATGCAAATTTCAAATCAAATTGTATTTTCCTAGAAGATTAATTAATGCTTTTTGACATTGATACACAACAACATAGGCAATATAGTGATATTTATCACACAAAAAAAAAAAAACAAAAAAAAACATAGACAATATAGTGATAACTTGTGTCTAAAGGCACTCCTTAACAAAACCTAAGTATTCGGTAGTGTATACAACTCAACATTAAATGAGGAAAAAATTGTATAAAACTTGGTAGTGTATATGTAAAAACTTAAAAAAATATATTTTCAAAACCTTTTAAGAGTAATTCAGTCATAAATATTCTATTAGCATCATTATTTCAACACAATTTTTTTTTTAAATCAATCCATTAATGTTTATTCACCTGGGTTCCTTTACCCTAACTCTCCCACATTCACATTCCACTCTTTCAATGTAGACTAACCAAGAATAACACAATTGGTGAATGAAATATTGAATTGCCGTTGTTTGGCATTTTAGAAGTTGTTTCTAGAGCAAAAGTTGCTTCAATTTTGTTGCCTTAAATGCAAGAGAAGTAACCAAACAGCTAGTTTCAGCATTCTCATGGCAGCATTAACAGTAACAATATAATAAATCAATTGCTAATTTAATATTCCTTTCATAATCAATTAAGAAAAGCTCCACAATTAGAATACAAAAGAAATTCTGTATAGAATATCAAAAAAATCGTGCATATAATATCAAATGAATTCCTATATGAAATATCAAGACAAAGAACAATGAAGACAATTGGTTTAGAGATGATAATTTACTGTATTCCATAAAAATATTATTCAAAGGATATGATCAATTTAAAAGAAGGAACAAAAAAAAAAATCATAAACTCAAACCCAGTCAACCCATTTTCTTCAAATAAAAGAATAATGAACTTGAAATATGAATTAACTTATGTTGTTCATGTCAAAACATTTAAGTTCTATTGATTTCTAGAAGGCACACTTTGCAAAGTCTAAAAATATATAGAACATGAACTTGACATTCATTTTCATTCTAACAACCATGTCAAAATTAGAGTGTCATGGTGTTGGTGACAGGTTCATACCAAAATCTTGCACATACCATGATGGAGAGGCTTGATTGGCAATTTCACTCACCTATAAAACTCAAAGCATTATGAGCTACTTGAAATATTTATGTTCAACAAATGGAATTAAAATGCAATACCCACTGACTTACATATGTCAAAATAGACAACAAAAGATAACATTCATTTGAATATTTTGTCAAGCTTGGAATTGCATTCCTACTTTCTTTTAATGCTGACGCTGTGTTTAGATCATGAATTTGAATAGGGATTTAGAAAGGGAAAGGAAAATAGAGAAATAATTTAGTTTATATTCCATTTACATTTCACTAATTCTTTTCCTCTATCTCTTCATAATCCTACCAAAATCCATGATCCAAACACGCCTACGAATATTATACAACACATCCGTAACATAGACATTTTCATAAGTACGTCTTTTAAAAAAAAAACATAAGCGTAACTATGCCAATTTTAAGCAATGTTCCTATAGGAGAGGGGAAAAAAAAAAGGAAAGAAAGACAAAAAAAAGTCATATTAGCACCTCCACAATTCAATCCCACGGGAAATTGAAGTGCCAAAAAATTATTATTGAATAGTATTTATTAAGATATAAAGCTCATAGGCATGGCTACTAATAGAATTTTTTTAAAAAAATTACAGAAAAAAAAGAAGCAAAAAATCATATGCATAATGCTTCCCTTTGGAATTATACCACCGTGATTTTTATTAACCCAAGAAAGACAAATTTAGTTATGTACTCTTTGTTAATGTTAAAGTGGCAAATAACATCAAATTTTATTGCTAAGAATATAATTGAAACTACTTAATATAATTTCTAGCTAATTAATGTAAGCAAATTCTTGAACCCAAACAAATATTAGCTAAACACACATACATGTTCCTCAAAGAGATATCGAGAGAAAAAGAAAGTGCGAAGACCAAACATCAATCAATTGAAGAGAAACCCATTGCAAATAGTTTCTCTTTATTCCCAACTACAAAAGTTTTTCTTTCTCCGATTCAAATCTTAGGAAAGTAAATGCAACATAATTCAAATTAATCCCAACCAAAGAATCCACATGATCAAAGTAATTAGAAAGTTTTATAGCAATATCCAAAAGTTCTCTTTGTTTTGGCAAGAAAGTTGAGAATGAATCTAAACAACAAAAAAAATCTACATGATCAAAGTTTTCTTGCTATATACAAATCACAAAGAAAAACAAACAAATCACAAAGAAAAATAGAGTGAAATAGTGGGTTGTGCTCCAACCAATAATAAAACTTGAAGAGGGCTCAAACCTTACACCTCTTCGGAAATAGAGCATCCTTGGAACCCTCAAGACAATATCATACATTTTTAATCATTAAAAAATGACAATAATTCGTGACTCAATCAGAAAATTAGAGGCCCAATCGAAACTTCATGTTGCATGTATCAGGGACCCAATCAATCCCCGGCTGTAAATGGCCTAATTAATACCCAAAGTATGATAATTGTAAGAACAGATTAAACCATTGATTCAAAGTTGAATATTCAACTTTTCAACTCAATAGCAAGCATGATTGAGGATTAATTCGTAGACTTGTAGAGTCAAGGAAGACAGCCAACCAAAAGAAAAAGTTAGACAATAAGAATGAGCAACCATTCATAAGAATACAAATCAGATACTTACCTCAGTGTTTGGATGTGATAGGTTCTGAAGAAGTTTTACTTTTTCCTCATGCTCTCTAATGTGAGTCTATTAAGCAAATTAAAAACAAAAAACAAAAATGGAAATGCAATTTAGTCAAACAAATAAAATAGTTTTGCCAATCAACCAATCCAAATATATACATAGTTATGTAGTACACCACAAAGGCAAACCTTCAAATACAAATTGTAAGAATCCATAATATAAATGTAATAAAGCAATTAAACCCATGTTTTCTCTTTTTGAAGCACTATTGACAGTAATTGTAACAAGCATATACCAATGACGACAAAACAAATGCCATGTATAACAAATTAGTAACCTGCTTGATGGCTATGTATAACAAATGTACACCAAAACAAATGCCACGTATAAAAAATTACTAAACAAATGCTATGTAAAACAAACTAATGATAATAACAAAATGACTAACCTGCTTGATGGTTGAAAGCTCTCTATTATCTAGCCAAATGCACTGCATAGTGTGGCTACTTCAATCAGAATTTGATTCTCGTTTTGCAAATGTTGGAGCTGATGAGCGTTATTCTAATTAATGACAGAAATAAAAATTAGAATTTAGGAATAATTATTGAAAAATGTTTACACAAATGTAGAGATAGAATAAGAAAGAGACCATAGATTGTGATGGAGGATACCCATTGAATCGTGGCCTTGAAATCACTTTAAGTGCTTCAGTCGTCCATCAGCACTTTGTATATCAAGTCTCAATTTGCTTCACAATTGTCACAAACCCATGGTGAAGACTGTGACGGTTGAGACTTTAGAATGGGTTGTGACGGTTACATCGAGGAGAAAGTTGAAGTGGTCTCAAGCCCATGGTGACGAGGTGAAAAGAATGAGGAAGATGAGAGGAAGATGAGAGGAAGGAGCTGAAACAACAACATTAAACCTACAATGGAAGCCAAGCACCCTGTTACCAACAACTATTGAAAAAAATAAAAAAACAAAACTAATGTTTAGCATCAAACCAAACAAAACTAAAGTATAGTTCAAATCTATCACAATTTTAGCAACGAAACTAACTAAATTAATCAACAAAATTAATTAAAGTTTACAACAACTTTCCCTAGTGTTTCAACAAAAATAACTAATTAAAATATCTGTTTGGGATCTCCTTGAACAAAACACTGAATACCCACAACCTTAGTCTGCTCCATTGCTGCCGTCGAAGTTGCTGCACCATATGGCAGAAAACATAATGGTGCTTAAATAGATAGATTAATGGGCTGTTCAAATAAAAAAAAAAAAAAAAAAAAGATAGATTAATGGTGATTTTAGAAACTGATTTAATACAAATCTAATACAAATTAGATATTAATACAAATCAGCAAGAGAAAATCAACTAATTAATCAACAAAACTAATTAATTAAAGTTTCCAATAGCTTTTCCCATGGTTTCAATATCTCCAACATAACTAACTAATTAAAATAACTATTTGGGATATCCTTGAACAGAGCTAGCAAGACCAAGACACTGAAATAGAGCCAGCAAGGCCAAGACGAATACCTACAACCTTAGTCTGCTCCATTGCCGCTGTCGAAGTCACTACAAAAGTTGATTAATGGTGCTTAAAGATAGAGTAGAAAAAATATAAAAAGCTACATTAAGATAATGGTGCTTAAAGATAGAGTAGAAAAAATATAGTGAGATAGATTAATGGTGCTTGTACAAAGGTTGATTAATGGTCTTGAAACCCTTGTTATTGAGTACAAAACCCAATAAAAAAATATTAATTTTGACAAAATACAATCATAATAGACCTTGAAGCAAAACCCAGGAATGATAGTAACCAAAATTTAACTTTCTTTACTTTTTTCGCCACTTTCTCAACAACAAATAGACAATTAATTCACCACATTAATGAAAATTTTCAAGTTCAAAAATAAATAAAAAAATCAATTGGTTCAGATTGCTGGAGTTCAACACAATTCAATTGTTGTCCTAAAAGCTTCTAGAATAGTCTCAATGCTTCTTTTATTCAACCATAGAAGTTAGCTTCAACCAAAACTAATCTGCTTACAAAAAGGCTGAATAGAGAGAACTAAAATATTAAAAAGGCGATGTAAAGTGCCAAACACATTTCTTACTCATAATAGTAAACACTCATACCCAACTCATTTTTTTAAAAAGGCAATAGAATATCATCCTATTTTTGTAGAAACAGAATCTAATAAAAAGAAATAATTCTGTGCTGGTAATTTTGTCCAAGAATTTTGCTATTCGAAATTCTGTACTGGTAACAAAAAGAAAAAAGAAAAACAAACCTAAATAAAAGAGGGAAAAAAAGTGAGGGGGAGAGAGAGAGAGAAGAGGCAAAGATTGATTATCATATCAAAATCCAAAACCCAAATAAAACCCTAGATTCACACACCCTCTTCAAAAAAAAAAACAAAAACCAGCAGAGAGGAGGCAAAGATTGAACAATAACAAAAGGGGAAGTAAAAAAAAAGTGAGGATTTAGCCTTTTACCCTGGAGCTGTGCAGAGAGAGAGGAGGAAAACATTGAGCCAGATGGTCCAAATCACCCCCTCTCAGCGGAATTGTATTCCGTCAAAGGAAATTGCCACCGGAGATTACTTAAAACTTCTAGAGAGAGAAAGCTTGGTGGAAAGAAGAAGATGTGTGGTGGGAAGAGGAAGAGGTGTGAGAGAGAATGAAGTTTCAAATTTTGAAATCAAAATCAGAGAGAAATAGGAAGAAGACGTCTGTGAGAGAAAGAGGAAGACGTTTTCAGGGTGGGAACCAAAGCTAAATCTGGACCATTTATTAAACTTAGTAAAATTGATCTAAACCATTGAAATGTCCAAATAGGACAAATGAGAGTAAGATATTTTCAGCTCTTAGATTGAGTCAATATGATGGTCCACATTTTGACACATAGATAAATGTCCCATCCCCAATTCAAAAGCACCCTTGTTTCGTTATATAGATGTTAAACCCTATTAATTGAATGTTGTGATTGATTTGCTAGTTGTTTAGTTGTTCTTGATGAACCCACTTGCTAATTGTTGTTTTTGTTGGTTATAACATTTTCATTCAATTGCTTGGCTTTGTCTTTGTTGTTTAAAACTTTAAACCCTATTAATTGAATATTGTGGTGGATTTGGTAATTGTTTAGTTGTTCTTCATATAACCACTTGCTAATTGTTGTTTTTGTTGGGTTCAGGACTTGCCCATTCAGGAGATATATATAGATTGACTGAGTTGTTTGATGGGTTAGTGATTCTTAGTAGTGTTTGTAGTTTGTGTTTTCCCTCCATTAATACGTCTTCAAATCCAAGATCCAAACATAGCTCTAGCCTCTTACATATGAAGTTGTATGTAATTGAACCATTTGTTTTAGGGGATAAGCAGAGGAGGTTTATGTTGTTGGAGGTGGAGGAGAGCATGCTAAAAAGTTCTAATGCGTCAATCTTAGGATGACAAAGTTTATAGTTCAGGACAACAACATAAACTAACTTCCTTCTCTAAGAGAAGAAAAGGCTGAACTTGTGGAATGCGGTAAGAGAAACATATAGTCATGCCAAATTGATGTTGAGGCATTGCTGGGATAGGGCAAGAAAGGGGTGGAAATACATGTGAAATCCAACACATCTGCTGCTAGAATTTTTTGAGGATTTGAATGTGATTTTCCTGTTAAGGAAAAAAGTTCTGCACCAAATTTTATTTTAGTTTAATTTCTTTTAAAGTAGAGGAAAAGATTAAAGGAATAAGGAAAAACCGGATGCACTGGGTTCTGAGTTTTTATTTATTTAAACATTATACAGGTTGAAAGAACAAACTAGCATAGTTATTGTGCCATAATTCATGCTAAATCTCAACTCCACAAATATTTTTCCAGCTATATGGATGCATCATACCTGTCTGTTTTTTTAGTGAGATTAGTTGTTCTCTGAATGGTTGATGTGATGAGCATAGATCTGATGAATGCAGCACTGCTGCTGGTTTTTATTTTGCTAAACAAAAGCTTGGAATCTTGTGAAGGTTGGGTTTGAGTTGGCTGGTGTTAGATTCTGAAAAAGCTGAATTGTGTCCTTTTTTTACTTGTATAAACCTTGTTATATTGGGGCTTTGTAGGTATCCAGGCACTGGGGAATATGACAAGCTCTTTGCTGAGGGAGTCTATACTTGTGCTGGATGTGGAACTCCTCTCTACAAGTCAACAACTAAATTCAACTCCGGTTGTGGTTGGCCTGCTTTCTATGAAGGTCTTCCTGGAGCCATAAACCGCAATGTGAGTCTCATGTTTCCTCTTATATTACACTCAATATCCATTCTCTTCACCATATAGTTCTCATAAGTCATATCTATGGATTTTTTTTTCCTCTCATAAGAAACAATATCGTCATGTCATGTTTCCTCAGGAGGACCCAGATGGAATGAGGATTGAAATTACATGTGCAGCTTGTGGTGGCCATCTGGGTCATGTATTTAAAGGTGAAGGCTTCCCTACACCAACAGATGAACGTCATTGCGTCAATAGTATTTCGCTTAAGTTCACTTCTGAAGATTCTTCTAAGTGAAGTCGTCTTTGTTCAAGATTGCAGTTTATATCTAACACAGTAATTATTTTGTTTGATGAACTTCCAATAAAGACGGATACCCATACGGAGTCAAGTACTTGGTGTGGTTCTACTCTGTTCTAAGTTACACGGTACAGTTCTGTGTATTTGTTCTCTTTTACCATTTCCAACTATGTTTTGACAAAAAGCATTACATTGACTGTTGAAATGTTGGTGTGCTGTTGTACTGGAGGATCTGAATCCTATATTCTTAAGTTCACAAAAATAGAAATTGAAGCCAAGTGTAGATTAATGGATCTATTGTATTTATGTCTTTTCTTCCCATTCTACCTTTCTTTAAGTACAAATATTTGGGTTAATGATGTTGGAAACGTATTGATATGGGTGATATATAGGGGTCTTTTGGGAAGTAAAAAAAAAAGCCAGCTTTTAGTTTTTTATCCATTTTGGGTCACATTGCCTCTTATATTTTTTATTCACAAAAAGACAAAATAGATTAAAAAAGTTAAAATGTTAGTTTTTTACCAACTTATTAAAACACTGCATATCATTGGTATCAGATGTTTAAAATTCCGTGTCAGTTGATAACTAAAATCCTGGTACATAATGCAAATAACTAATCCAATTGGTTGTTCATCAAGAAACAAACTCCAACAGATGAAATATATCGTTTGTACTAGAGAGGAAAATCACAATAACATAAACAAAATAAAACATTTTGGGTAGATCATTGCATCATTTTAATTATTAAAAATGTAGAATAATATTTTTTATTTTCTCAATGTAAAATGAAATTTTCATTTTTTATTTCATCATGAAAAGGTTGTACTTTAATTCAAAATCATATCTTTTTTTAACACAAACAGATAAAGAGAAAATGGCAGTTCTATAATTTTTTGTAATTAGTTAATTATTTTTTCTCTTACTTTATAAACTGACAAACTCTTGATGCACAAAATTTGAAATATACTTTTATCATTTTTTATCATATAGTACATTTAAAATAAATTTTTTTAAAAAATGGATATGTAATATACATTTTAATACACAAATTTGAAGAGATATGATTTTGGATATATAATATAGGATGAGTGCTACTATTACTATTAGCACTCTATAAATTATTTTGGACCTCCTAATTTTTAACTTTTTTTTATTACGATAATAATCTCAAATAAAATTACTAAAAATGATATCATTAATTTTGCGACACTCTATTTCACAATTAAACCTACACGCCCATTACATCATAAATTAGGGTTTATGAGAGCCCACCTCCATCACCACCTATCTATCTTTCCCAAATCCCACTTTCAAAACCTACCCACCCTCAAAACCTTAAAAGCCTTTTGGCGGTAATATTCTGGCGGTAATAATGGCAATCATTTGACTACTTACACCTCTCCGACAATAACAATGAGTGGATGTTTTTCTAATAACTATAACTCTATAAGACGATAGGAGTACAACAATAAAAACTTAGAGGATGTTCATAACTTTGATGTTGTTCTTAGCTCAGATGAGATTGGCCTCATAAGAGTAAGTTTTTTGAAAAAATGGCAAAGATAATAAAATTTGTTCGTTATTTTTTTCGAGACTGAACTCCCGAACATATGATCGAAATTCGGGAACACATACCCGAACATTGTTTATTTGTTTGAGAAGACATTCCCGAACAAATAGGTAATGTTCGGAAATGCAGGTCTGAACATGAAAATTTCTTAACACCTTAAACGGTCAAAATTATTAATGCTTACAGAAGTTTTCATTTTTTCAAGTTTCAAAATACAAGCCCGAACATTACTTATTTGTTCGAGAAGGCATTCCCAAACAAATAAGTAATGTTCGGGAATGCAGGTTTGAACATGAAAATTTCTTAACACATTGAACGGTCAAAATTGTTAATGCTTGCAGAAGTTTTCATTTTTCAAGTTCGGGAATACAAGAAATTTTTTAACACATTGAATGGTCAAAATTTTTAACACTTGCAAAAGTTATCGGAAGTAGCCCAAATCTATTATCAGGTTCAAAAGTTATTCATTCATTGCGCAGTTTTGATAATATTGCTGTGTAGTGCTCTGCTAAACTCACAATTTTATAATATCTACCAACAAAACCGACCAAACCAATTATTATAATTTTTTTTCTGCAAGAAAAGAAATTATTACGAGAAAACTAAGAAATTATGTATATATGTATATACACACACACACACACACATATATATAGAGAGAGAGAGAGAGAAAGCATACGAACTGTAATAATGGTGGATGAGGTAGCAGTGACAGTAATTACATTGACTCTTCTTCTTCTTGGTGGGTTTTGTTGGGGTTTTTTGGAAGAGAGGTTTTTTTGGGTGTGGCGGTGTGGGGGTGTGCATTCAATGGATGAAATGTTTTCACAAAGATAATTTTGATATTATTTAAGGGGAAAAAGAAAATTTGAGAGTTTCAAAATTTATAAGTGGATGCCCGAAAAAATGAAAGATTCAAAATAATTGCTAAAAGTACCACTCTATAGAATAATCTGTAATATACATCTACATTTTAATACATTTTAACTAGCGGTAACCCATGCGATGCACAGAAAAAAGACAATATGCATTTTGTGTGATAAATAAATTATTTTAATCTTGAATTATGTTTTAATTATGGCAAGCCATGATGTTAGGCCATCATGGTAGATGTTAACAATAAGTAACTCACAAAATTTCACAATAAAATTTGATATGCATAAAAATTTGTTAATTATGAAGATTGTTGGGGATAATAGTATCACAATCATCTGATAGCATAAATAATTTGTATCAAACTATAGCGTCATGCAGGAAAAAAAAAAAAAAAAAGCATTGAAAGATATAAACTCTATAAACTCAAAAAAATGATCATAAATTTACTTAAGACTTTTAAATCAATGGTGTGTATTTAACTTTATTATTGTGGGACTAAATTATGAATAAATCTCAACCTTTAATTGTAATTTCTAAGTAGTTTTTTGAATTTTTTAATATGAGTTTGTTACCTTGCTCATAGAAAAAAAAAAAAAAAAGTCTCAAATAAATGAATAAATCATCAATTGATCCTGTTAGCAATTCTCTGTCTTTGATCTCCTTTGTCAATGACACATGTATATCACATGAGTATAATTCCTTCTCCATAATCATTTTCTTCATTGCTTGGATAATACTTGCATAGTTCTTACAATATTTAAGAAAAAAAAAATCAAAATAAGAACTTAGTAGGATTATAAAAATTATAGTTTTAATCGATTTTATTTATAAAAAAAATAATGACAAACGATTTGAATTGTATTTGAATAAATATAATAAATGATAGCTTTTATCCTTATATACTAACAAATAAATTATATAGGCTACTCAACAAAATAATGGTCGAATGCAACTAAAGTCATGGACATTAAATTAAATCATATAAGTTCTAAATTAATAGTATAATCTAGAAAATCAACTAATAATAATAAAGAGAGATCAACAAATATGTAATACCTCCCTACCATGTCTGTGTTCTATTTATTTTGAAAGATTTTTGTACTACCTCCTCTGATGTAGCCTTCGTCATCTTATTATTAATACTCTTCTTATTCTGAGCCAACATAGTCTTCCTATTCATCTGTATGAATTCATAACAAATTCTTAAATAATTTTCCAACAATATGGAATTACATTCTAATAATGTAATTGCTTTGCGCCCAAAAGTATGCAATCAACAACAAAAATAAAGATAATCTAGCCAAATCTACGTACAATTTATTCAAAACAAAAAATGATTTGAACATAAAGGCACACATGAATAAAATCCTAAATCATTTGAAAATATGGACATTAAAGGTGCTCTTGTGCGTTTTGTGCTTTCATCTTAAGAAATTAAACTATGGGAAGTTAAAGATAAAGGAGAAAAAAAACCAAACAAAAGGGATAAGTATTGATTGGAAAAAAAAAAAAAATCTTATCACTTAATCAATAATAACGAATAATAATAAAATTATGAGCAGAAAATTAAGAATTTAAAAAAAGATACGAAGTTATAGATAAGAACAAATCATATCCTTATTTAAATTTCATTATTTCAATTTTTTTAATTTTTAATATATGTAATAGAGGGAGAGAAAAAAATAGAAGTAAATCCAAATAAAGATTTAGATAATGCTTTTGGTAGATATAGATTAACAAATCATATTTTTATTTATATCTAAATTTCATTATTTCAATTTTTTAAATTTTTATTTGATTTTTATTAGATTAAAAAATTAGAAATTAGGGAAATGAGGTAGGGAGACTTCAGAAACTACCATGTAGGAGAGAGAACTTTGAGATATTAGTATTGAGGTTTTGAAGAATTTTAAGAATACACTACATTTGCTTATATATATAGTATAGATAGATAGATATAGATAGATATAGAATAATCTTAGTCACTTTTTTGGGTAAGTAATAATCTAGTCACTTGCTTCTTCATGTGCAAGCTTTCGATGATTTATACAGGAGGTTTGCTATAACCACACAATTTAAAACTTAGAATTTACCAACAATGACATAACAAGGAAATTAGACTTTAAAATTCATAACAAATCAAAAATTGATAACATACATATTATTTTATATTTTTTTAAAAATTCATAAAATCCACAAAAATGATAAGATACACAAATAAATCACCGAATCAATCATAAGATGTAATAGTTGTGATTTATTTATTTGTATACTTGTTAATCCATCATACTTGTTCACTCAAAATTAAATGTTTAAATTGTATCGAATTAAAAAAAAAATTACTTATTTTTCAAATTTCATTTTGTTGGTTAGAAAACAAACTTCTTATTTTTGAATATTTTAACGTATGAGTGGCATTAAAAAACATATTAAAAAAAAAAGGAAAAAAAGAGAAGAAAATTGTGAAAAATGTTTTTCTTTAGAAACTATTGCCTTGTTTGGCATATGATTTTTTTGGTTAAAATGGTCAATAAAGATAAAATAAATAATAAGGCAAAATGTCATATTAAAATCACAATTATTTTATTTTTTTCACAACTATCAAATCTGTACGAGCAAGAGATATTCTTCTCGTATAATCCTGTTGATCAAGTCTGCGCTCCTCTAAACGTCGTCGCTTTACTCCCTAAAAACGCAAACGTGAGTGAGCTAGCTGGCGGGAGTGAGCTAGCTGGCGGGTGTGTGCCGGATACCTCTCCGATGCCTAAGTCAGCGAAATAGACAAATAAACAAAAGTTCTGTGTATTCGAGAATCAAAGTTGTGTTACCTCTTCCATAGGTTATGTTGTAAGCTTTTATAGGTTCCGCGTGGCACAATCCTAGTAGGACTCTTACCCCTCTATGTAGAGTCCTCTTAGGAATCACATTCTTGAAAGATAATGCCTATCCTTCAACACCCTCCTCACTGCTTAAACCAAGTGAGATGGTCCTAGCTCGGTGGTATGTCCAAACGACCGAGCTAGCATTGCCATGGCACAATGACAATGTAACCGAGCTATCAATACCCATGTTACATTTATCCCGGCGCTTTATGTGTAACATGTACCTCGGCTTCGCCTGTAGACCGTGCTAACCATAGCGTACTTAACCCGAGCTACTCAACAGCAAGGTCCTGAGTAGAAGCCAAAAATATCTCGACTCAAGATGGTTTGACCGAGCTAATTGTCACTACGCCGACCGAGGTGACCGAGCTAACCACCAAGCTCTGTCGGACCGGGCTATCTGCAAGGCTCCTCTGGACCGGATTAATTACAAGGCCCTTTTACTCAGCCCTTCTTATTGTGGCCCACAGAATGCCCCATTACCCAACTCGGCCCAATTTACATATAAATTACCCTCTCAATTGCCCCTTAATTCCATCTGCATAGCATGATAGGGATTACCTGTTACCAACCGAGCTAAAAAACTTTAGCCTTCCAACAGAGCTAAATTCACACCGTGCCACCAATCTGTTCGGTCAAAACGTCTTTTCAGTCTCTAAAACTGAATTGATTTCCATTCCAAGGACACGTGGCAGATTCTGATTAGCCCAATGCAGCTGTCACGCCGTCTTCGTACTCTGCATTTTTTGAACAATCCCGCCTTTTTGTCCTTCCCTCTACACAAAACAGACCCTTCGTTTTGAATCATACACTTCACTATTCATCTCCTTCTTTCTCTCTCTGAGCCTCCATCTCTCCCCAACCTTGTATTTGTAGAGCTCGTGTTTGTTGCTGCTACTACCTTCATCTTCAGTGCCTTCACCTTGAACTGGTAAGTGCTTCGAATCTTCTTCTTTTCTGTTGATTTCACACCTCTTTTGCAACACAAAACATGTTTTATTTGTATGTTTTTCAAAGCACATTCCACTTTTGCTTCCATATTTCTGGGAAAAACCATGCAATAGAACCACTTGATTTTACGAATAATTTGAAAAATACTGTATTTGATCCAAAATCACATATCAACCGAACTAGGATACTGTTTGTATTAGATGCAAGCCTAGCCACACCCAACAATCGCACTAAAACTTCATGCCATACTTGCGGTTTCCATAGGTTAGGGACCTTTTGTTTTTTTTAACCGAGCTATCAAACCGTACTAGGTTTGCGCAATACCACGCTAGAAAGCCTCAACCACCGACCGAGCAAAAACTTGGGGCTAAACCAGCTCCCTTAGTTCAAACCGAACTAAGAATGCTGGCCCAAAGGCTCAACCGGGCTAAAGCCCCTTGCTTAAACCGAGCTAAGACTGGATAGCATCCCACGTAGTCGAACTAGGACTTCATTTTTCTTGCATTTGTTTCTTGTAGTACGGTCCAACGATCTGTGTTTAACACCTTTCTTTTTCACTTTGCAAACTCTGATTAGGTTGCCCAGGCACTCCTTTGAGCGCTCAACCGAGCTACTTAGCGTCATTTCTCGACCGAGCTAATACTTAAGCTAATTTATTCATAATTAATGGGAAAGTATAGGTTCTTAGTAAACTCACCAGGTGCCATGACCGAGTTCCGAAGGGACTACCATATTCCTGATGACGTCCATCTTACCTTAGCCGACCTAGACATCACACCCTGGGGAAACCGGGGCTTCGTTCCTTTCACCCTCATTTCTATTGTAGAAACCGGCCTAAGATTCCCCGTACAACCCCTTCTTTGTGAATTCCTCAGACAAACAAACCTTTGCCCTACCCAACTTTCCACCAATTCTTACCGCATAATAAACGGCATTGCCGAGCTGAACCGTCGGGCTGGCCTTAATCTCGGTCTAGCTGAGCTCTTCCACCAATACTCCATAGGATCGGCTGAAGATGGCTAGGTTTACTATTTAAGAATAAGACGCCGTCGTGAAAAGATAATAAAAAATACCCCGGATAAAGATGTGAATGATGATGATTTCTTTTGGGTATCTAGGAACTTTGAGGACCAACAAGCCCAGATCCCGGGCGATAGAATAAATTGGAACAAGGGTGTAGCTGGTAGGATTACCTCGGCTCAATTCCATGCTTTTCTTTATTTCGGTTTTCTTATCTTGGACCGTACTAACTGTTATCTTCCTTCATGCAGATTTGAACTTTCTCAAGTCCCAATACAGCTACCCCAACTTGAATGTATTTCGCGCC
Source organism: Camellia granthamiana (assembly GCA_036172215.1). Classification (NCBI taxonomy): domain Eukaryota; kingdom Viridiplantae; phylum Streptophyta; class Magnoliopsida; order Ericales; family Theaceae; genus Camellia; species Camellia granthamiana. The sequence continues at coordinate 131,912,219 of CM069908.1, forward strand.
GCGCTGCGATATCCAAACAGAAGTTTGACCAAGCTACTGAATTTTGAGTCGACCTACCTGTAGACGTCCCCGAACGTCCCGGGAGAAATCCCGTTTTGTTCATTGGATTTACTACAGTTCGGACTCAAATGTTACGGTTCTTAATCTGATCTCGCAAAGTGCAATGCAAGATTAATAAATCACCAAAGAGTCCAAGTCCGACAAATCGTTTTGAAAAACTGATTTTTAAGAAAGAAGTGCCAAACATGAACTGCTTTGCCAGATACAGAGTCTCCACCTAAATATTTTATTTTGGGGGAATTTAGGAAACCCTGACTCGTTGCCTAAGGCCACGTGTCTGTCATCACCAAAGTTACCTTGGCTCGGAAACTTGGGTACGATTGGGGAAGGTCAGCTATGAGCACCCCCGCTCGCCCGATCAAAGATCAGTCACTACTAAACATGATATCGAGTTTTTGAAAACACATGTGCTCTTATTTCGGTTTGTTAGCCTAGAATTACTATGTGATGCGCACAGCATACAAGTATAGACTGGATCGCCTGAGTTGGAACAAAACATTTCGTGTTTGTTTATTTGAAAACGGTTTGATGGTGCTACTCGCAAGTAGGCTAAGACGTAGATTTTGCCACCCTCAAGTAGGCTTAGAAAAATAGGGTGATTTGCCACTCTCAAGTGGGCTTAAAACTCGCAATCGATGAATTGTTCCAATTCAAATAATCCAACCTTCACCAACAGGCATTCAGGCAGATATATCACATAAACACATAGCCTCATGGTAAGTATGCTATCATGGCAGTCACTCACACACATGCAAGGATGCTAAAGCATAAACACTTACCGAGTACTCCAAGCCAAAACAGAAACTAGTTAGTAATCATGCATGATCCTAGTTCATGTTAAAATGGCTAATGCAACACATGCAAAATGCAACTAAAATAGGCTCGGCTATTCTAAGAATGGCATGTGAAATGCAGCAACTCGATACACGTATTCAAGTTGGAATTGAAATGCTATGCAATTAGTATGATGCGCTGAGCGCGGTGCATGCAAAACAGATGGATGGATGCAAACATACGAGCATAAGGATACTAATTGAAACGTGCCCTAAAACTAACCATCATAAGTTGGTAAATAAAAGGGAGAAAGACGTGGGGTTAGAAGACATACATCACACACACGCACACTTATTATAAAGTTCACCCTCTCGACGGAGGGTCCGAAAGAATAATACAAACCAAATAAATAATTAACTACTCTAGTTAATTAATTATTACAGACCTTTAATTAATTAACAAATTAATTACAAAATAAACTAAGTATGAAATTCAAAAGGCCGCTGTAGCTCCGCCTCGAAATGATTGGATGATGTATGCTCGATTCGCCTCGCTCGGAAACCCGTTGCCATGCCACATGTTGCCTCTGTTTGCACTGTTCTGCACCTTAGAGAATTGTGAAAATCCTAAGGTTGCTTCCGAACCATTCCCTGAGCACTTTGGGGTGCCACCGGCCAAGAGAAAACACCACCGGTCATGGAAATATGGTCATCGACCAAAAATGGGATCACCGGCTTGATTTTGGTAGTCGGTCGGCACTGAAAGTGGCCGACCGGCCATTTATTCCTGCAGAACACTGGTTTTGCTGCAGCAGAGGACAAACAGTGCATGGCAAGGCATTTACAAGACAATGTATGCACGACCACCCTCCCTATCATACTAAAAACTCAAGGGAGTATGGCTCTCGACCCTCGGGTCACCAATCATGCATTTCGATGCATGATGACCCAAAGATGTCAAGTGTGCAAATCAATATGAATGAATGCAACAAAACAAATGAATGCTACACACTCTATCATGTTGAATCAAGAGTGTCGGCGTGTCACGACCCAAACCCGGCCCTATGGGTTTAGCACCGTAACCGGCCAGTAATCCGAGATTACCGAAGGCCTGCTTAACAGTAGTACAGTAAAACAGAGTTCAGGGCCTGGCGGAAGCCAATACAGTAAATAAATAATGTCCATTGAGCTGTGACAGTCTGTATGCCAAAAAGATTTTTCATGCATTCACACATTCAAACAGTACAGTCTATACAAAATTTACAGTCACACAGTAAATGGACCTTATCCCTTGATAACAGTACAGTTAGTAGCTGATAGTCTATACAGTAATCCAAAACAGTACGGAGACAGACGGGGAAAACAAAACACCCCAAAGCCATAACATGGCAACTCGGAACCTCGCAGTGAGGCACAAAGGTTGGCTTGACAAAACTGGAGTCTAACCCACGCTCCTAGCTCCGATCTGGTGGCTGAGCACCTACATATATATATATAAACAGTGAGCTAAAGCCCAGTGAATAACATAAAGCGTAAAGAGGTTAAGAATGAAATGTCCTTACAGTAATGAAAACAGTTCATTAAACAATAATTTAGTCTTTCAGTCAGAACAGTTATTCAGTCGTATGTGGTACATCCATTAGCATAGCAGTAAACAGTAGGTCTGAAAGACCGAACAGTAATGATGGCCATCAATCAGTAAACAGTAGTGGTTCCACGAGGGAACCGACAGAGATCTCTATAACAGTAACAGTAAACAGTAGGGGTTAAGGATGCCACAGTACATTTCAGAATATAGGACATACATTCAGTCAATTAACAATAATCAATCCAGAAAACAGTTCGGTTAATCAGTCAGAAAACATTCTCAGTTGAACATATCTTTACACAATTGTTACTCACAGAGTTTGGGCCACAATATGCTAGAGCGTGTCTCCCCGGTCGCCAACCTTACACAGTTCACAGGTTGAACACAGACTAAGCTACACGGTTGGGAGATATCATAATTTAATCCTTAATTTGCCTTGGTGTGTTCTACATCTATATCCTCATTAAGATGTCTTAAACTAGGCCTAAGAATGCCTAGAATGGGATGAGGATGCAAAAATACACTTAGAAAACATTTTGCAAAGTTTGCTGAAAATAGGAGCCTCGCTCGAGCGAGCCTTCCTTCGCTCGAGCGAGCTTCCAAAATCAAAGGCTTCGCTCGAGCGAGAAATACTTCGCTCGAGCGAGCTGCTGAAACAGTAAAAGTACTAGATGCTGGAATTTTACGCTCGAGCGTAGCTTCGAACAAAGGTTGGTTGCTCGAGCGAAGAATCCTTCGCTCGAGCGAAGAAGCCAAATTCTGGAATTTCCAGATTTGCCTCCTAAGCTCAAACCAAGCATTCTTTCACTCAAAACTCGACCTCTTGGGCCCAAATTCTAGAAAACACCTCTAGATTCGATATACAACAAGTTTCAAAGCTCAATTTGTGAATTCAAAGCCTAAGAGTGAGTCAATTAAAACCATTTTTCAAACCCAATTCTCATAAACATGGAGATATGGAAACATGCATGGATTCAAACCAAATTCAACCTTCAAAGCTTGTCCAAATGGACTCAATATTTTGAAAACAAGATGAAAACATGGACTATAACAACAATATGGGCATGCATGTACCAATTCCATGAAATTAAACCTCCAAACTTGACTATATGAGCATGCATGCATGAGATGAGCTCTAATTCAACTCTATAGAACCAATTCAAGTCTTAACTCTACAATTTAACTTGACTCATGCAAGAAGGACCTTAAATGCAACAATGGGAGATTCAATTACCTTGCCTAAGTCTTGTAATCAAGGTGTGGAAGCTAAATTTGCCAATTTCCTACAATTCTTCAAGTCTACAAGCCAAATCTCTAGATGGAAACTCAAATTCTCTTCTTCTCCCTCTCTTGGTCGGCTAAAGTGTAGAAAAGGGGCCTTGGAATGTTTTGATCAAGTGTGTATAAGGTTCAAAGAATAAAAATAAACAAAGCCCACTCAATGGCAATTCCGTAATTACGGCAACTTAGGTGTTTAACTTATTTTAATCTAATTTAGTCATACCTAATCAATTTTCAGATAAATACACCATAAAATCACATAAATCCTACTGATCATGAAGCACTAAACAATTCTCAGTTCGGCCGCCGATAAGGCCTTCAATTTGTAGTTTAAACATAAAAACACGAACAGATAAATCAATAATCGAAAAGATAAAAATGCGATACCATAAACATGCTCAGTCAATTCGTTTTAAATTTTCAATCAGTCCATTCAGTACTCCAGTTAGTTCAATTATCAGTCATAAGCATTCCAGTTTAGCAGTAATCAGTATGTAATTCAGTAAATTTCCGGTAAACAGTATGGGGTTGTTACACGGCGACCGAGGATTGAGGTACGTTTCGTCACTTCAAGTACGAACGTCCCTCATTCCTCATGTTTGGTTTGACACCCCAAACCAAACATAATGCAATGTATGTATGCCATATACAATGCGAAGCATGCAATTAATGCAATACAACATGAAAAATGCAACTTAACATACAAGCAACATGGTAACACAATAGGTATACAGTACTACAATGCAACCTAGGTATGTAAGTATACAAAATGATAGGCATGTAACAATGATACCAACCATAAGGATGCAACGACATGCAATGCGGTAAGCCTACAACAATATATGAGTGCATGATCTATGGACTTACACTAAGGATGGATAGGCCTCAGCCGTACCAAAACAGTGGCCAAAGTGCCAAAAAAAAAAAAAGATGGACAAAACACACCCAAACGTGCACATGTGAAGGTCCAACACTTAGGCGTGAAAAGAGTCGACTCTCTAGCACATTAAGAAGAGACAAATATGGACAAGTCACAAGCATGACAAGCTCTAAAAATGTGTGAAGGATGATGCCAAATCAACCAAGCCATGCAAGTAAGGCATGCAACAAAGCCCAAAACTCAAGACTAACAAAGGGGTTCAAACCATGGCCATATCAACCAAGCCCCAAAGAGCCAAGATGACTTAAAAGAGTCCCAGGGCAGACCAAAATAAGGCTAAAACATGATGGAACAAGGCCAAAAACATGCTAAGAAGAGGGCGCAAAACAAAAGGCATTCAAGCCCACAAAGAGAACACTCCACTACAACTACCTCAACCACACATGCCATGGATTATTCAAAGAAAAACAGAGCTATAATATGCCAAAAGGAGCCCCAAAACCCACTGATATGGCAGCCCAAGGACTTAAACAAAGAGGCATGCACAATGACCTACTTTAAGGCACAAAAGAACAACTCTTCAAAGTATTGAAAGGGATGGTAAATGCAAGCATACAAGCATGGAGCATGGACTGAAATAGCATGATAAGTGATTCCAAATCACTGAAATAACCCAAATAAAGCATGCTCATGACTCATACACTCAAAGCTAACAAGCTAAGATACATGGTGGCTATACAAAATATGGAAAACATGGCTGAATCAACACCAAACAGAACCTAAACATGTCACAACATGGCTAAAAGCTTCATGAAGTCAAGCTAAAACATGCAAGTATGATGGTCTAAATGCATGGTACATGTTATGACAATATAGGGGATTATAAAGCAAGTGCATGATGCATACAATAAGCCAACAAACCAACATGAAACAGAGGTCTAGCATGATAAACTAATACCAAATACCCTCTGAAATGGAGCCAAATAAAACTATGCAAACATGCTACCTTTATGAGCCCTAAATGCAAGCAAATGAGTCAAAAGGGGAGAGGGGTGTCCCTCCCCTATACAAGACCTCAAAACCCCTTCTCTACCACTAAAAATCCTTTGGATTTTAGTGGTGAGAAGGTCAATACACGAAGGGTTCCAAAGCCCAAAGAGGAAGGCACAAAAGGAGGTCAAATAAGGCTTAAGAAGGGGTAGACAACCCCCAACACCAAAATGACCTTAAGCAACTATAACAAGCATGAAAATATAGAACTTTTATCAGTTATACACTAAGCTCGAAACAATACGCAAATAGGTCTAAAACCTTAAGCAAAAATGGGGAATAAAAGGGTAAGTTCTCACCCTTGAAGAACACTTCTAGAACACCAACTCTAGCACCTCCTTTTGATCAAAACCAACTCAAAAACTCTGAAATCAACTCCTTAAAACCTCAGCAACCAAAGTATAGTGTAACACTAGGTGTCTTAGTGCAAAACTAAGAACAAAAACCCCTTTAGAACACTATTACACACACAACTATATAGAGAGAGGGAGATATAGAGATATAGATATATATGTTATATCTTAGAGTTGTTCAACCCCTGGAAAGGGAGGGGAGGTCCTCCTCTTATAGGAATTCTAATTCTAAGCTTCCAAGGGAAGCTAAGTGTAAGAATGAAATCCCTCCATACACGTGTATGGAGGGCAGAATTTGTGCTCACCAGCTAGCACAGCTGGCATACACAATGCCTGAAAAAGGCAAAGAAAGGTCTTGGCCAGATCAAGGGGCCGGTCGACCAACACACATGGCCGGCAGACCAAATAAAGTGTCGGTCGGCCAATACAATTGGCCGGTAGCAAGAAATCATGGCCGGTGACCTCAGATTATGGCCGGTGGGTTGAGGAAATGGCAAACAAGTCACCCTCTTCCCTCAAAACAGAAACACAAATGCTTGGTCCACAACCAAGCACAAAATAGTCAAGTTGAGAGGTCTTGAGGCAAGGCGCGCGGCTGGGACCTCGGAGAACTCAAAACGAACACGAACAAGGGTGATCATCGAGTGTTCAAACGATGACGTCCAAGTCTTGAGGATGGTAAAAAAATCGGGTGTCTACACTACCGATACAGCAGCAGACGAAAGACCAAGGTAACTGACTTTTTGTTGGAAGCCTCTCCTGAACCGGACCCAACCTTGCCTCAAATCAATCTGATCCCTCTAACCGCTGAGCAAGAAATGGCTAAAAAGAGAGCCGTAAGAGCCCTCCTTACCGAAACAAACCAGGCTGAGGTTCCACCAGCCAACCAAACTCAAGAGACCGTAGTGGCCCTGCCAATCCATCAACCTTCATCTTCTCGGGCAAGCAAGTGTGCTCGGATTTCCACAACCGAGCCACGCCTTGTCGACGAGGATGAAACTGTGGTGCCTCAAACCACTCCACCAAGCCCCCCACCTGAGCGCTCAGACCGAGCTAGCTCCTCAAAGTGGGTACTAAAGATCACGTTTCAGAACCGTGCTATCAAGGATTCTGACTCAGTGGTAGCAGAAAAAGACCACTTGATGGCATTCAACCTTGCCAAAAGCGTTTGTCTTCCATCCGACATGAAGCACCACGACCACCTAACCGAGCTGAAGGCCATTCGCTCGTCCACAAAATCAATGGTGCTGGTAAGTAGCTCATTTGCTTATCTTTCAAATTTTGACAACTTTCGGCTCGGTTTTACTTAAAAGTTTCTTACCATCTTTTTGCAGGCCATACAGAAAAACCACATCGCTCACAAGCGAGTGTTGGAACTTCGAAAAACCACCAGGCAGGCCATGGCCGAGGCTAATGAAAAAACGGTCGAGCTAAAAGTGTCCCAACAAAAGATGGCTGAGCTAGAGACTGAGGTGGCTCGACTCACCAGACTAGTTACCTCGGCTGATGTTGATAAACAAAAGGCCCTGGCCGTGATGAAAGATAAATACCTGCACGAGCTGGCTAAGCTCAATGGTAAGAAGAGCGCGGAGATCGCCGAGCTGAAGAAGAAGGCAAAAGACGCAGAGGACCGGGGTTACAAGGAGGGGAAGGCCACTTACATCAAGCAATACGAGGCGGCCAAAGACCTATTCTTCAAATGTGGATGGAAGGCGGCCGTGGCGCAGCTCGGTCATGGCCCAGAGACCGAGGTCTTCAACCCTCCTTCGTATTTCATACTGAGCTCGATGGTGGAGTATGCTGCTGCCATTCAACAACAATTTCTTCAAGAGGAGGAGGATGAAGATGCTGCTCCAGAAGATAACACCCAACCCGGTCGCCAGTCTATCTCCCCAACTCCAGTGGTCTCCACCCCTCCTCTGCCTGCTTTGTCTGATGCGGTGCCTTCGTCCGAGCTCAACCAGGGGGGGCTAGCCACAACCGAGCTACCTCTGGGAGAAGACTGGGTTGTGCTGGATGCCGATTTAGATGACCTTTTTGCTTGATTCTGTACTTTGCTTTTCTTTTGGTGCTAACCTTGGAAGCTTTTTGTAACCAGGCTATGGCCCCGTCTTTTATACTTGGACTTTGCATTACCAATGAAATCTTCTTTCGTTTTCCTCAACTGTTGTTTTGGTTTACTTCCATGTTTATATTTACTTTCCAAATGTAATCTGAATGTGGTGTAACACTTTCCGACCAAGATAACTATCTCGGTTTTAACCTTGAAATCTCTGGTTTTACCTGCCAACCTCTTCAGTCTAGGTCTTTACCTCGGCTGAAGATCGCAATAAGTGGTATTCCAGCCAACCACTATTCAGCCTTGATCTTTATCTCGGTTGAAGAGTACTAAGTGTTGGTTTTTCCAGCTAACCACTCTTCAGCCTTGATCTTTATCTCGGCTGAGGAACACTAAGTGTTGGTTTTTCCAACCAACCTCTTCAGCCTAGATCCTTATCTCGGCTGAAGAACAATAAGTGTTGGGTATTCCAGCCAACCACTATTCAGCCTTGATCTTTATCTCGGTTGAAGAGTACTAAGTGTTGGTTTTTCTAGCCAACCACTCTTCAGCCTAGATCCTTATCTCGGCTGAAGAACAATAAGTGTTGGTTTTTCCAGCCAACCTCTAAGTTGGTTATTTCTGCCAACCTAGAGTGAAGTGTTTGGTTATTCCTGCCAAACGTCCTGCAGCCTGGATCCTTATCCTGGGCTTAGGAGGGGTGTTGGTTATTCCAGCCAACCTCTAAGTTGGTTATTCTTGCCAACCCAGAGTAAAGTGTTTGGTTATTCCGACCAAACGTCCTGCAGCTTAGATCCTTATCCTAAGCTTAGGAGGGGTGTTGCTTATTCCAGCCAACCTTTAAGTTGGTTATTCCTGCCAACCCAGAGTAAAGTGTTTGGTTATTCTGACCAAACGTCCTACAACCTGGATCCTTATCTTGGGTTTAGGAAAGGTGTTGGTTTTTCCAGCCAACTTCTTCAGCACTGATCCTAATCTTAGTTGAAGAGAGTGCAAAGTTGGTTATTCCGGCCAACTATGCTTTCAGTGTGCCTAACTCACTAAAATAATTTTTTACAGAAGGAAACAACTATACTGAAAAGAAACTACTTGTTTTATTGAGAAAGAAAAAATTACAAATACTTGAAAGAAAAGCTAAAAATAAAATAGTTTGAGATTGGCAGTGTTCCATGGCCTGGGAATGGCTTTGCTGTCTTCATCTTCCAAGTGGTATGCCCCTTTTCCTGTTAATCCAACCACCTTGTAAGGTCCTTCCCAATTAGGCCCTAACTTGCCATCTTCGGGTACCAAGGTGTTTCCCATCACTTTGCGCAGTACCCAATCTCCGATTTTGAATTGTCTTGGATGTACTGTTTTGTTATACTTTCTGGACAACTCTTGCTGGTACGAGGCAATGTGAACCAGTGTTTTTTTTCTTCTTTCTTCTGCAAGGTCGAGTTCTAATGCTATGGCTTCTCCATTTAAGTCTGGATCAAAATTTTCACTTCTGATTGTGGGGAGGCCAACTTCCAGTGGGATTACTGCTTCCATGCCATAGGCCAAGGAAAAAGGTGTTTCGCCAGTAGACCGCCGAGGTGTGGTATAGTAAGCCCATAAAATGTGGGGAAGCTCCTCGGCCCATTTGCCCTTTGCTTTCTTTAACCTTTTCTTCAATCCATCCAAGATGACTTTGTTTGATGCTTCCGCTTGGCCATTTGCTTGGAGGTATGCCGGTGTAGAGTTGTAGAATTCTATCTTGTATTCATCACAAAAACCTCTAAAAATTTTGCTGTCGAACTGAGTGCCGTTATCTGATATTAGAGCTTTTGGTATGCCGAACCGAGTGATGATATTCTGCCAGACGAACTTCTTCACATCTTTCTCCTTTATTGATGCTAGTGCTTCTGCCTCCACCCATTTTGTGAAGTAGTCTGTTGCTGCAAGAAAGAACTTTATGTTGCCAGGTGCTGTTGGAAGTGGTCCTACTATGTCCAAGTCCCACATTGCGAAGGGCCATAGGCTAGTTAAGGGTAGAAGCTCTCTGGCTGGTTGATGTATTTGGTGTGCGAACTTCTGGCATTTCTCGCATTTCTTGACGTATTTCTCTAAATCTGCTTGGATGTATGGCCACCAATATCCTTGCGAAATGGCTCTGTAAGCTAATGATCTTCCTCCTTGATGGCTTCCGCATACGCCTTCGTGTATCTCAAACAAGAATACTTCAACTTTGCTGGGGTGGACACACTTTAGGTAAGGTCCTGTGAAGGATTTCTTGTACAAGGCCATTAATGGGGAGAACCAAAATCCCTGTGACTTTACTCTTATTTTGTTGGCCTCTTTCTTTTCTCCCGGTAAGACGCCGTTTTTTAAGAACATTATAATGGGATCCATCCATGAAGGGCCTAGTTCGGCATAACATACCTCTTCTACTTCGGGTTCTTCAATGCTTGGTCTTGGTAGGTAGTCAATCAGTAACGGATGAGGGATGGATGTATCTGCCATCGAAGCAAAGCCTGCTAGTTCGTCCGCTCTGCTGTTTTCTTCCCTGCCGATCTGCTCTATTCGTACTACTTCGAATTTTTTGATCTCTTTTCTGACTAACTCTTTGTACTTAGCCATCCTTTCATCCTTTGCCTCGTAGTCGCCTGAAATTTGGTTTACAACTAGTTGGGAGTCACTGTAAACCATTAGCTCGGTTGCCTTCATGTAGAATGCTGATTTCAGTCATGCTAAAAGTGCTTCATACTCCGCTTCGTTGTTTGATGCTGGGAAGCCAAGGTTGACTGCTTGCTCCATTATTAGGCCATCTGGCGAGATGAGGACTATGCCCAGTCCTGCTTCATGCCTGTTGGACGCTCCATCCACGAAGAGCTTCCACATCTCTCCAACAAACAGTTTCCAGCAAGTGGAGGGATCGGATGATGTCTTAGGGTCATGAGTGTTGCTGGTGTTTTCTTCAAAGTCCATGCTTGCTGTTTGCTCCTCATTATCTGATTGTACCAAGTCTTTATTTGTTGATGAGTCTTTACTTGGTGTAGCATGGTTTGCTTCTTCCTCCCTTTGCTCACTCTGGTCTGCCTTAGGATCTGATTGGGTATCCTGTATTAGGGGTTGCGCTATTCCAGCGACAATTTCCATCCCCTTGGTTGTATCAGTCAAGTCCACTGGGCAGATGTGATGACTTCCTGGAGTGAATTCTGCGACAAAGTCTGCCAAAGCTTGGGCTTTTATCGCGGTTCTGGGTTGAAACTTGATGTTGAACTGTCCCAACTCTACTGGCCACTTCAAGATTCGCCCAAAAAAATTCGCTCTCTCAAACAAAGCTTTTAATGGAAAGGCTGTGAGAACGATTATGGTGTGGGCGTGAAAGTAATGCAACAACTTCCTTGAGGCCATCATCAAGGCTAAGGCCAATTTTTCCAATAGTAAGTACCTGGTTTCTGCGCCCAGCAATGTCCTGCTGACATAAAAGATGGGCAGATGTTGGATTCCTTCCGCTCGGGCCAACACTGCGCTAATTGCGTGCTGTAAAACTGCCAGGTATAGAAATAGTTCTTCTCCAGGTATTGGGGTCACTAGCAATGGTGGAGAAGACATGTATTCTTTTAAGCTTTCTAGGGCGCGGTCGCATTTTTCATCCCACTCAAACTTGGCCTTTAATGCTCAAAAAAATGGTCGACATCTGTCTGATGACCGACTTATAAACCGGTTGAGTGCAGCTGCCATGCCGGTGAGATGCTGCATTTTTTTTACTGAGTTGGGCCTCTCTAAATCTTGGATTGCTTTGATCTGAGAGGAGTCTGCTTCTATACCTCGGTTGGTCACCAAGAAGCCTAGGAATTTGCCAGATCCTACGCCGAATGCACACTTGGATGCATTAAGGCGTAGCTTGTGCTTCTTCAGGATCTGAAACATCTCGCCTAGGTCCCTGAGATGGTCATTCTTATCCTTGCTCTTGACCACTATGTCGTTGATGTAGGCTTCGATTGTTCTACCTAACAATGGTTCGAACATCTTGGTGACCATCTGTTGAAATGTTGCCCCTGCGTTCTTAAGGCCAAAGGGCATGACCTTGTAACAATACAGTCCTCTTGGCGTCGTAAAAAATGTGACCTCTTAGTCTGGCTCATACATAGCGATCTGATGGTAACCTCTGTACGCATCAAGAAAGCTAAGACGGTTGCGTCCTGCCGTCAGATCTACCAGTTGGTCTATCTGTGGTAAAGGAAAGCTGTCCTTTGGGCATGCCTTGTTGACTGTTTTGTAGTCCACGCAGACACGCCATTTTCCATTCTTCTTTGACACCACTACTGTATTGGAGATCCATCTGGGGTAGTGCACCTCTCTGATAGCTCCTGCTTCTAGCAGGTTTTCTACTTCTTCTGCCACTATCTCGACGTGGTGGAGTGCTGATCTGCGAGTGCGCTGTATAATTGGTCTGGCAGTTTGGTGGACGTTCAATTGGTGACAGATGAAGTTTAGGTCAATGCTAGGCATGTCATACGGCGTCCAGGCAAACACTTCGATGTTAGAGGTCAAGAATTCCATGACCTCTATCCTCTCAGTGCTGGACATAGATGAGCCAAGCAAAAAGAACTTTTTCAGGTTCTTTTCATCTATTCTTACGTGTACTAAGTATTCCACTGCCTTCTGTTCAGCGGCTTTGCCAACATCCGCAAACAATTCATTGCTCTCTGGTTCTTCCACCATTTGAACAAACCCTTTGGCAGCGCGGCTGTCGTTTACGGTGACGAAGCATTGTTTGGACATGATCTGATCTCCAAAGACCTCTTCAATTACTCCGGCTTCATTGGGGAACCGCATTACTTGATGGTAGGTTGACGCTATCGATCGCATGGCATGCAGCCATGTCCTTCCCAAAATTATGTTGTAAGTGGAGGGCACTTTCAATACCCAAAATTCCACTTGTTTAGTCTTGCTTCCTACTCTGACTGGGAGGATTATCTTGCCGACTGGCCACTCTGGCATTGAGTTGAACCCGATCAGGGGAGATACAGCAGGTGCCAAGTCTTTGTCCTTCAGTTTCAGTTGTTTGAAGGTTTCGTAATACATTATCTCGCATGAGCTTCCTTGGTCGATCAAAATCCGTTTGATGTCGTAATCCATGACGCGGAGTGTGACGACCAGTGCATCATTGTGAGGGCAATATATCCTTGCCAAGTCTCTGTCTAAGAAGGATATGACGTTCGTGGTTTCTGTTCTCTCCTTTTTGATGGTAGGTTGCGCACTTAATACCTCCCTTAAGTGCTCAACCTTCTTGATCGTTCCTCTAAGTTCACATACCCGCTCAAGTTCGAATACCCCATGTATCACGTTAATCACGCCTTAAGGTGGGGCATCGATCGGCATTCCGTCTGGGTTGTTGTGGTTCTGGGGGGCTGGCTGCGTCCCTCTTTCTATGTACCGGTCCAGGTGACCAGCTGCCACTAACTCCTCCAGATGCTGTCTTAACGGCGTGCAATTTTCAGTGCGGTGCCCCTTTTCCTTATGGAAGGTGCACCGGGATCTTTCGTCGTAATCCTTTTGCTCTTCTCCCAGCTTAACTGGCCAGATGACGAAAGGTTCATCACGTATCTCACTGAGAATCCGATAGATTGGTTTTTTGAACACTGTGGTAATGGCAGTGCGGACTCTCAACCATCTTTTATCTTGGTCCTCTTCGTTGTCCCGTCTGCCTTGCCCGTTTCTACTTAGACGTTCTACCGCATTGACTTTTGCCAAAGTCTTTTTATCTGGTATTGCGGTTGTACCAGACTTTGTTTTAGCACGGGCGCCATCCTCTTCCACCCGAATGTGCTGGTGTACCCTCTCCATTAAGGCTTCCATTATGAGGGGGGGCGTTATGGTAATTGAGTCCCTCAGCCTGTTTCTGACTGGAAGACCTCTTTTGTACTGTGCGATGGCGAGATTTGTGGGGCAATCTCCTATCTGGTTGAAGGTCTCCCAATAGCGACTGTTGTATGACCTCAACGTCTCCTTGTCGCCCATGTCAATGGAGAGTAGTTGGTCGATCTCCACCGGCGTCTTAGTGTTTGTTCTGAACCTTGTCACGAAGGCCTCTGCCAATTGCGCCCAGGAGGCTATGCTGCCTTCTGGTAGCCTTTCGAAGCAGGTTAAACCTAGGTCTCTGTCACGACCCAAACCCGCCCCTATAGGTTTAGCATCGTAACCGGCCAGTAATCCTTGGATTACCAAAGGCCTCTGAACAGATTATCAAGATTAAGGGGCTAGCGGAAGCAAATACATAAATATAGTTGTCCAATGAGCTGTGCTGACTTATATGAAACAGAATATTTAAAACTTTATATACATAATCAGAACTCATTCATACATTATACCCACACACATTACAGTATCATAAGTACAGCTAACAAAACTATTCAAGTCTTATATAAACAGAAACCCCAGAACTTAAACACTTGAGACACTCCAAGAACCTCCACGTGAGGCACAATGGTTGGCTGACAACGGAACACAGATCCAGACAAAAGCCTTCAGGCTTCAACTCTAGAATGCTCACCTATACATATATATATACAAACAGTGAGCTAAAGTCCAGTGAATAACATTAAGGTAAAGGGGTTAGTGAACGAAATCCGAACATATCATAATTAAAAACAGATCATAGCATAATCACCCTCATATCAGAACATAATAATGGAACATCCCATAGAACACATCACAGAACGTCTTCCGACTAGAGTAACCGGTTCCGGATACTGATTAAACACATATCGCCACAATGAAGGGGCTAACGAGATCTCGTAATTACTTGTATGCCATGGACTCGCATTTTCATGCCGTCCCCCATGACTTGGGACTATCTATAGATGCCATAATAGATTTCAAACATGGAATATTCGTTTACGAAAACATATATCATTTCAGAAATCATAGCTTATCACATTTCATTTGGAACATAATTCATATAAACGTATCTTTACGATAACGTTACTCATAGTGGTTCCAGTAAGTGGTCACTCAATCCTCGAGTCTTGACCTACAATCACAAAATACATAACACAAGCATGTCTTATCATTACACATTCAAGTGGCCATTAAGGCTTAGCTTTCATTACATTGGTTCTTACTCTTTCTTACCCCATTACCTAAAACACACACACTTGCAGTCTCATAACTTAGTACATTCATTCCTTAGTGTGTTTCTAATCCATAACCTCCTTAATATGGCTTAATTAAGGCTTAGGAATGCCTAAGATACAATGAGGATGCCAAAACATGCCTTGGAACACTTAGGCAAAATTTCTGAAAATAAGGTCCACGCTCGAGCGTAGCTTTCCTCGCTCGAGCGGACATGCAAAATGTGAATGGTCGTTCCGCGTGACACAATCTTAGTAGGACTCTTACCCCTCTATGTAGAGTCCTCCTAGGAATTACATTCTTGAAAGATAATGCCTATCCTTTAACACTCCCCTCACTGTTTAAACCAAGTGAGATGGTCCTAGCTCGGTGGTATGTCCAAACGACCGAGCTAGCATTGCCATGGCACAATGACAATGTAACCGAGCTATCAATACCCATGTTACATTTATCCCGACGCTTTATGTGTAACATGTACCTCGGCTTCGCCTGTAGACCGTGCTAACCATAGTGCACTTGGACCGAGCTACTCAACAGTAAGGTTCTGAGTAGAAGCCAAAAACACCTCGGCTCAAGATGGTTTGACCGAGCTAACTGTCACCGCGCCGACCGAGGTGACCGAGCTAACCACCAAGCTCTTTTGGACAGGGCTATCTGCAAGGCTCCTCTGGACCGGACTAATTACAAAGCCCTTTTACTCAACCCTTCTTACTGTGGCCCACAGAATGGCCCATTACCCAGCTCGGCCCAATTTACATATAATAGCTATAAAACCTATTTTGAGAAATAAGAAAAAAGATATTGAATTTTTTGATTTTTATAAAAAAATGTGTAAAAATAAAAAATAAGGGTAAATTACATTGACAACCCCTGAGATTTATGTTTATTATAGTTCCCCTCTCATCTTTTGAAAATTACATCCTAAGGTTTAAAGTTTTATTACAGATTGCTCCTTTCAGCAATTTAATTTTTTTAAATACCAATTTTGCCCTCACTGGGGAAATTACATTGACACCTCTCACATTTTAGAAATTACAATCCCCTTCTTAAGGTTTAAAGTAGCATTACCAATTGCTTCCTCGGTTAGTATTAGTTGAAAAAAAAAAATTATTTGAAAAAAGAATTAATTGAAAAAAAATTTTGGTAGTCAAAATTTTAAATTTTTGTTTAAAAATCAACGTAAGATAAAAATTACACTAACACCCCTTGAGGTTTATGTTTATTACCCTCAAAAGATAAAAATTATATAAAAATGATAATTATTTTTTATTTTTTATTTCTAAACCAAATTAATTTTTAATTTTAAATTTTTTTTCTAAAAATCAAACCATACATAGCCTAAGAATCTTTTGATAAGTTATTTCTTACGTTGATAACTTATTTAATTATTTGTTAATTTTACGACATTTTTACTATCTGAGGCTTGTTTGGTGACCATTTCGTTTTCAGTTTTCAATTTATATTTATAAAAATTTTAAAAACTGTCATAAAAATTTGTTTGATAATTTTTTGATTTATAAATGGTTTTCTCAGTTTGTAAATTTGAGAAAAAACATAAATTCAAAAAATGAGTTTACGTTGGTTTTTAAATAGAAATTTAAAATTTTGACTAACAAAAATTTTTTCAATTAATTTTTTTTTCAATAATTTTTTTTTTCAACTAATACTAACTGATGGGGCAATTGATAATGTTACTTTAAACTTTGGGGAGGGGATTGCAATTTATAAAATATGAGGAGTGTCAATGTAATTTACCTAATGAGGGCAAAATTAATATTTAAAAAAATTAAATTATTAGAGGAAACAATCTACAATAAAAATTTAAATTTCAAGAAGGAGGATGTAATTTTCAAAAGGTAAGAAAAATTATAATAAACATAAACACCAGGGTGCCAAGGTAATTTACCCACACAAAAAAAGAAAAAAAAAAAAAGAAAAAAAAGTAATATTACTAGGCTGACTTTTTTTCGTTGCTATCAAAATATGCAAGCGGGGCCATATATATCTGCCACGTAGGCAAGTCGTGGGCTTTCAGTTTAGCAAAATCAAGAGTCTTATCATCCATTAGAAGGTTATACATCTGAGAATGAAGAAGAGTCTGCCGTTTTACTCTTTCCTTCACATCACACACACAGACAAATTTCTCTCTCTAAAATTACTCTCTCTCTCTCTCTCTGAAAAAGCTCTATAAACTCACAGGAGGTAAACGTGTGTTGACTCGTCCACCTCTCCTATCCTTTCATCTTCAGTACACACACATGTATGCAAAAATCCATAGCTGAAATACATATACATATAGATATATATATCTTGGCAACGGTTTTTGTAGGGTTTTTTTGGAGGGAAAGAATCATAGTGCTAGTAACTTCCCCAATTCAGTCAGAGTCTGGCTTCATGAGCGTCAATATCAGCATGCTAGACTCCATTGCTTGTTTCTACGCTCCCAAGGTAAACTCTTCACTTAACAACCCATCTTCTTTACCAAAAACAAAATACAAGCAAATTAATGGAATGTCAATTTATGGGTTAAAAAGAAAGAGAACAAAATACCTGGGTTTCAGAATTTAAATTTCCTTTCTTTCATGTTTGACCTGTTTGCAATAACCATACTAACTCAATCTTTTTGTTTTGTTTTGTTTTTTTCATAATTTTAAGTTGCTTATTTTTCATTATTTATTTATTTATTTTTTGCAAGTATTAATCATTTGGACTACTTGATTGCATATTCAGTGAAGGGTAATTTGCAAATTTTTTTTTTTTTTAATTTTCTTTCTGGGATCAAATAAGAACTAGCTTGGATTTCAGGAATTTTTTTTTTTTTACCTTCATTGTATCATTTTTTTCAATTTTCTTAAACATGGTTCAAACTCCTTGACTTTCCCAAACAACTGTGCCTAGGTCTGTTAACAAACAGAAAATTGAAGTGTTGAACCTAGATATCTGTTTTCCCAATGTTTGGGAAAAGACAACCCTTGTTTTGCATGCGCATATATTTTGTATTTAATTTGATTCACCATCAGCACCAAATTCAAATAATCTTAAATAGGTTTAGGTTTTGAAGTAAAAGCAAAAGTTTTCATGAAAGCACTCCTTGATTAGCATTTTAGAAGTAATTGCCAAATGTGCAAAAGTTGAATTCTAATTTTCCCTCAAAAGCAAAATGGTTCCTCCAGATTGCTGATCAAAGCCTTGGACTGTTACTATGCTCATTTAACATGCACGGGTAACATATCTTGCGTACGGAAATTATCTGCAACCAGATGCATGTTTTAGGGCTGGAGGTGTCTTCTTTTTACGTTAGTGGATAAGCAGTCCAAAATGTTTGTGCTGTTGTGTTGTGATTCATTATGATAAGCATGTTATATGACAACATTTTTATTTTTGATGGGCGAATGATAGTTGTTAGTTATTAGATTAGCACCCTAGGGAGTTGAACCCCCAACCTCCAGGCCATGGGCATGTTATATGACAACATTGATTGAATATGCATTTCTGTGATATTTCTCAGTCTGGGAGGTAATTGATAGTCAGGATGCTAATCTATTACATATGATTGTTTATTTTCAGGGATATGACATAATCAATCAAACAAGCACTATTAGGGCCAATTCTCATGTATTTTCAAATCTGTCTCGACAATTTTTCTCTGTGCCATATACCTATAATCGGCGAGTGGGTTTGCCATTATTCTCCATGTATCAATGGACAAGTCACTGCTTTTCTTTTACTGCAAATGCATCTAATTACAGACCTTTGTTATCTTCTTTAATTTCTGGTGAAAGAGGATTTCACTTCTCCAATCATAGACGGGATCGGAAGGAGAGATTCTGTATACATGCAGCACTTGATGTTGCCAGTGCTGTTGAGGTCATCAATGATTTGGGATTGGATACTTTGACATTATTAGCTGTGACTGTTATAGTTGTTCCGGCCTTCAAGACCATCAAGGCTAGCCCTGTAAGTGTACCTTAGTACTTCGAATTTTTTGACTCTTGTTTTTGGTATGGCTGAGTTGCACTCAATGCAAGACAAAATGCGCACACATACGAACATAATCTGCATGTCTAAATCTTTGTATTTATACTTATGGGGGCGTGTGTGTATACATGGTTCCATTTTGCACTGTAGCATTCAAAAATGACATGCATTGTGTGTGTGAGCATGTTCTAGTGATTATTTTCAGTCTTATTGATTTGTAATAAAACAGTTTACCGGAGCTGCAGCAGAATATTTCTATATGCTTAAAATAATTTTTTGAACATAAAATTTGTTAAGTCTTTTTGTTTGGCGAAGAACCTTTATAGCTGAATGTTAAAAGAATTAGTAGAAAAAAGGGCCTATATGAGATACATTGTTATTTAGTATGATGGGATTTAAATTGATTGTTGCCAATCTACTTGATTAATCTCCACCTTTATAGAGCATGACAGAACAAGAATTGCTGCTTAGTAGGTTATTTTTTTTTAAATATAGTAAGATGAAGATTTATTTAATGTTTTCAGATACTTGGTTTCTTCTTTGCGGGAGTTGTGCTCAATCAATTTGGCCTGATAAGGAATCTTACAGACGTTAAAGTACTATCTGAATGGGGGATCCTCTTCTTGGTAAGCCGAATGTTCTCTCTCTCTCTCTCTCTCTCTCTGGGGTCTCTCTGGGGTGGGGTTTGGTCAGAAGGCCACTATCTGCTATGCAATGGGGTTGACCGTCTACACCCTTAAACCCAAGTTACCCAACCCTCCCCCAGGGCCTAAGCCAAACCTCAGGACAAACTAGTTGGCACATTTCATCAAAATGGCTGATTTTTCTAGAGAATCAACCATCTAAACTTACTTCTTTATGTTGCTATTTCTTGTTGCAATTATAATTAGACAATATGGTTTATTTAAGAAGCTTATGATTCTCTTATTTCATTTAGTTGCTGTGCTGTGTGGTTTGTAAGAACTGTAGCATACTTATTTTTCACTAATTAACATTTCTTTGCAGCTGTTTGAGATGGGTTTGGAGCTTTCACTTGCACGCTTGAAAGCTCTTGCAAAATTTGCCTTTGGCATGGGATTGACTCAGGTAAATCTTTGTCACGCTAAGTTCCGATTCTCAATTGGTGTTTAGTAGGCATACAAATCACATGTAAGTTATCCCTTAAGCATGACTATTTCTATATTTTGATAATTAATACTTTATAAAAGGAAAGGCACCAAGGGGTTGGTACCGGTATACACTAAATAAAAGAAACTCTTTGCTCAAAAGTCTCTGTGAAGTCCAAGAATAATTGGTTCAATGATGGATCAACAACCCTCAAGAACCAAATATACAAAAGGTGAAAATTTTACTTTTCAATTTAAAAGTGGTTCTTCTTTCCTAGTTCCTATTATAAAAATAATAATAATTTACATCAAACATAAATGTACCAAGTAATAAGCTTTTTCCTTTTCTTCTCTACTATAGCCCCTCTAAGTATGCTAGTGTCCAATAAACTTGAAGAAAATACCAACTTTAATCCAAACATGCCAAGAGATGATAAAAAAATCCACACATGCTATGAATCATTAGCCAAAGGTCTCTTGCCACCATACAATGAATGAGTAGGTGATTCACTGATTCTGCATTTTGCTTACACATACAACACTGACTAACATGATTTTCCATCTCCAAGTCAAATTATGAGTGGTGAAGATTTTTTTATATGCGACCTGTCCACACAAAAAGGCAAACTTGGACACTTAAATATCTCTCCAAGGAAAAGAAGGTCCTCTATGACCTACCAAGGCTTCATATCAAAATTTCATCTCAAAGCTTCCGGAGCTCAACCTTCTCCATCTCAAGGCATCCCACCTGCCCACCCACATATAGCCATATTTTTCGGTTACAACCCTTCTCCAATATTATTTCAAAAGCCATTTTCCCCAAAAGAGCTTGATTGAAAATCTCAAGCCTTCAAATCCCTATCCCCCTTCTCTAAGAGTTGTTGGAGTTGTTGTGCATCCTGTCTCCCAAGCCCACCCCACAAAGTAGTCTCTTTGCATTCTTTTATAGCCTCTTAGAAACCAAAGAAGGAATGGTGAACAAAGGCATGATGAAGTTGCCAAACTTGGTAAGGTACTTTTGATCAATGTGAGTCTACTACCTATTTTGACAAAATACTGCCTCTTCCACACTGCCTTTGGATTATTTCAGCAACTGTGTTCCAAATATGCCTTGTCTTAAACATGACTACATACAACTGGTATCAACTCGATGGGATAAGGCTTTATTAAGTTTTTGAGATATGTATAATATAGAAATTGTAGAAAGTTTGTGTTTTGGAACAAACCAACTATTCTTAAAATTAGTGATATACCAGATTTGACCAATGCAAATTGTGGAATATGTTTGAGATATCAGACAGGAGAAGGATGCAAATTTAGGTCTTCTAAGAAAAAAAGGATAACTATACTAAACGCTCTTCTGCAAAAAAAATAATAATGATCCTATTAATTTTGGGTCCATGTTATATTTCTTGTGTTAACTTTTATGTGTTATGGCTTGTTGCAGGTTGTGTTGTCCACTCTTGCTTTCACAGCATTTGAGCTTCCCCCTAATGGGGCCATTGGAACAAGAATATTGGAGTTCCTTTTTCACTCAAGGCCGGATTTGGTGAGAATTTTTATTTTTTATTTTTCTTAATGTCAGTAAATCTAATCCTGAAATGCACTACCATTGTTGTGTCCTGCCTTGTTTTTGGTGGGAAATTTGGCAATTGAAAAACTATTGTTGTGGAGTTCTCATGTTGTGATTTTGCCAACTACTTTGAACTTTTTTGTCCTATTCTACTTGCAAGCTTAGTTTAGATGGGGCAAATTACAGAAGTACTCCCTGATAGGCAATTTATTGAAATGCACCTGATTTGTCTGAGTTTTCTCAAATCTGAAGTAGCTAAAATTGTTTGGGTTCAACCAAACCCCTTGAAAACAGTCCCCCTATAATGTGATACCAATGGTGAGACAATGGTCCATTGGTAGGGCCCATATGGATGTTTTCTTTCACCTTTTCCGAGCATAGACTTTAAGGTGTCAATCCCCATATCAGTATGTGAGTTAGTTAGTGCTGAATCATTTATTATGTTCATCTATATTTCAAATTGTCTACAAAACTTTTTGTTGACACTTGGATAAACTTATAGAAATTGTATTTACCATGTGGTGATCCATGTTTGAACATTGAAATTTCATGTATTTGTTTGATGTCTTGATTTCTAAAATTTGTAGGTGAACATCAGGAGTGTTGATGAGGCAATAGTGATCGGTGCTGCTCTTTCATTGTCTTCTTCAGCTTTTGTCCTGCAGGTAATTTTGTTCTAGGTATCTGAAGGTTGCTCTGTCGACTAAATAAGTTGGTTAGAGTTTGCCAGCATTGGCCTTGTGAATTTGCAGCATGGCTTATGCAATAATTAGATTTTCTAATATATCTTAATTGCCAAAGCATGTATTGGTAGCTTACACTTATTTTGATGTAGTGCCTTTACTATTCACTTGGATTTTTCTCTTTGTTCTTGGGAGCCTATGAGTTTCTGTTAGGTTGTCATAATAAACCTTAGTATGCAATCTTGGGGAATTTTACTACATTTGAAGGTATGTCACCTGATACCATGATCTGGACAATATTGAGTTTGACAGTTCAAAGATCTCTAACATCTGGCTGGAGAATGCTTGGGAGATGTTAGTCAAGTTGGAAATAAGAGACCAAAAAAATATAACAACCTAGCTCACATTGTATAGAAGTCAATGCTGTGGTCCCCTTGAGGCAGTTTCCATTCCCATGGGTTCACAGAATTGACTAACAAAAAGTGACGAGGACTCTGGCTGATTGGCAAGCAGTTTTAGATACTTGTGTAGTAGGATTTCCTCTATTCTCTGCCTTTCTCATTCTTCATCCTTCTTCTTCTCCCCTAGTTCTTTGTAATGTGTTTCGGCGTCTCTTCCTTTTACCAATCAAAGTGGAAAGGAAAGAGAAATTCTGCTCCATATGGTTGAATACATGTGCATGTGTTTCCCATTCATGTAAATTTGGTAATTTGTTTATTGCTATAAAGATTGTGCATAGCTGTTTTATGCTTATCTCGTATAGTATGTAGCTTCTTGCAGAAAAGGGTGAGCTTCCAACTAGATTTGGCTCGGCAACTTTGGGGATTCTTCTACTGCAGGTTCTATTTGATTCTGTTATGCTTGAAAACATCTTTTTGATTTTTGTAATGTTATTGGTGATGCTCTTGTTTTTCCTCCTTCATTTTTCTTTATGAATTGACTTGGGCTGGTCATGCAAAGTGCATCAAAAAGTATCAGGTCAATAACCTTTGGATCCCTGCTGCTTGATATTTGCAGGACATAGCAGTTGTCCCTCTCTTAGTCATACTTCCAGTGCTGGAGAGCCAGGTATGTCAAAATAGTAACATGTTCAGTATTACCTATTTGAAAGCTAAAGTTGGTTTGTTATAGGAAGAAAAAGTCAATTTTTGTTTTTCCATATGCTTATATTTGGGGATGGTAGAGTTTTCTTTTTCTATGATTAGTGGAAGATTACTCTTTTTTTATTGTGTATTTAGTGGTGTGGGATGATTTTAAATTTCCCCTTTAACTCCCATTGGCATACTTTCTAAGGCATGTAAAGGATGAGAAGTCATATGTTTTACCTTTGATTAAGGTCAAATGTACTAAAAACTAGGAAATAGAAGTGATCTATATGGCAATTAATTGTAGACTGTCTTTTATGGCCCTAGAGCAATGTGGGTAGAGAAATTAATATGGTAGATAAGGATTAATAGACTGACCTAATTGTTGGAAAATTTTAATAATGTTTATGGGTATTACTAAACTGTTGACTGAATTATAGGGTGTTTCTTGATGGCCTTAAATTGACCGGGCATGGTGATGTAGCACCCAGTTACAGCTTGCAGTGAAGGGGGAAAATAGGGAGAGAAGAGAAAGGGAAGAAACAGAGAAGGAAGAAGAAAAAAGAAGGGGAATGTGCAATAGTTGTATATTATATAGCAAATGGTCCCTTATTGTTTATAGCCTATATGGAGCTTGTTAGTTTCTTGTTTAACAATTTCCTACTATTTCTTAGTTTAGTGGACAATTGAATGTCTGGATAAAAAAGAGTCACATCAAGACGTAGCAGTTTAACCTATCATGCTCAACTTACTGATTTTGATGCCGAAGGATTTTTACTTCTCAAAAGGAAGATAAGATTATATGTCAAGTAGACGTGTTCACTCTCTCTTATGATAAGGGTGACTGGTTAAATCAGGGTCAGTTAGAATTTGTGGTTAAGAAGATGTAGGAGTTGGCTAATGTAGAGAAGGAGAATGAGATGTGTGGTGACTGCATTAGCTTCAAGAAATTTGAACCTGGGAAACTTAAGTCAGAAGGCTAAGAAGAAAAAAGGGGGTAAAACCATCTTCTAGGAAGGAAAGGAAACTTAATAGGTTTTGCACAATTAATTATGATGGACAGGAAGGTTTGGGCCTTTAGTTGGGCAATGTGTTGAGGAGATTAAGGCTGGGTATTTTGTTGAGAAGGGTAAATGTCCTAAGATATCAGTCAGTGCTTCTTTGTATGCATGGAGGACTTTAGAAACAGGTTCACGATGGAAAATCCGGATATCAAGTCAGAGTGAAATGGAAATCAATGTCAGATGTTGAGAAATCTCCATTTGTGAAGTTGGCAAGTTGTTGAAGTGTTTAGAGGCCTGGCTTAGTTTTATCCTTAACCATGCCATGGGTAGCGGGCATCTCATATCAATCATTTAAATTTTGGATTCTTGTATATATAGCTAATGGTTGCACCACAAATCATTCCTTCACAATTTCTAATTACCTGATGTTATATCAAAAAATTCAAAATTAGATTTCTATCATTAAGTTAATTGAACTCTTTTTTGTAATCAGTAAAAAAGCAATTTAGCTTCTTGGTGCTTCCTGTTTTACTGATCAAGTATTTCTTAATATTTCCCTTCTTTCTTTCTTTCTTTAAATTTTTGGCTTGTCATTCTCTGCAGAATTTGGTTGAGGAAAGTATTTGGCCAATGCTTGCTAAAGAAAGTTTGAAGGCTTTAGGTGGACTTGGTTTGCTTTCTCTGGGAGGAAAATACCTTCTTCGGAGAGTTTTTGAGGTTTGCATTAAGTTATCTAAGCCAGAAAATCTCCAAAGTCATGTTGTCATATGATGCACATAATAAATCAAATATATGAATCCCAGGTGGTTGCAGAAGCGAGGAGCTCAGAAGCTTTTGTTGCTCTCTGCCTACTGACAGTTGCTGGGACTTCACTCCTAACCCAGAAGTTGGGTTTCAGTGACACGGTGTGATATATATTTCTCAAAGATGGAGAATACCTGATATTGATGCTGTTCAAATTTATTAGTTTATGTAATTTGTGATTTTTGCGTTCATTGTGCAGCTTGGAGCATTTTTGGCTGGGGCATTATTAGCAGAAACAAATTTCCGAACACAGATTGAAGCTGATATAAGGCCATTTAGAGGCTTGCTGCTTGGGTTATTTTTTGTTACTACTGGCACTTCCATTGACATGCAGGTAGATCCATGCTTTTATCCCATATGTTGTGTTTTAATTATGCTGCACTGTTCATATTCATTCCTTGGGTTCAAGGTTAGGTTGATGATTTCGTAGAGTGAGGTTTTGGAGATGAAATGTCAACTGTTTGGAGGGTGTTAGCGGTCACATATGAAAAATAATTCGGTTGTTTCTGGTGGAAAAGAAATTTTTGGGAATTTTACCTGGATTCCTTAGATGTCATCAGTCAGAATGTAAAATGAAGGAATTTAGGGTTGGGATTTAGGAGGAAGAAGAAGAAGAAGTTTTATATATTGAAATAAGCATTAGCCTCAACTTTACATCAGTCAAATATATATACAAAACCCTAACATAGCAATATGACCATCGTACCCTCAACTTAAGTAAATATTAACAATAGAACAAAAGAACAAAATTTAACTTCCCAACCAACCGACGATAACGACCAATATCGGGCAATAAGTCACCAGTGTCACCATCAAGCTTGACACTAGAATCCATGGGAGTATCACTGGGGCGAGTGCCTAAGAGGCCAGTCTCAGTAAGAAGATCAAGAACATACTTCCATTCAGAAATAAACAAGCCCTGAGAAGAGCGGGCAACTTCAATCCCCAAGAAAATACAAAAAAAGGCCCAAGTCTTTGGGCCAAATTGTTGTCCCAAATACTGCTTCAAATCAGCAATACCAGTGGAGTCACTCCTTGAAATGATGATGTCATCCACATAGACAATAAGAGCAATACTCCCAGTAGACGAGTGGCGAACAAAAATAGAGTGATCAAAGGTGGAACGTTGAAATCCATAGGCAAGCACAACAGAACTGAAGTGATCAAACCAGGCACGAGGGGACTGCTTAAGACCATACAAGGCCTTCCGCAATCGACAAACAAGATGCTCTTGGCCGGGAACAACATAGCCAGGGGGTTGATCCATATAGACCTCCTCTTCGAGATCACCATGGAGAAAGGCATTCTTGATATCAAGCTGATATAAAGGCCAAGACTAATTAACTACAACACAGAGAAGAATCCGAACAGAATTAAGACAAGCCACGGGAGAGAAGTCTCCAAGTAATCAACACCATAGGTCTGGGTGTAGCCTTTAGCTACCAAGCGAGCCTTAAGTCGCTCAACAGTTCCATCAGGAAGATACTTAACAGTATAGATCCAACGACAATCCACAATAGATTTGCCAGACGGCAAAGAGGTAAGTTCCCACGTCTAATTCTAATGAAGAGCATGCATTTCCTCATCCATGGCATGCTTCCAACCAGAGATGGGCATAGCCTGCTGATAGGTGCGGGGAATAGAAATACTAGACAAGTTACAAGCAAACGAGTGAAGACCAGGAGAGAGGCGATCATAAGAAACGAAATGAGCAATAAGATGTTGAGTGCAAGTTCGTTTACCTTTGCGGAGTGCAATAGAAAGGTCATCAGATGGCATATCAGCAAGTGGAACAGGGGCCTCAAACGAAGGAGATGAACTAGTCGGGCCATAAGACACAATGCGACGAGCTTGAGACCGTTGATAAACCTGCAAAGGAGGGATAGAAGCAAGAGAAGATGGAGAGGATATAGAAGTGGAGGTGGAAGGAGTATAAGAGGGAAGAGTAGGAGTGAGAGGGGCTGGCTCCCCCTCATGAGAAGAGAGAAGATCAAGAGATAATTGTTGCCTAGAGAAAGAAAAAAACGTAGTAAACTAAAAAAAGGTAACATCAGCACTGACAAAGTAGCGACGTGACTCAAGATGATAACATCGATACCCCTTCTGAGTGCGAGAATAGCCTAAGAACACACACTTGCGTGCTCGAGGAGATAACTTATCCAAACCAGGGTCAAGAACATGGACAAAAGTCATACAACCAAAAATGCGAGGAGATAAGAGAAAAGGAGATGTTGTGGGATATAATAGAGAATAGGGAGATGTGTGTACTACACTAGAGGGCATGCGGTTGATAAACAAACAAGTGGTGAGAACTGCATCGCCCCAAAACTGTTTGGGGACATGCATATTAAACATTAGGGTGCGAGCAACATTTAACAAATGGCGGTGTTTCCGCTTTGCAACACCATTTTGAGGAGATGTACGAGAACAACTAGTTTGATGGATAATACCATGAGTATCACAAAAGGTAGTTACAATAGATTGCACATATTCTAAGGCATTATCAGATCAAAATATCTTAATACGTTGGCCAAATTGAGTAAATATTTCATTATAAAACTTAGAGATGATGGAAGGCAAATCAGATCTATGTTTCATTAAAAACAACCAAGTCATCTGAGAGTAATCATCCACAAAAATAACAAAATAAAAGAACCCATTAACAGTGGGAGTTCTAGAAGGGCCTCAAATATCTATATAGACAAGAGCAAATGACTCAAACACATGACTAACACTACGACTAGGAAAAGAACTACGGTGATGCTTCCCAAATTGACAGGCTTCACACTCAATTTGAGAAACATGACTCAAGCCCGGAACAGCTAACTTGAGCTTGGCCAAGGAGGGATGACCCAAGCGAAAATGCCATAGCACCAGAGTCTAGGAGCCAAGGCTGAGGGGACTTAGCCACACATGTAATATTACCTGAACTAACCATAGTAGCAGTAGAGGATGAAGGTAGACTAGGCCGGAGAGACTGGACAAGAGCAGTAAGCTCACTAATCTGAGTAGTGAGTGTCTCATGAGAATTAACCGGAGAAGCATCCGAGCCAGTGGACAACAAGGAAGACTGTGAGGATGGGACATCCATAACATGATGGACATGATCAGGTTTGCCATATTTCTGCCAACACCAAGGTTCAGTATGACCTTAGGAACCACAATGAGTACACTTGCGATCACCACGTGCACGAGAACTAGGTCCACTACTACCGCCACCACGGAAACCACCATGTGAGCCATCACTACGAGGTCCACCTCCACGAGAGCCCCGTGAACCAGAATAAGAGCCCCGGGAACCAGATGAATCATGAAAACCCCCGCGAGTAGACCCGTGATCACCACTACTAGAAACCAATGTAGAAGATGATAAAGTAGAGGACCTAGAAGTGGATTATGCTTGTTCCAATGAAGAGCGTAACAGCCTAGAATAGGCATTGGCAACTGAAGGTAAAGTCTCACTAGCAAGAATTTGATCCTTGAACCCTCGCAACTCAGGATCTAAGCCAGAAAGTAAAGAAGTCATCATAAACTCCTCCCAATGTTGCTTCTGCTTGTTCACATCAGTAGTGAACAGTCGATGCTACAGTAATTGATCCCACAAAGTCTTGAGACTACTATAATAATCAGGGAGAGACCGGCTAGATTGATGCATAGCAAAAATCTGTTCATATAACTCATAGACCTGAGAGACATTACTTTCATTTGAAAAAGACTCAGCAAGGGAGTCCCAAATGTCCTTAGAGGTATCACAAATTCCACGGTAGTCGCAACATGTGGTTCCAGACTATGCCAAATCCAACCCATAGCACAAGAATCCTCACTACACCAATCATTATAAGCTAGATCATCAGTAGGAGGAGGGAGTTTGCTAATGAAACGGGACTTGTTCTTACCACGTAAGAAAATCTTGACGGCATGGGCCCAAGCCAAATAATTGGCACCATTCAATTTCTTGGTAGTTATAGATTTAGGCATGTCATCATCCTTACCCATAGTTATAGCCTTATCCAACCAGAATAAGAGCCCCAGGAACCAGATGAACCATGAAAACCCCCGCGAGTAGACCCGTGATCACCACTACTAGAAACCAATGTAGAAGATGATAAAGTAGAGGACCCAGAAGTGGATTATGCTTGTTCCAATGAAGAGCGTAACAGCCTAGAATAGGCATTGGCAACTGAAGGTACAGTCTCACTAGCAAGAATTTGATCCTTGAACCCTCGCAACTCAGGATCTAAGCCAGAAAGTAAAGAAGTCATCATAAACTCCTCCCAATGTTGCTTCTGCTTGTTCACATCAGTAGTGAACAGTCGATGCTGCAGTAATTGATCCCACAAACTCTTGAGACTACTATAATAATCAGGGAGAGACTAGCCAGATTGACGCATAGCAAAAATCTGTTCATATAACGCATAGACCCGAGAGACATTACTTTGATTTGAAAAAGACTCAGCAAGGGAGTCCCAAATGTCCTTAGAGGTATCACAAATTCTACAGTAGTTGCAACATGTGATTCCAGACTATGCCAAATCCAACCCATAACACAGGAATCCTCACTACACCAATCATCATAAGCTAGATCATTAGTAGGAGGAGGGAGTTTGCTAATGAAGCGGGACTTGTTCTTACCACGTAAGAAAATTTTGACAGCGTGGGCCCAAGCCAAATAATTGGCACCATTCAATTTCTTGGTAATGATAGATTTAGGCATGTCATCATCCTTACCCATAGTTATAGCCTTAGCCTCAATCTCAACCATAATGATCAATCACCAATATAGACATAGAACTAGCTCTAAAAAACAAAAATCCACAACAAAAATAGGCAATAGTGAGGAGAGCACAGGTCTGCCACAGATTTGGACCCAAATTAGACCAACACACCAACTCAACAACAGAAATCAAGAAATGGAGGACAAATATCACTTGCTAGAAGGATTTCAACCCTTATATAGGAACCTTCAATAGGTAGAAGTGAAGAAATAGTGTTGCTGGACCACAAAATAAGCAATAATCGAACAAAACATCAACCCAAAAGTAGCAAAACCTCAAATTAGGATCAAGAAACCCTAGGGTGATGATTTTCGGCTCCTAAGGAAGATGTTCCAGCAAGAAAAAAACAAAAAAAAAAAACAATCCCAACAGCAGATTTGAATAACAGTCCCAAAAACATGAAAATACTTTCAAAAATCGAAAACTCATATCAGGGATGATCAAAAAATTTCACAAAAATCACCATAAGTATCAGGAGGTAATTTCGAGTCTGGGGGTGAAGGACCCGTTTGTACAGTGCTTACGTCATATTGACGTCATCGTACGGCTGATGACATCAGCACATCTCGGTCACCTCAGATCGATCTCGAGAGTCTGTAGAAACCTTTTTGATGAAGAATAGGTTGCTCTGATACCAAGTCAAAATGTAAAATGAAGGAATTTAGGGTTGGGATTTGGGAGGAAGAAGAAGAAGAAGAAAAAGTTTTATATATTGGAATAAGCATTAGCCTCAACTTTACATCAGTCAAATATATATACAAAACCTTAACATAGCAATATGACCATCGTACCCTCAATTTAAGTAAATATTAACAATAGAACAAAAGAGCAATTATATATACAAAACCCTAACATAGCAATATGACCATCGTATCCTCAACTTAAGTAAATATTAACAATAGAACAAAAGAACAAAATTCAGTATTCTAACATCATCTTTCTGGATTATAATTCATCACAATAATCTTATATAGAGTATTGTCAGCATGTTGTGTGGGATCAATAGCCAGAGAAAAATAATAAGATATGATAAGGGGAGGGAATCATGAGAGACAAAAGGGGTGAAAAGATGTTAGGTTAGTTATTGATGATATGGTAAATTTACATCAACTGAAATTACCTTTGGACCTCTTTTGACCTTTTTGTTTGGGAAAATTGATAATGAGTATTGTTAGAGCCTTGTCTCACATCATCTCTCTAAACCAACCAAGCTTGGTTCATGTGGTCTAAAGGTTTCTCCACCTAGTTTTGGGTTGGATGCCTCAAAAGTTCTAAGATTAAAATGGTATCAAAACTGGGTATTGGGTGGTCTCTCAGGCCAATTCTCTGCCCCAGAACTATTTCTCTTATGCGGGGGAGTGTTAAGCTTGGTTCATATGGTCTAAAGGTCTCTCCACAAATGCTAATTGGTTTTAGGTTAGATGCCTCCATCATTTCTATCAGGTCTGATAACTGCCGTCACAAGGACTATGGCCTTGCTCTTTATATAATATGGATAAAACACAATAGTACACTCTAAAGTCAACTTCATTGAATTAAATGACTACGTAAACATTTGATTTCCTACTTGTATAAGATCTAGAATTTTAAGATAGGAAATTTAAAAACTCTGATTAGTTGTAAACTTGGTAAAGGCAATTTATTAGACTACCCTTGAATCTTTCAACTTAATAGTACATAAATAAATCTGACCCATAGCATACTAACTTATGAAACACTAAATTTAAGTCAAACTAAACCCAAACAAGAATATATGTGGTCCTAAGTAGGCTCCATGTGATTCCCACTTTGCCACTGGTCCTTCACATGCTTTGCATCAATACAGTTTTTTTCCTTTGTGTTTTAACTTTTATATATGAAAATAAGGCATTTTATGACGTTGAGCAACTTTTTTAATACATTCATCCTTTTTCCTTTGCAGCTTCTTTTCCGAGAGTGGCCAAATGTAATTTCACTGTTGGCAGGTTTAATTGTTATCAAGACTTTAATTATAACAGCTATTGGTCCGCGTGTTGGACTAACTTTACAAGAGAGTGTAAGAATAGGATTGCTTCTGTCCCAAGGTGGGGAGTTTGGATTCGTAGTTTTTTCTCTAGCAAACCGGTAAGTTCGATTTAAATTGTATATACTTTCTACCTAATAATTTCATTTTTGTCTTTCCTTAAAAGAATTTTATACCTTGTAGGCTTGGAGTTCTACCACTTGAGTTGAACAAATTGCTCATAATTGTTGTTGTGTTGTCAATGGCACTGACACCCCTACTTAATGAGGTTGGGAGAAGGGCTGCTGATTTTATTGGCGAAAAGTTTGGTGAAGAGGATGTAAGTTATTAAGTTTGCTACTCTTGATTGCCTCTCTCAATTCTTCATTAGAAGTGAGAGAACTAGATAACCATGGTCAGTAACTAATGTGTTTGGATTAATTTAATAAGTTTCAAACATCTAACGCTTCCAATCACTGATATGGATAATGGTTGGATTAATAGTGGATGTCTCAGATTCCATGAACTTAATTAAATTAATTATCCAAACATGTAGAGAAACAGAATGCAATGGAGAGACTGTAACCCAATACCTCTCTTAACCTGAACTCTAATACCACGTTAGATCAGCATTACTCCTAAAAACTTTGGGTGCGTTTGGTTTGGTTTTCAGAATTAATTTTGAAAGATAACTTTGTGAAAAGAGTTTGAAAATTAGAAAATTTGTTTGGTTGCATATTTTGAAAATAGTTTTTAAAACATTGAAAATCCAAAACTCATTAATAATTTTTGAATTTCAATCCATCTTTTATTGTTTGCAGTGAACTTTTTAAATATTTTAATCAATATTTTTAAATTTTTAGATCTACTCAATCTAAACACACTTAGTATAAAAAATTTATGAAAAAAAATATTTTAAAAAATCATTAAATACTAACAAACATACCAAAAATATATACACAATTTTTTAAGTTTTTAAATTCACTCAATCTAAATACACTTAAAATGTATAAAATTTATGATTTTTTTTTTTCTATAAAAAAAATCACTAAATACTAACAAATATGCAAAAAAAAAAAAAAATAAATAAATAAATATTTTTAGATCCACTCAATCTAAATACACTTAAATCATGTAACACATTTTTTTTTCACTATTTTCAAAAATATTTTTTATTAATTCGAAATACAAATTTATTTTGCTTTAAATTTTTATATGAATTTGCAAATAACTTATTTACAAAGTGCCATCCAAAAAAAAATCGATTAACTTGAAAATATGATATACCGCATACTTCAATATAGATTTCGGTTCAATTAATGTAGATTTGGTAAGAGAGATAAATTTGATTTGAAATAGTTTTGGGAATAGAGATAAATTTAAAATAGTTTTTGGAAATAGTTTTGGGAATAGCGATAAACAAATGAGCTTTCAATTTTGGGCTTTCGAAAACCCATTTGAAAATCTAAACCAAACGGAGCCTTAATTGTTTGGAAAGGGACTCAACAATGTATATCAAGCTCTCCAACAAAAGATGCATAAGATTAACAACTCAGTAACTTAGGTGGTAGTTTGTGTTTTGTGCTAACTGTTGTGATATTGGATAGATATCTCAAGTTTATTTCTTAAACTGCTTTAAGTTTGCTTAAATCAGAATTGAAATTGTGACAGAAAACTATTGACACGGTGAACTTTGATGCTAGCGAACCAGTTGTTATCCTTGGATTTGGGCAAATGGGTCAGGTAGGACAATTCTTTTATAAAGAACTTCCAATATCCTGCAACTGTAGTTTTCTATCCCAGTTTTTAAGTATTTCTGTCAGACAGGTCCTTGCCAATTTTTTGTTGACACCACTGGCTTCTGGAATAGATCGTGATGTTGTGGGACAGCCTTACGTGGCTTTTGATATTGATCCTTATGTAGTGAAGGTTAGTTTTTTCATTCATCTTGTTCTACGAAAAATTCTTGATTGAAGGTCTGCAGATCTCAAATAGCTCTATGGACTATATTACATACTAGCTTAGATTTTTAGGAGGTTTGGTGAGTTGTCAAGATGTTCTTATATGATGATTTGGATTCATTAGATGCGTGCACTTGTGATTTCGCATGTGGGACATTGCAAATTTGGTCAATGGGAAACCAAACTTTTATTCTGTATGAAATTTGCACCTTTGCAATTATGACTTTGTTGAGTACATAATGTCTTTTACGCTGCAAAGTGCCCTTGTGGATTATGTTTTTCCAGAGATGTAATTAATTTGATATATGCACATACATATGAATGGGAAAAAGCTTGAGACCCTTCAAATATGACTCCTAAATTTACCCACAATGATGTGGACTACCCCATTGGTTTATAAATCAACCACCCAAGACCCAACACCCTGCCACGTTATTAAGGGTGAATTTTAGGGATCTCTAGAATTTCTCCATATGAATATAAATTTTGCTGATTTTGTGCATTACATTGTTTTTATTCACTAATATCTAACAAATTTATGCTGTTATTAACTAATAAATGCTTCTGTAGTTGCATTTTGCTTTTGAGAAGGTATTTGAAACCACTGAGAAACATTATATCAAAGTGAGATTTAATAGCCCTTTGTGTAGACCATGATATGTACCTTCTGTAAGGTGTTACTTCACTTCTCATTTCCTTGTGTCTGAGGTAGGCCTGTCAACGGATCAGGTATAACCCGAATCCGATCCGAATCCGAATCCGATTAATCCGATCCGTTTATATATATCCGAATCCGAAAATCTGTTTAATCCGAATCTGCCTAGCCCGATTTAAAACGGTTCGGATTCGGATAAATCCGATCCGGTCCATTTGTTTGCCTAATCCGATTGAATTCCTAGAAACCAAATCAAATCTCTCATAATCAAATCTCTCTCATCGTCTCTCTGATTTCGCTTAGCAAAATCAGCAAAACACACATTGAAGGCTATCATCCTATCCTAGTCCCTGCATTTCGCATCAACGATTTACAGTTAGCTTTATTCTCTCTATATCACGGTAATCTATATGCTATATGTTTGTGTTTGTGATTGATTGTTAGGGTTTGATTTGATTATGATGAGATCTGTGTGTTATTGAATGGTTTGGATCTGAATTTGTGAGACGAGAGAGAGAGAGAGAGAGAGAGAGAGAGAGAGAGAGAGAGAGAGAGAGAGAGAGAGAGAGAAGATAAAACAATGGCGCATAAAGTAGATCATGAATATGACTATCTATTCAAGATCGTGTTGATTGGAGACTCTGGTGTTGGGAAATCCAATATTCTCTCTAGATTTACACGGAATGAGTTCTGCTTGGAGTCCAAATCCACGATCGGAGACTCTGGTGGTTTTTTTCTTAAATCACCTTTGGCATTTGTTCTTGCAGTTTCAAATATGCCAAGTTCTTCAAAACCACCACTGGTAGTGGCTATGGCTGCTAACCACAGAGAAGAGGGAGAAAAAAAAAACGGATCGGATCGGATTATACGGATTGAATATCCGTTTAACACGGATCGGATCGGGTTGTAAGTAGTCGGATTCTTAATAATCGGATTCGGATTCGGATTCGGATTACTGGCTAATCGGGTCGGATCGGATTTCAATAGATCCGACCCGGATCCGACCCGTTGACAGGCCTAGTCTGAGGAATGGTGGAATCAGTGACCAAAAGGAAGTGTAAAAGTCATTATGTGCTCTCAGATGTTGCTATTTCTTATTACAGTTTCATAGCTGCTTGGTATGAGTAGAAAGGACAGTAAATTGTGACCTTTTTTTTCTTGATTGACTGTTCCCTCTGCACAGTCATTAATAGAATCAAATCTTCTAATTACATAATATTTCCTTCTGTTTTCTATACCTGAAAAAATTATGTAAATGATGATATTAAAGTTTTGTGCTATAATTGCAACAGGCATCTAGGAAGCTTGGGTTTCCAGTCCTCTATGGTGATGCATCACGCCCCACAGTTCTTCAATCTGCTGGTATTTCTTCTCCAAAAGCTGTCATGGTCATGTTCACAGGGAAGAAGAGGACAATTGAGTCTGTTCAAAGGCTTCGGCTTGCCTTTCCTGCGGTATCCTTTCCTTACCCCCCAAAAAGAGACCCAAAAAAAGAAAAGAAAAGCGAAAGTAGTATTATATTATTATGTTGAGGTCAGATTAAGCAGTATAACCCATAGAACATAATGATCATTAGGGACAAATATTTAGTAAAGTTAATGTCCTTTACTCTATCCTGGGTTGCGAACCCTTCTGAAGAAAAGTTTGTGAAGCTCTAACCCCTTTTATCTGATGAAAATCTGTTGGCAGTACTGTACATGTGCTCGAACTCTTCGATGTGGCCAAGGAGGCTATTTGATGTTTTATCGTTTATACATTGATGCATTTTGTAATAGCCTTATGGGCTTTTCGACAAGAGTCGTTCAAGTTACTTTTAATTTGTTAATCTCCTTGTTGTACTTGGCAGGTCCCAATATATGCCAGAGCTCAAGACCTTGCACATCTCTTAGATCTGAAGAAAGCAGGTGCAACAGATGCTATTCTTGAAAATGCAGAGGTATCATCAAAATGATTTTGGTCTTACAATGAGAATTTTTTTGCTGTAATGTCAACCTGACACTCTGACCATATCCAATTTGTTCCTGCAGACAAGTTTACAGCTTGGCTCTAAGCTTTTGAAAGGGCTTGGTGTCATGTCTGACGATGTGACCTTTCTTAGTCAACTTGTTCGAGACTCCATGGAGCTGCAAGCTCAAGAAGCACTTAACAAGACTGGTGATCAAGAACTTGGAGTTATGGGTCCATTCAAGGTACAAAGACATACATGCATAGGTACAAATATAATGTTGAGAAAAACAAAAAACAAAAAAAGACGACATGATGTGTGTATATTTATGTGTCTATACTAGGGTTGGATATAGGTATTGGATAACTTGATATACATGTTGAGCCTATTTCCTAATAACTTAAGCTTTTGGGACAATTGGTGACTTTACATCATGTCAAAGTTGGAGTACTTAGGGATGAGGTAGGGCAAGTGTCTTTAGCTTGCAAGCTGCAAGTTCTGCCAAGTGAGCACATTGTGCATGAGGGAGGATGTGAAGTGAAATCCCAAATTACCCTAGTACAAAAGGAATGTGTAGTATATAAATATGAGAGCAACATCACCTTAATCGTTTCATGCTATTTGTTTTGACTTTTTTCTTTTTCTTTGTTTGAGGACTTCTTGTCCTCTTTCCTTCTTCTTGCTTTTTTAGTAAAATTCTATGTTGATGCTCAAAAAAAAATAAAAAAAATCACCTTAATAGTTAGCTTTTGGGGTTGAATTTCTACCCAAGACCAAGTGACATGGTATTAGAGCTAAAGTACTCAAGGATGCGTAAGGTGTATGTCCCTAGCCTGCACACTACAAGTGCTGTCCAATGAACGCATTGCGTGTTAGGAAAGGTGTGAAGCAAAGTCCCACTTAAGCATTGTTATTAATTAGTGTTGTTGTTTCTTATATATTTGTGAACTTTGTTTGATAGGAACCTTATGCACATTCAGAATCATAAAACACTCGATATTTGATAAATATGTTTTATTTTAATTTAATGATTTTGGATCGTATTGACATTTTGTACCATATTGTGCGATTGTTCCCTTTTTGTGAATGAATTAGTAAACCTCAAACATGTTAAACTATTCAATTGTTTCCTTCCGCTGTGTGTTTTGAAATTGCTCTAGTTCATATACCATATTTTTTTATTAATTTTCCACTTAAGCAATATACCATTTACTATGAAAGAATGATTTTCCTGGATAAGGTAAGAGGTGCAGACGTAGCTGGGGCCAGAATACCCACAGCATCAGCAGAAGGCAAATCTTCGATGGTGAACCAGACACAGAGGCATCGCATCTCGATGGAGGGGAAAGTAGAAGATCAATCATTGCATGAATCCGAGGATTCAGATGGCAATGGCACATTATATTGTGAATTGGGTAGAGAGAAGAGTTTTCCAACCAGCAGTGAAGATTCAGAGGGAGACAAAGTTGAGGCAGATCCATCAATACCTTGTGTAACTACCAGTGAGGGACCTTGAAGATAATTTTTTTTTTTTTTTTTTTTCTCTGTAGTCTTAAGACAGCCTAGTGCTTTAAGTTTGCAGCATAGCTCAATGTTTTTTGAACATTTTTAGTTTTGTTGCTGAGAAAAATTGTGACAACAAAATAGGGTTTTTTTATTTTTATTTTGGGAACTTTGGGAGAAAATCAAACAACAAAAGGTCCCAATAATTCATACATGGTTCAAATTTTTTTAGAACCACACATGTATATAATTGAATTTGACAACAACAGTTTATTCAATCAAAAGGTGCTATTTTGTTTTTCATTTTTTATTTCCTGCAATAGCAAGGAGGTCAGCTCTTCTCCTAAACAGCCACCCTGACTTGGCCTCCCAATTTTTTGTAAAGTCTTCACATTATATGATAATTTTTTTTAAAATTTTTTTTCATAAAATATTCAATTATTGGCCTCTCTAAAAAATTAATTCATTGTGACCCCTCTATTTTTTTTTTCATTCATTATGCCCCCAATTCAACCATTTTAGCTCTGCCAAAATGAATCCTTAGCAAGGTTTAAGTGCGATTATTAGAGTCAGAGTGATCAGTTGATATACAAAAGAGATGAATAAATTGGTGGGATTGTGATTACGATTTAAAATGAGATAGAAAGTTGAATTAATAAGAAATAAATTGAGTATAATATGTGGTATTAAAAAAATAAAATTAAAAGTAAAAAAATAATTCTAATTGAAGACAAGGGATATTAAATAAGTTAAAATAATTTGATTATGTAAAATAATTGAGAAATTACAATTCAGCAGAAACTTTTGGAAAAAAAATTTAAATTATTGATATACTTTATTAATTTTAATTATTATAATTATAATTTTTTTTATTTATAAATTTACAAATATTTTAAAAAGACAATGTGCAACAAAAAAGTTGTAGATCCAACAAATTTTTAAATGAATATGTCAAAAGGAAGAGTAAAAAAAATCTAAATAGACAGAGAATATAATAATAAAAAATAATACTAATATTAATATTATTTTAATTATTATTAATTAATCATATAACAAGAGAGAGATCAATCTGTTCTTCGATTCGAACAAAAAGCCCTAGCCGAAGAGAGAGAGAGGAAGAAGAAGAAGAAGAAGAAGAAGAAGAAGAACCAAAGAAATTCGTTGAGAACAGCGAAGAAGAAGAAAATTGAAGCAGGGTTTGAACTATTAAGTTAGGTAATCTATAGCCCAGACTCAATAGCTCAAAACATTGTTCTACATTTAAGCTCAATTTCATTCCATGTCTCTCATTCAGCTGTAGAAAAAATTTATCTTTAAACTTGCAATCATAGAGCAACAAAAAAAAAAAAAAAAATTTAAATTTGTGAACATTCCCTTGTGGGGAAAACTTTTCCATCACCTGATGTAAAGCTTGCATGTACTTGTTTGGATTAGTCCATTTTTTATATGCTGCAGTTTATGGTTTTGATTATTCTTTTCTTTCTTTTTTTTCTTTGATGGGGTTTGATTTAATTACTCTTACTTAATCATGTTATGCATAGAAGCTGTCAGGAAGATTAATTTCCATTGTCAGTGAAGAGGGCCCATTTTAGATTATTGGCCATGAAGAGAGGATACCAAGAATCTTCATCGTCGGGTTCTCTCGGACCGCCTCAATCCAAAATCAGACACAACCCAGAAGGTATTTTGTGGTTTTTTTATAGACAATTCATTTTGTCTGTGGTTTTGATTTGTGGATTTGAGTAAATATAGATTTGGGTGTTTTTGGTTTCTCTGTTAATTGCTGGAGCTGAGCTTTTGGATGGTAAGAAATCAGGGGAAACTGAATGGGGAAAAAAAAATTAAAAAAAAATCTCAACTTTATTTTCTATATTTTTATTTTAAAGTATGTTTTATGAAAAGGGGAAAAAATATAATGTGGAAAATTGATTGTCTACTATCTTGCTGCATTTTGGCAGCAGCCGAACATAGTATATTAGTATTGAATTTTGGTAGTTATATGTTATTGTGTGATGGTCAGGCGATGCCCATTTTCTGGAGGATGAAAGTACAAAGGTATTTGCCAGGAAAGTTGCTGACCATTATAGTGCTAGGACGAATCAAACTCTAGAAGAGCGAGAAGCTAGTCCTATTATTCATTTAAAGAAACTTAACAATTGGGTATGCCTTTCGATCTCATCAAATTCATTGTTCTCTTTAGAATCTATGATACATGAAGTATTAACCATTGAAGTTATTAATTTTTATTTTTTTCTATTTATGCTTCTGTGAACAGATTAAAAGTGTATTAATTCAACTTTATGCACGCCGAGGAGATGCGG
The DNA here is from genome assembly GCA_036172215.1 of Camellia granthamiana. Taxonomy (NCBI): domain Eukaryota; kingdom Viridiplantae; phylum Streptophyta; class Magnoliopsida; order Ericales; family Theaceae; genus Camellia; species Camellia granthamiana. The sequence goes on from CM069908.1 coordinate 131,952,738, forward strand.
TTCTTGATCTTGCTTGTGGCAAGGTACTATAGGTCCCTTATACTGTTAAAATGGACAGTTACCTTGTTCAAATGTATCTATCTAGGTGTGTTTTTACACAGATATTTGAAATTACATTCCTTTAAAATCGCTAGGGTGGAGATCTAATCAAATGGGACAAGGCAAAGATTGGATATTATGTTGGCATTGATATAGCTGAAGGCTCGGTAAGTTATTAATGCTCAATGCCTTTTCTGCCAGTTGTTACTCCTTTTTCCATGGACATTTTGTATGTATGTGAAGGTGGTTTCACCCAGATGCTTGGACATTTTCCTACTTAACAATGATTTTCCTATGCAATAAACAAGCAAAATTAATTACTAGTAATTGGTCCATGTTCAAGTATGTTTTCTGTCGTCTTCAGTGGTTATATGTTTTTAAGAAATAAGGCTTGTAACCCATCCTTTTTCCATAGACATTTTGTATGTATGTGAAAGTGGTTTCACCCAGATGCTCGGACATTTTCCTACTTAACAATGATTTTCCTTTGCAATAAACAAGCAAAATTAATTACTAGTAATTGGTCTATGTTCAAGTATGTTTTCTGTCATCTTCAGTGGTTATTTGTTTTTAAGAAATAAGGCTTGTATAACCCATCGTGTTCAACAATTGTGTGCAGATAGAAGATTGTCGCACACGCTACAATGGTGATGCAGAACATCATCAACGTCGTAAAAAGTTCACATTCCCTGCGCGCCTTATGTGTGGAGATTGTTATGAGGTAACGTTGCACTATTTTATGTGATAGATGGTCCTGCTGAGTATTTGTTTGGGATATTGATTAACAAAATTTCAGCCTTTCTGGGTTAAACTCTGGAAATAACTTGCCTGGTGTATTTTGTCTTTCAATCACTTCATTACAAGTTAAAGTTAGCTACAACCTAATGGCCTTTATGGGCTTCTTTGTTGAAAATATTAGTACTGAACCAACACCTAATTGAAGTAGGCCTGAATCCACTCTATTTGGGAAGGGGGAAAAAAAATTCTGATTTCTGTTCTGTCTCCTATTGTCAGATCCGGCTGGATAAAGTTTTGGAAGAAGATGCACCATTTGATATTTGTAGTTGCCAGGTAAGTGATTCTTGGATGTTGAGGTAGACAAATTGAATGTTATTCTTTAGTTAGGATATATATTAATATCTGTTCATGGGCTTCTTCCTTTTTCATCAAAGTTTCATATAATGTAGTGTTTTTGGTGTAGCCAGTCTACGTTTGTTACCTGATTATTATTTTAATAAGCAATAATATCAAAGAAGGCTTTGCAGGACGAAAAGTTTTAAAAGGCAAAAGAATTGTCACTTTAGGTGGTGTCTAGGAAGCTTTTCAATATTCAAAAAGCGCACTTCCTGGAAATAGTTCGCCTAGCTATTACCCTGACTTCATTAGATTGGTGATCTTTAGTAGCCATTTTGTAAGGAAGTTGCTTCACTTACTGTTGGGTTGTTTCCTATGGTCAATTTTTTTTTTCTTCAAGTTTTTCATTGCATTTTGACACTCCTGCAGTGAAATACGAATTATCCTTGGCATATTTGTTTCTAAAATTTGAATTTTAAAATAATACTCTTGCTCCATAAGTTTTTCTTTTTCTGTTATGTAGTATTTTTCTCTATAAAATCAATCTACTTTGGGCATAATTTGAGGAAATGGTCTCTCTACATACTATTTGATTAAATGGGTTCCCTGCTTTTGCCTGTGCTGGGATGCCATGTCTGCACTCTCTCCAATCAGTTATGCAATTTATAGATTATTTATGATTATTCATACTCCAGTAGATTATAATGAAAACCATAAAAACTTTAAATTTGCAGTTTGCCCTGCATTATTCATGGTCTACTGAGGCACGTGCACGTCAGGCCTTGGCCAATGTATCGGCATTGCTTCGTCCAGGAGGCATTTTTATTGGAACTATGCCTGATGCCAATGTTATTGTCAAAAAGCTCAGAGAAGGTTTTAATTTTATTCTCTTTTCCTTTTCTTTCTTCTGGTCTGTAGTCTGTACTGCACTGTAAAAGATTTTAAACCTGCTGAATTTCGGATAATTCACAAGAAGCTGGTGGGTCTGGTGATCAAGAGTGGAATTGACATTCATTGATAGACCAGTACATACTGTTACGACTTTCCTTTATAAAGGTCTAATACTTGTGAACTTTTTGTTCACTAAAAATGATGATATGCATGCATGAGCCAAAAGACCTTTAGTTAATTTCTAGGTTATAATCATTGAAACTGTTCAGCATGGTAAACTAGTTTTTTTCAATTTATGATGGATTTTTCACTGCGAATATGCAGCCGAAGGACTGGTTTTTGGTAATAGCGTTTATTGGATACGTTTTGATGAAGAATTTTCTGAAAAGGTGATTTTTTTTCTCATACATGTAACTCTATCGTATTTGGGGCATTAATAAATTGCCATTGTCATTTTACCATTGGGATTATATCTGATAGTTAAGAGTTTTTCTGGTTCAGAAATTTAAATCTTCAAGTCCCTTTGGTATAAAGTACAAGTTCCACCTTGAGGTACTATTTCTTTGAATTTTTTTCTCTGATTTCTCCCTCCCAAGTTGTTTATATCTTCTTAAATATGGTCTGTGGATCTACTCTATGAATTGATTTTTCCCCTCTTTGGGCTCTAGTCTACATTTGTAAGCATTGAATAATATGTGGTTCAATGGTGGTGCATTGTGCTACTTTGAAGTTGGTTTTACATTTGGTTGTTGCATATAATTCTGCCATACAGTTTTATTGCTTCATTAAGTTTGGGTTTATGTTTAGTTCCACCACAAATATCTTGAACCACTGAACCTTTTGTTGCAGGATGCTGTTGATTGTCCAGAGTGGATTGTTCCCTTCCATGTCTTCAAATCATTGGCAGAAGAGGTATAAATTTTTTGCTACATTTTTTCCCCGTTTGACTAAGCTGCTGAACGTAATTCATTATCAGTTCATGCATGTTAGTATACTGCATGCTTTGGATGGGTGACAACTGACAAGCTAGACTGCCTTCTAAACATGCTAATTTTTGTTCTTTCCTCATGGAATGACTGCTTTAGCTGATGCTTATAGAAAGGTAGTCCTGCCATGGATTGAGGGAAAGGTGCAATGTTGAATATTACTGTGAAAAGAAAAATGAAAATGAGTTATAATACCCTATCAATCAAATGTAAATTTATGTCTTTCCCTTGTAATGTTTAGAGCCTTTTGAGATGTGCTGTTGTTTTGACAGTCTCATTGTAATTTTTAGCATTAAGATTTAAGATGCATAGTTAGTCTGTCAATACAGTATGCTTGTTTATGAGTTATACGCTATGATTTTTCTTATAAAAGAAACTGAGTTATGCAGTATGATTTGGAGCTAGTGTTTGTGAAAAACTCGCATGTATTCGTGGACGAATACTTGAAGAAGCCAGATTTCATTGAGCTCATGCGGAGACTTGGTGCCTTGGGTGATGGAAACCAAGACCAGAGTAAGTTTATCGTGCTCTTTTTGTTCTTTTTTCTTTTTCTTTTTTTTCAGTCTTTTGGTATTTTTGGTTGCCACAATCCAACTTTTGTGTTTCTGGGAATCATGTCAACCCTACTTTAGAAAGTTAGTATTCCCATATTATAATGGATTCCCATTCCACCACCTGGGTTGTATACATACCAATAGACCTGTCAACAGACTGGATTCAGATTGGATTTGGCTTAATCCACTCTGATTATGAAACAATCTGAATCCGAACCTGATCCGATTATGACAAATCTGATAAGAGATCATCTGCATCCAAATTCAGTTTATTTGAGTGTCCGATCTGACTCGATTATTGATGAGTGATGCAATAATCTCGTCTGTGTTAAACTGAACAATGTCTAGGAATGGTGCATATATTTCATTAGAATACATTCTCAAATAACTCATAAAAAAGATTATTGTGGATGCAAAAAGCCATTACTTTGTTGTTACAGTATTGCTCGTCTTGTCTTGCCGGATCAAATCAAATTGGATTTTAATGGATTAGTTTATCATTCATTAACATATTCGAGTTTTTGGATATTCATTAACGGATTCAGTTTTTGCCTTGCAATATTCAGGTACATTATCGCCGGATGAATGGGAAGTAGCTTATTTATATCTATCATTTGTATTGAGGAAGGTAAGCAATTACATCCGTGAATTTTACACTATAGTTACTACTGGTGTATTAAAAAGCCAGCATGTATACTGGTGTATTAAAAAGCCAGCATGTACGTACGACAGAGAAGAGAATTGATTTTTGTGACCTAAGGAATGAAAATTTTATATTTGTTGCAGCGAGGCCAACCAGAGCAGCCACGTGTAAATGGTAAACGAGACAAAGGCAAAATGCATCTATCAAAAGAAGACATTATGTATATTGGCAGTGGAATTTGATTAAACATTTGAAGTTAGCCACGAGATGCATATTCATACAAGACCTCAATGACTGCGGTGCGGAAGAATTCCCCAGGCTGAAGACAATTAACTGATGTCGGAGGCTTTTCATGTTTATCCTCCGTGAGTTTGTTACGGATTTGACACGGCTAATCTCAATTTTGTAGGATTGCAGCAATGCTAATAAACTTTTAGCTCATAAGACTTGAATGTATGTATAATATCTTGGATAATGAAATGTTGTTTTTATCTTTGCCAAAGAAAATAATAAATTACAAACTAATTATGTTTAGCATGGCCTAAACAACTGCAAATCCTCAGAATTGTGTTAATAAAGTTGCAATATTTTGAATTTTGTATAACATCCAAGCCATTGCCTCTGCGTATCCAAACGCTCTCACAAGGCGCACAACGAAGGACCATGGGCTGCATATCACAATGCTCTTATAAAGGAGTGGAAGTTTCCAATAATGTATGAGCACAGCTTCTCGGGCATGGGAGGTGGTATTTGCTTTTGACAGATAGAAAGCACATCTCTTTTGTCACTGTTGACCGGACAGCCCAAAAATCATAATAGTACATGTTCTTGCCGGGAGAGTATCTGAGGAGATCCACCGGCTCATTGCCAAATCCAAAAAAAAGAAGTGAAACAGAAAACATAATGAAGCATGATCCAAACACAGTCTTGGTGATGGGAAATAAGATGATCAAACAGAATGAAGGATGACTAACAATGTAGTAAAATTAAGCTCCATAAAATAAAAGAGTACATGAAGTTCTCAAGGTCACATGAATGATAAATCCATGTTTACATATATCAAAGAGTTCTGGTAGTGCCCAACCTCAGGAACAATATCAAACATCCAGTTATCTAATCAAGCCAAAATTTTACAGATATACCATTAATATTGTAACTTAAGCAATAAATACTACACATTAAAAAGAATAAGGCTGCACCGACTATGCGCTCAAACAAGCTGAAATCACTGTGTGACAAAAAACCCCTTCCATGCGTTGCACACCTCTTCATCTTGGACAAAAACGTTCATGGAAGATTCCTCGCGGTGAAAATTCTCCGACAATAGGCACATGCAGTACCAAACCAAACCCAGGAGCTAGGACTGCCAAAAACAAGTTCTATATGTCAGAAGGGTTTATCAGGAAAGATAAACAAATTTTTGCTAATGCCAAGGTTATTCTTTTGTATTTTGTATGAAGTACCTAATATTAGACTCTTCTGTAAATGCTTTAGTAAACGGAATTTCAAGCCTGCACAATAATGGAATAACTGGTTAAAGCATCCCAATCATTTTTCGCTTTTTGGCTTTTTTTAGCCAAAAAACCAACTTTCCAAACCCCTAAGCTGGTTTTTTGTCTAAAAAAGTCAAAATGCCATTAAAAAGTCAAAAAGTTATTAAAAAAAATAAGTCAAACACTTCAGTTATTCACGTTTTTCCATACAACTAAAAAAGTCATTCCCACACATTAACCATTTTTCACCTCATAAAAAAAGTCCAAACGCTAAGGCACTAAAAAGCCAAGCCCCAAACCACACCTTTTAAAAAGTCATTTGAGATCTTAACAAGTTAAGTCCATCCTAATTACCATAATTTTGGTAATTTGGACTATGCTAAACTTTAATATAATGAGATTAGATTTGATGTTATATTCAACTCCAAATCATGACAAAACACCTAAAACCCGCAAGTATTGCCTGTAAGAACATAATTCCGGAATTCAATAATTAGTAGATCCCTTCATAGAAATTTCGATAAAAACTGTTTAAATTCAATATATGTCTTGATGGTTTCATATAGAATAGAAAATAAATTAATTAAAAAAATAGTGAAATGTGCATGACATAACAAAACATAAGAGAGAAATTGCATAGCAAGAATAACAGATTAGGGAAGTTTCTGACCTCAACCTGCAAAGCTGCTTTCTGTGAGCTATTTCCCGAGCTTCAAAGACCCAACATAGATGTGAGGTATGTGAGCTATGTTCCTCCAATTCTTACCCTTCTTCTGCTTGCACAGTCGTTCTAGAAGAGGACAATCTTGAATTGATAAGTGCTGAAGTTTACTGAGGTGCTGTAGTCCCGCTGGTAAAGATGTCAGATAATGGCAATTTGAAATTGACAATGATCTAAGCGAAGAAAAATTCTCAACCCAGTCTGGCAAAATTGTTAGACCAGGACAGCTGTGAATTACCAGACTTTGCAATGTTGTGACATGTTGTAGCTCCTCTGGCAGAGAAAACAACTCAGGGCATGATAAAATGCTCAAGCTCTGAAGTGTGGACAGATTTTGCAACCCATTTGGGAGAAAAGCCAGTTTTGGGCAAGACATAATGGACAACCGCTCAAGAGCTGTGAGAAAACGCAGTCCATTTGATAAAGAAATCAGGTTATTACAGTTCTCAATGACCAAAGTCCGAAGAGAGCTCAAACCCCCAATTACATCCTCTCGCAAAGTTTTCATACCATGGCAGTCATTGATCTCCAAGAACTCCAAAGCTTTAAGGTTTTGTAAACTAGGAGACAAATGGGCTAGGTTCTCACAGTGGCTAATTATCAAAGACTTGAGAGCAGTGAGGCTACCTAGTTCAGAAGGCAGCGAACGAAGATTTTGGCATTTCCGGACCTCAAAAGATGTGAGACACGTATTGTTTTCCAGCAATTCTCCAGGTAGGTGCAATAGATTCGGGAAGGAATCAATTACAAGGATGGAAAGTGAGGTCACATCTTTGATGGAATTCATTATTTTTGGGTGGCAATTCCGGAGTTCCAAACGTTGAAGAGATGGAAAAACCGGCATCTTTCTTAGGTTGGGACATCCATCTACAATTAGCTTGTCCAGGCAAGGAAATGCTTCCCTGTCATCAATGCTGGACCATTGTTCCAAGTTTGGAAAATCTCTGAGCTTTAGTTCTTTGAGAGATGGGAACAGCGTTTGGGAGTCCGAACCGTAAAACTCTTCTGCAATGCATACAACACCATCCATTCCTTGCAAACAGATGGTCTTGAGGAAAGGAAGCTGCCCAAGAGTAGGCAAGTTTTCACATCTTCTAAAGTTGATCAACACAACCTGAACAAGATTCGGAAGAACCCAACCGGGGAATTTGATTCCCGGATACCCCTTAATGAAAAGCTTTCTAAGATTTGGATGTGGTTCGAGGCATTCAAGAATATCTTTCGCTTCTATCCCAGAATCCCAAAAACTATTACTACGTGACGATCCTGGTGAATCATTATTTTTTCCATATTTCAGCCCCTGCGAAGTGCTTCCTTTTGCAGCTTTCAGGTTGTGGCCCTGGTCATTATTATCTCCCCATATTAATCGCAACATGTTAAGGTGTTTCTTCTCTCTCAAATTTGCCTTCTGTGCTTCTTTCGCATCTGTAACATTCTCCAAGCATTTTATGCTCAGCTCACCTCTTAGGTTTAGAGAGTTGAGTTCCACAATGCTTTCTCCTCTCCCCTTGCCCACAATATATATGGGCAAAGTTTGAAGATGAACCAACTTTCCAATCCCAGCAGGCATGCGGGTCAATCCTTCACACCCTGTTATAATAAGATGCCTTAGGCTAGTTAAACTCCCCATTCCAAGAGGCAACTCTTCGAGATTACTACAACCCGAAAGGTTCAGTGTTTGCAAATTATAGAGGTTGCAGATAGTATGAGGGAGTGTTTGGATTGGAGTGTTTGACAGGTCTAGATATCTCAAACACATCAAAACACTGATTGATTCAGGCAAATTTTTAATGCCACATCCACTTAAATCGAACACACGCAAGTAGATAAAACTGGCAGGAAGAAAAGAAGGCAACTCTTCAGAGTCACCTCCGAGATAGCAAAGGAGAGTTCTTAGATGTTTTACCTTAATCAAATCAAGCGGAAAAGAGTCAAAATTGCCGACTACTGATGAATGACGAGTTCGTGCAAGATTACTTGGATCCAAACCATCCTCCAGTATCACAAATTCATTCCCTCCAATACTTCGAGCCAGGTCATGAATGAGATCATGCATTTTGTACGATGTTATGTTGCCATCTTCACATTTCTCAACTTCTTGAAAGAAAGAAGAACACAGTAAATCATTGAAATATTCATCCGCTATGTCCTCCAATGGTCTATTTCCTTCTAAGGGTTGAATTAAGCCTTCAGCCATCCATATATAAATCAGCTTCTCCTTCTTAAATTCATAATTTTTGGGAAAAAGTGAACAGAATGCAAAGCATCGCTTGAGATGTAGTGGCAAATGAATGTAACTCAACCTTAGAGCAGGTAAAATGTCGCTTTGGCATTGCTTAAGGTTCCAAAACTCGCTCTCTTGCACCAACAACCAATCCTTCTCCTCTCGTTTGGAGCGCAACTGACTTCCTAAAGTTGTTGCTGCTAATGCCACACCTCCACATTTCTTGATGATCTTTTTGCCAATTGCCAGCAGATTAGGATACTTCTCTTCTTCACCATAACCAAAAACTTGTTTCTTGAACAAAGCCCAGCAATCATCCTCGAGCAAACCCTTGAGATGGTATGTGGAATTAGTAGTGCCCATAATTGAAGCAACTTCTGTACTACGTGTAGTTACAATTATTTTGCTTCCTTTCACCCCACTTTTCAGTATATCACCCAGTTTATCCCACTCTTTTTTATCTTCATTCCATACATCGTCCAGCACAAGTAAAAATCTCCTCCCACACAATGACTCTTGTAGTTGAGATTGAAGTAAATCAATCTCTGAAAACTCACAGTTTCTTCTAGTTATAGAATTTATGATTGCTATAATGAGCTTTCTTACATCAAAATCTTGAGACACGTAAACCCATATTTTCAAATCAAAACATTGGATCACCTTCTCATCATTGTATACAAGTCGAGCTAATGTTGTTTTACCAAGGCCTCCGATACCAACAATTGGAATGACTGAGACGTCTTCTAAAGTTTTTGCTTTGCCGGTAGGTAACAGAAGCTCCATAATCTTCTTTCTATCATCTTCTCGTCCATAAATGTCTGATTCTTTTACAAAAGAGCCAGTCTCTGTCCTTCTTCCAAGAGTCTCAGACCACTTAAAAACTGCCCCTTCTTTGAAATTCAAGCTAAATCCCCGCTTGACTATCTTACGTAATTCTTTAAGCTTATTACGAAGCTCTTTTGCAAGGTCAAAAAGATGTCGTGATGGTTCAAAAGGTAGCAAGTTACGCACCTTATCACTGATCCTGCTGTGATTCTCACACAGCATGATCTCTGCTGTAAGCTCATCCAACAAGTCCTCAGACTCGTATGCTACATTTTTAAGCTCTAACAGCCAAACCTCAATGGTTTTTTCTGTTTCTTGCCGCTTTTCTGCATCTTCAAGAAAAGCTAGAACCAGTGGTAGAGACTGCCGTAATTTTCCAATGTTCTCCTTGAGGCTGCAGAGATCATTAAGTTTTTCTAGGAGAGGAGATGCTAATTTATCAATGACTATTTGTAAAAGGAGGTCTGACATTTCTGATGTTCACCGGAGATAAAATTGGAAAGGCTTGGTGATTGATATACTTGAATGGTTTCAAAATGGAATATGCTTGAGGGTGTTTGAATGAACAACTAGCATAGTGTGTAAAATCTTGTTGTTTGAAGTTGAAATAAGTTGTTTTTGCATAGTTACCCTATAATTTTATGCTATTCCATGTATTACCCTCTTCTTCTTCTTCAGCTTCTTTTTTTTTTATTATTATTATTTTTTATCTATTAATTGGTTTATACGAATTATGCTCGTACATTCCCACCCTGCCATACTGCTGTCTGTGAATTTTATGCTTCACATAATAGAAAATACCAAGTAACACAAAATCTAACTTAGTGTTACACTTCCTCCTTTTGCAGTACCTACTTTCCCCTAATTCCCTTCCATCTATTCAAACAAGTCATATAACATAGCTTTACATAATTGGATCAAATACCATCAGTATTGTGCTCAAATGATCACATTTAAAATATGTTACTAGTGCAGAAGATAATGGTGTTAAATGTTTGTAGGCCTTGAAAGCATACAATGATATCATCAATTCCATAATCATTGCAATGAAGGTAAAAACTTGGGTCAAAATTTGAAATTCATTGTGATTAAGGTACTTACCAACAAGGTTCCAACTTCCAACCAATAAGCTCAAGATGAAATGGACTGACCCCAAGGAGGCAGCCGGCGCAACCACCCCGAAGTTTCGGAAACCCTTTATTATAGTAATATTAGTTAAGAATTTTTCTAAATTATATAGATGTGTCCCCATTTTTATTTTTTTAAAATAAAATATTAGCACTAATGTAGGCCTTACAGTCCTTTCAACAAACTAGGTGAACAGAAATGATCAGAAATATGACTTCTCATGAAATCATTGCGGTTTCTTATCATAGTATTTAGGTGAACAATAAATAAAAGATGACACATGAATCATTTTTATATTCAATGTTCTGTATTTAAATGGACAATATAAGGGTTTTTTTTTTTTTCCAATTATATAACCAACTTTGCTTCCCACCAAATCTCACCAATTTTGGTGATTTTTGGTTGGTGAGAAACAAAACGTAAGTTTCAAGGGAGAGTTCTTTTTTCTCAACATTTCTCTCTATTTCTCACCTTCTCAATCATCCAACAACAACTAGTGATGAGACCCTTTTTCTCTCTTCATTTCTTTAGTTTTCTCACCAAACCCAAACAGACTTTTGTGCCTAATGAAAAGAACATGGGTATTGGGCAAGGGAAATGTGTAAATTTTGCAAGAAATCAGGGGGGAAAAGTGCAAATAAAGCAAAAAGGCAAATGCAAAGAAACTACAATGCATATTATCCATGGATGAGACGTAGCAGAGGAATATGCGAAAGAATGTTTTTTTGTCTTTTACTATGTTTGTTGGGAAATCAGAGACCATAGATGAGTTCGAAGAAGAAGATGCGTTCGGCGATATCGTGGTGCGGCGCAGTATGCAGAACACTGCTGATCAACCCTCCAATCCAATCCTTCAATTTGCTGATACAAAGGCCTCTTTTTGTACTTGGTTTTGGCCACGTTTTTTTAGCTTGCAGCAAAAGTCAAAATTAACTTTTCTTTTTTTCTTTTGTATTTAAAGACATTTGGAAAGTTAATTTTCAACCACTGATGAAATTATAATGCTACTCCTTTTTCTTTTTTTTTTTTGGGTTACAGGAAAATCCTCCCTATCCTCCCGCAGGTCCAAGGCAGCACCCCTTACAGAGATCACCAAGGTGTCCGGTTAACCTTTCCGAGCGAGGAGACTATAACCTGAGAATTTGCTCCGACCTCCCAAGACAAGTTCTGCTTAAGTCAGGACTCGCACAGGGGGAAAACATTGAACCCACACCAAGTGCTAATTAGACAACTTGAGGTTCAACCTCCTAACCAACTATACTTCGCCCAGGAGATTGGCCCAAGGGAGAGGGGAGTTGAATATGTGACCTTGGGGCTTAAACCCCAAACCTTAACCACAATGTCACCCACCTTTGGATTAATTCTACCCCTTATGAGTCAAAATGTGCTACATAGGTGAAATTGTAAATATTTTAAATTAAATGAGGGTAATTTAGTCATTTTATTATGATTTGACATCATAAATAAATATTAATAAAAAAAGTCAAAAGTAACTTTTTACCAACTTCCCAAATCACTTGTCTAAAAAAACTAAAAGGTTGGTTAGAAGTCAAAAACCTATTTTTTACTATCTTTTCAAAACACCTCAAAATCATATGTAAATTCCATTGGATTTGTATGGATCGATTTAGGGTTCATTCAAATTCCAGTTACTTCGTGCAGTTGAAGGAAGAAAAGTACTAGACTCGTGCTATTTTGATTTGAAAAAGAAAAAAAAAATAAATAAATAAAAATAAAAATATTTTCATGGTTTTTATTAAAAAAAAAACATGTTTGATGTTTGCTTGTTCGTTTTTTTTTATTTATTTATATATAAAAACGAAAAAAAAAATATGAGGTTAATCACGTCTTTTAAAAACAAGTAAAATGAGTGATAATCAAAATATAACAAATAAAAACAATTATTGATAGTCAAAAATATTAGTTGGAGGTGATTGTCAATGGCCAATGATAGTTGCTAGTCGCAAGAAGTGATGTCCAAATGTGGCGGTTGACAGGTGAAAAAAAAAAATTAGTAGCCAATCGTTGGTAGTTTTTAATAATAAGTAATTGTTAAGCGTAAGAAATGACAATGTGATAAAACGAATAATTTAATAAAACTTGTGAAAAAGATAAAAGGTATGTACCATATGCATTTTATAATGATATAATAAAATGACATAATTTCATACTTTTTGAATTATAAACAAATATAAAAAAATTATAATAAAAATCTCAAAATAATGTCATAACTAAAGAAAAAAAAATGGCATGACTAAATATATATATGATATAAGAGGAGCGTGTATAATAGAATTTTCCAAAACTTGTAAATTGTTTACAATTTTTAAAAATAAAAACATATATTTTGTTTATAATTCTCTCTTCTTCTTCTTCTTCTTTTTTTTTTTTTTTTTTTTATAAATATAAACTGATGTAGGCCGAAAAGTAATCATATTAAGACCGCTTAAGTTACATTTATAATCTTTTAATTTTGTTTATTTGGTAGAGATGATGTGTTTTGTGCATTTGTACAAATTTGGCAAGCAACAAGCAAATTCAAGCAAAAAGTGGCGCAAAAGTAGATTCTCTGTGCGAGTAGTGAAAATTCCCAGCCTGCCACCTCATCGCACGTGTGGCCAAGCTCCACCACATGTGCGGTCCACCACCGCTCGAGCGGCCCACATGGGCGCTCGAGTGGCCCACCTAGGGTTCTGTGCGCGGAAATTTCAGTCTATTCTACTAGTAATTGAAGGATGAAAAGAGGCTGTAATGAGGGTTCGAAAATATTCTAAAAAAAGGGAGGCTAAGGTTTGAAGAGAGGGATTTCTCAAGCTTCAAGGGCAACTTTCATGGGGGCTTCTTCCTCTTCCACCTCCTCTCACTCCTCCATGAATGGCTAGTCTTCCAGTTTTAGGATTTTGATGAAACCCTAGTTATGTAAAGAGATTTTTCTTAGGTTTTGATTGTGAAGCAGTTTGAATAAATGTATGGATGTTTTAGAAGTTTATAATAATTTTTCTTTTCATCTCTTCAAGTATTTTATTGTCTGTAATTGTTTAATGCTTTCTATACATTAGTTTTCTTTGTATTTGTATTCAAAGTATGAGACGAGTCATGCTACGAGAGACGGATCGTGTTGCTACTATAGTTTAGAACAAACTACTTATGCTATTTGGGATAATTTGTGCCTGTACGTTGAGTGCAACAATCCTCTTGATCAATGTTTCAAACTTGTAGTTGTGAAATATTAGGTAGTTCAAACATGATTGCAATTGATGGTTGATGTTAAGTCTTATTTATGCGGTTAGTGGTGAATTCTTTACCCTAGGATTTTCCTAAAAATCAATATCTCAAACCCTACTTTTAATTGTCAATTCAATTTCTCAATTTCATTTAATTCTCGTTTAGTCATAATATCCCTCAATCTTTTTATCAAAATTAATTTAGGAATTTAACAATTAAATTAGTTTAATTTCTCGTTTGTCCCTGTGGATCGATACCTGAACGTATCGTTAAAAAAAACTTAACTTGTTTGGGTTCGTAGCCTCTTTAGCTCGAGTTATTAAGCTTGTAGGGGTGTCTTCACACCCAGTGACTTCCAAACCAGACGATTTCAGGGTACTAGGTGTGAAGACATCCCTACGTGCTCAATAACTCGAGCTGAAAAGGTTACGAACCAAACAAGTCTTTATTTTTTCTTAACTGTGCAATATCTAGGTTTCTTAAGCTTTCTAATTAACCCATGTAACAAGTATTGGTCTAATGACTCCCAAATCAGACGGTTTTAGGGTACTAGGTGTAAAGACACCCCTACAAACTTAATAACTCGAGTTAAAGAGGGTACGAACCCAAACAAGTCAGTTTTTTTTTATATTTATTTATTTATTTTAATCTTTTTATGAGAATCAAGGTTACTCATTTATTCTTTTCTGCAATACTAGCAATTATCAATGATGTACACCAGGGATTAGAATAGAGAGGTCACCGTTATGAAAGTGTGTTCATGTGAATCAAGGTATACTCATTACAAGTGTACTAATACCACAAACACAAACAACTCTCCTAATACAAACATCACATGCGAGTATTTACCTAATAAACCCTTTTCATACAAGTCCACTATGTTTCCCAATTAACAAATGCTTATATCACCAACATACTGGCAAAAAGTGAACATCAATCAAGTGCAACAAGTACAAACATGAATTGTCTTTATAAATAGTCTCACCCCCCAACTGGAATATAACATTATCCTCAATGTAAGCAACTGTAAAGTAGATAGTAAAATAAGAGAGATGGGGTACCAAACGGCGTAGGCACACATCCAATGAGGCAAGGACGAACCAAACACATACATGAGTTGATTAGAAAGCTTAATGGATTAGGACATTGCACAGTCTTTCAAAAAAAAAAAAATTGAGAATCTTGGTTTCAAAAGTTTATTTTTTCTATATATATTGAGTGTTATTGTGAGTTACACTGAGCTATTGTAGTGGACAATTAACTAGTTATGAGGATTGCACTTTACACCGAGGGTACTGATAATATGTCTACTAGCATTCACAAGTACATGGAACGGAACTTAATTTTTGTAATACTGAATTGCGATCTTTGCTCAATAGATTCCTTCATGCTTGTCTATTGTGTCTTTAATGGCTCATCATGTCTTAATATTGCACTATCCTAGCACATAAGTTAATTCTTGAGTGGTGTAGTGTGATTAATTGTTGTTGGGCAGATGTAAATATGTTAATGTTTGTGGGTATCATTTCTGGAAATCCTCACGAAACTATACTCATCCACTTGGGGTAACTTTGTGGTTTGAAGGCTTGTTGCATATGTTAAATGCAATCGTGATCCCTACGAAAGTGGTTTAGAGTATTTTAATTTTTTTATTTCTATTGTTTTGCTCGAGGACTAGTAAAATGTAAGTTGGGAGATGTGATGTAGGTCGAAAGATACCACATTGAGGCCACTTAAGTTACATTTATAGTCTTTGAATTTTGTTTATTTGGTGGAGATGATGTGTTTTGTGCACTTATACAGATTTGGCAGGCAACACGCAAATTTAACAAAAAAATCGAGTAATGAAAATTCCCGACCTGCTACCTCACCGTACGTGCGGCCTATATGGGCGCTCGAACGGCCCACCTAGGGTTCTGTGCTTGGAAATTTTAGTCTATTCTGCTCGGAATAAAAAGAAAAAAAAAAGGCTGCAATGAGGGTTCAAAAATATTCTAAGAAAAAGGGAGGTTAGGGTTTGAAGAGAGGGATTTCTCAAGCTTCAAGGGCAACTTTCATGGGGGCTTCTTTCTCTTCCATCTCTTTCCACTCCTCTATGAGTGGCTAGTCTTCTAGTTTTAGGGTTTTGATGAAACCCTGGCCATGTAAAGAGATTTTTCTTAAGCTTTGATTGTGAAATTGTTTAAATAAATGTATGGATGTTTTAGAAGTTTATAATAATTTTCCTTTTCATCTTTTCATGTATTTTATTGTCTGTGCTTGTTTAATGCTTTCCATATATTAGTTTTCTTTGTCTTTGTGTTCAAAGTATAAGACGAGTCATGCTGCGAGAGACAAGTAATGTTGCTACTATAGTTTAGAGCAAACGACTCATGTTACTTGGGATAATTCGTGCATGTACGTTAAGTGTAATAATCCTCTTGATCAATTTTTCAAACTTGTAGTTGCGAAATATTGGATAGTTCAAACCGGATTGCAATTGATGATCGATGTTAAGTCTTATTTATGCGGTTAGTGGTGAATTCTTTGCCCTAAGATTTTTCCGAAAATCAGTATCTCAAATCCTACTTTTAATTGTCAATTCAATTTCTCAATTTCATTTAATTCTCGTTTAGTCATGGTATCCCTCAATCTTTTTATCAAAATTAATTTAACAATTAAATTAGTTTAATTTTTCGTTTGTCCCTGTGGATCGATACTTGGACTTACCGTTATTCTAAAAAATTTGGTATAATTTAGTATTTATTTTTGGTATGTGAAACAACCCATCATAAACTGACAATGATAAACATAAAATGTTAACAACATGTTCTACAAAAATATACAACAAAGAGAAATGATATATCTTTATAATTTTGGAGTCTTAATTGAGCTCTAATAATGTGGCAGGAAAAAAAAAAAGGTCAAAACATCACATCAATAAGTGGGGGCCACACCCTAGAGCTCCTTTAGAACTCTTATTTTAGAGCTCTCAAACATTTTTGTTGTAATTAAACTCAATTATAGAGGTCCATTTTGGAAATTTAAAAAAAAATCATCTTTTAACTTTTTGTGACCCATTATATGTTTTAGGACAAACTTCACTTTATCATTCTGTGATTTGGATCATGTGTGGTTTATCTCCAATGTTTGGAAATGACCATTATGGTTTGTAGGCTAAAATATACCGTTAGATCCGTTAACAATTTAATAAAAAAGACTAAAATACTCCTATATTTTTATCATTTGTTTGGAAGGCAAAATATACTTTAACCTCATGTGCTTTATTTACTTCATGTGATTTACCTTCTTAAAATTTAAAAATGAACATATAACCTCACTATATTTGTCACGTGTTTCACACTTACTATTAAGTTAAACAAAATATTTAATGATGTTTAACGGTGCACTTTAATTTATAAACTATAAAAAAGTTATGTAACTATTTCCAAATGTTATAAGATGAATCGCACATAATCTAAATCATGAGTAAAGTTTACCCTATGTTTTAATTATCATTAAAAGACTAATCTTGCATGTGAGTCTCACTAGCTGCATGGATCCACTTAACATTGTCATGATATTATTCCCTCTTTGGCATAATTGTCCAATAAATTTATTTTTATTTGGTAACTAAAATAATAATGACAATTTTTCATTATGTTTGGACAGTAAAATTTCAATATTTTAAAATATTAACATTTTTCAGATGACTAAAATTTGTAAATTCGAGAATCAATTGCAAAATAGTATTTAATTCCAAATGCATAACTATAAATTCCAAAGGTTTAAAATGTCAAAATTGCAAATTTATCTATTCTAAAACATTACTATTCTAAATTTGAGAAATGTCATTATTCGAATTTGGTTAAAATTCCTCTGATTCATTAAATCAGAAGTAGATCAATAATCAATAGCAATTAGAATCCTCAATTCCTCCGCCACCATCTCTATTAAATACTCATAAAGAATGTGATGGTGAAGTCTAATTCAAGAAAAATTATTCAATGTTTCTGAAATATCATATTTTTGTACTTTTTAACCAATCATCATTTAATATATCCGTTCATGTTCCTCTATCACCAACATAATACTCCATCTACCCACATTTTCTACCAATCACAATAATATAAAATATCATATGTTTATATTCTGAAATTCCTAAATAATTACCTCCAATTCCAAATAGAAATTTGTAAAGTGATTTGAGGGTTGAGAAAATCAAGGAAAGTAACTTTTAGTTTTATCATAGAATAAGTAGAATCCAAGTGGTGATTTACAACTAGAATGACATATGCCATAAGCATATGCTTTATCCCCCACCATTTTAGGACGATCCAAATACATTGATTTCATAGTCTGGAAGAAGTGCACTACTATCGCATTTCCAAATTTAAAAAATTATAATTATTGATTTTTTTTTTTAATTTAATAAATTTTGAAATACACTTTAACCACCTTTTAATTCCTCTAGTTAACTGTTCTTTATTTTTGTACCAATACATGGGTATTGCTATATACCACTAATTTCTCATCACTAATCCCACTACTAGTGATGTGGCAATTGAAAAAAAAAAAAAAAAAAAACAAGGCACAAACACACTGTAACAGTGGGTCATTAGAGCCACCACTAATTAGTGGTCTAAAGCATTTCTCCCAATACATACCAGTTATTTAAAAAAAATATTTAATTGTTTATTTTGATACACATTCAAATGAAATTAACCACTTACTTTTTCTTAAATTTATTTTACTATACCTTTCCCAACTTTTAAATGAACATTGCTAAGGAGCGTTCATGTAGTACAATAAAAGTGGTGTTCTACAGCAATTACTAATGATGTGACACTCACTTTTTCAAAAAAAAAAATAGACACAACAACATTATAGCAGTGGGTGAGACCCACTACCACATTATTAGTGGTGACACTAATTAGTGCTCCCACTCATTTTCCTTAAACTAGTAACCCCAAGGCACAGATTAACATTTGTTTTTTTTTTTTTTTAATAAATTAAATATTAAAATAAAACATGATTGTTTTATTTTATTTTATTACATATATAACACAATCAATGTTGTTCCATCATCTATATTTTATGATTGTAATGAGGAATTTTATTCTAATAATGCATAAAGTTGTAACATATTATTAATTCAAAATCAATAGTCTATTTTTGTTACATTAATCATTAATTATGATGTTTCTTAAGAAAACAAAGGTTGACTCTTTGCAGCAATCATTAATACAAGATTTCTTAACTAAATTTAATAATTTTAAATTTAAGAATAATCATCACATATTCTCCATTCTCTCATAACGAGCAACAAATTGAACAAATGGTTGAAAATCTTGTGTTGTGTCACTGCTTGAAGTTTTCCTCATTTGCACCCAGCAAATTTCTCACTTCTAATTTCGTCGTTTGTGCAAGCAAGGACACAATCCCAACTCGATTTTAATAGAAAAAAAGTATAATAAAACATTGATAAAGTAGGATAAAATACATAGATATGTAAGTTAAAGTTGTCAAAGTTAAAGTAAAGTATGAAATCATATCATTAAAAAAGTTGAGTTTAAAATTAATAATTTGCGCGACAAATCCAAAAAACGTGACTTGTTACCCTCCATAATTTAGTAGAATTTATAATATAAGTCAACTTATTTAATTTATTTATTTAAAAAAAAAACTAACTAATAGTGCTGAGTTATACTTTTAAATTATAAATTATTTGAAAGTTTCAATTTATTTGGCCAAACAAAACAAGAGTTTCTTAAGTTATAATTTATAACTTTTTTCCAACTTATTTGAAACTCTTAAATATATTGATATAAAATCCAATCTTTTTTGTCATAATTATAACTTTGGAGGATATTTTAAATATTTACTCAACAAAAAAAAAAAATTTTGTGTAATAATATATTTAATCAAATATATTGAACTTTTTGTTGATAAATTATTAAAAATTGCCCCAAACATGTTTGCAATGTGTATGAATTTTGATCTTGAATCTACACAAAGGGGAAAAAAAAAATTTAATAGAAAAATATGTTTTTTCTTATTTTTATTTTTTATTTTAAAACCTTTCTCAATAGGAAAAATTATAAGAACATAATAATAACCTATTTCCCAACCAACTGTAAATATGAGTAATAAATTAAGTTTGGTTTGACACCTTTCTATTTGTGTATTTCTCGCGTCGAGAACGTTCTAGGTGATTTCTGGCGCGATTCTCGATGCGATTTGCGGCATCAACTCCAGCGACAAGCAATTTCCGGCAAAGGAAAGGGGGGTTCGCCGGCTATGCCCTAAGCTATTTTGGCTCTTTTTTTTTTTTTTTTTTTTTTTTTTTTTTTTCTAGTTTAGATCTGATCTTCCCCTCTCCTCCTGCGATTTGGGCATTCTTCCTCCGCCTTTTAACGGGTTTTCCAATCTAGCGACCCAGAGGTTTGTTCCCGCGTGGGTATTCCCTGTTACGGTGTTAGTCCTGATCTGGATGTCAACTGTGTTTGCTTGGTTTTTTTTGGTTGTATTGGCTTGTTTTCGTTATTTGTGTTTGGGGTATGTGTCGGTTTCGTGAATTTTTCTTTTGTTGTCGTGGTTGGATTCATTCATGTTGAAGAAGGGTTCCCTCCTTCCATTTAAGTCAGTCGTCCGACGCTTGTCGAAGGCAGATCAAGGTAAAGGTATAGTCATGGAAGGGGAGGTCATGCAGGCTAAGACCAAAGGTTCTTTGCCTTTTGATATGTTCAAATTCTTGGATCTTCTGGACATTACTTTGCTCAAGGATTCTCTTGAAGATGACTTTTCGTTTGATTGGGATTTTGCTCTGACCCAATTTAGAAATTCCATGGGTTTCGATGGAGCGGACTATAAGATTGACTCTCCCCCAATGACGTGTGTTAGGTTTTTATTCTTGACAATCTCGTTTGACAAAACTCCTTTCAGTTGTACTTGTTTTTGCAATTTTATTTCAGTGAAACTATGAGTTTGTTAGATGCGAATCCAACCCGAATTGTGCTTTGCAGAGAAGTTTGTGATGTTAATACTTTTAAGATTGTCACTTCGCTGATTTTGACGGGGATCGAATTACCCGGTCAGCTCGCGGGGGTCGAGGGGGCAGCGCCCCTTGGCGGGTTCGGGGCAGCGCCACGACGGGGTCGAGGGGCAGCGCCCCCAAAGCAAAATGCAAAATTGCATTTGAAGTTGCATGTTCGCCCTTGCTCGCTCGAGCGAGCAAAGGAGCTCTCGCTCGAGCGAAGGCTACGTCTGTATAAAAACCTAAAAGAGATGATTTCACGCTCGAGCGCAGGTTGTTTGGCTCGAGCGAAACCACTTATGGAAAACACACGTTTTTTGTTCCTCGCTCGAGCGAGCATCGCGATTCAGATTTCTATAAGTACGTGTTTCTGTCAGATTTTAGGATTACGACTCCAGATCTTCTTTTTGGATACTAAGGTTTATATCTGGGGATATTTTGTTAGTTTTCTTTGATGTTTAATTGAGTATTCAACTCATGGGTTAAAGAGTATACATCAAAGGATTATTTGTTTGTTCTACACAAAAGAGAGAGTTGTTCTTCGGTGGATTCTGAAGAATTCGAGCCTGACACTTTGGTGGATTCTGGAGTGGCTCATCGTCAAGACAATTCCGAGGTGAAGACGGGATTGGAAGAGGTACATAGGGGTTGGTTCAATTCGGGCTTGGATTCGCTAGGTAATTGAGAGTATACCTGTGTAATTCCTTTATATCTTCTTAGTGAATTGTTTTGTGGCTATTGCCCGTGGTTTTTTTTTTATCACAATTGGAGGTGCTCCAATTGTGATTTTTCCACGTTAAAATCGTTGTGTCGATTTGTCTTGATTGTTTGATTGGGATTGTTTTATTGCTTTAAATTGATACATAATCACAAATCAATATCTAGCGGATTTATAGATTTTTCAACGTGCCATGATTTGCCTGAGACTTCACATGTTGGTGTTGGTTCTAATCCGAGTGGTTCTTCTAAGAGGTTGCCTTGCTCTACTAATTGCGATAATGGGTTTGATAGAGGCAATGACAGCTTGTTTGGTGAGGTTTGTGCTAATGAATATAGAAGGACCCAAGGTAATAAATTTGCAACAGAGGCCAAGTGAAGGCCTAACGTGCGTCTTGGCAATAACTATCTCCTCATTGATCGGAAATTGCGTCAAAATTTGCAAATTGGTGGCTCATTTCAATTTTTACACCGACGAAGTTTGTTGGTTATTGATATCAGCTTTAAAGGCATTCTATCTCCAATATGCAAATTGACGAGGAGGAGACTCTTGTGAGTGCAGTGTCGCCTTTACACACCCTTTATCTATTCCCAGTGTCGATTCCTACTTTTTGTCATCCCCATTTCTGCAAGCTGATTGTGACGACTTGTCACCACCAAACCCGAAAACCCCGTTGTTTCTTGCTCTTAATTCTAATTTTGTTATCATAAGAGAATCCATGCATCTTGATAGAGTAGCTCAAGGTCCACTGTGACCACTTCTACCCTAGATTTCAGAGGCACTAGAAAAAGTTGGGCTCCAAGAAAGCGCAACTCAAGGTCAAGCCAACCATCATTTGCTCATGCATATGATAAGCGCAAAAGAGAATATTGGATTGAAGATTCCTATGACAATCACAGTCTTTTTCGACCGCCGCAGCACTGTGCATTTTGTTCCTAGTGTTTGGGTGATGGTTAGAAGTCTATTTGTGGGGCTTGATTGTGTTTGTTCTCTTATGGTTGTTTGTTAGTACTGGTTGTATGGTTTCTTTGTTTTCTAATATATGATGATGATTTACTTGTCAAAACCTCCCTATAATATAATACAACAATGATTCATCCCCCCTTTTTAGGACCCCATTTGGACTCCCTCTCTCTCTCATTGGTCACCTTTTCTTTTTCTTTTTCTTTTTTTTCCTGCTCCTCCAATCACCTTTTGCCACGTGGCAAAGGGGGGTAAAGGGGGTGACCCCCAAAGGGGGTCCCAACCTTTATTCAATATAATAATAAAAAAATCAAAAAAATATTAAAAAAATCTAAAAATTATATTAAAAAATTTTTAAAATCTAAAAATTTAATAAAAAAATTAAAGATTTTTTTTATTTCTACCTTTTACACTTTTTTTTTCTTCATAAAATACCAAAAACTCATTGAAAATAATTTAGCAAAAAATTACTAAAATAACATATTCTCAAATCCGCCCTTATTATTATTATTTATATAA
Organism: Camellia granthamiana; assembly: GCA_036172215.1. Classification (NCBI taxonomy): domain Eukaryota; kingdom Viridiplantae; phylum Streptophyta; class Magnoliopsida; order Ericales; family Theaceae; genus Camellia; species Camellia granthamiana. Next base: position 131,975,756 of record CM069908.1, read on the forward strand.
TTCTTTTGACAAATTCCAAAATCAAGTAAAGAAAAAGGAGTGTTTAGGAATAGGGTTGAGTTAAAATCACCCATTAAAAAATAAAACAAGTTAAAATATTATATTTAATTCATAATTATTTTATTTTATTTATCATAATTATCAAATTAACTATAAAAAAAAAAAAAAAAAAAATCAACTTTTTTTACCAAATTAAAATAATCAAAATAACTAACTAACATAATCAACTTCACCAAAATTGAAGAAAAATGGCAAGCGATAAGTATTAAATGAGAGAATCCAGGAAAATAGTACATGATTCGCTCTACTAAAAAATCTCAACAAAAAAACACAACCCCAAACTCTTCCCTTATTTATTACGCCATTGTTGTCAAACATGTAAAATTTTGTGAACAAGTAAAGCCTCACAATCATTATTCATCCAAAAAAAGCCTCACAATCATCACAAAACAACAACGAACCTTCCAAGCTCTCACTCTAAAATTACACATAAATAATAAATATACATATATATGATGGGAACCGAAGAACAGCCAAAACCAGAGGAACCCAAGCCCAAGTTGGCTGTTCCTTCGGAGACGACAACAGATATGGTGAAAAATTCCAATGCATTATCAGATCCAAACCCTTCTTGGTTTACCCCTAAAAGGTTCGTCATTAATTTGTTTTTGTTTTCTTTTAATGGGTTTATCATTAATTGTTGTTTGGTTGGTGAGAAAACTGAACGAGAAATGTAATTCTGATTTAGAATCGCATTTAAGACCAGACCCATTAATTAGATTTTTCTGAAGATATTCAATTATGGGTTTTCTGTTTGTGTTCGTTTCGTCGAATGAATTTAATGGAGATTGATGGGACTAGGAAATTATGGTCTTGGAGTTTTGATTTTGGTTGATTTTCTTGAACATAGGTAGAGTAGAAGTTTGCAGTTTAGGGTTAGTTAAGAAAAAACCCAGGTATAGGTTTGGCCTAAAAAGATCATAAATACCACACCACACACTTCCAGAGCTTGAATTTCTGTGGCGACCTCTTTTTTCGTTGGAGATGCCAAATGTTAAGAATTTGACCAACGTGCTAAAAGACTCTGGTTGGATTGATTGAATTGGAGAGAAAAATTCTTATGTTCTGTCCCAAACACGTGTCCCGTAGATTTTCATAACACTGTAATTTATGAGGAGCAAACTATGTTCTGTCCAAAACTCGTGTCGCATACCATAGTTTGCTCCTCGTAAATTACAGGGCTTCTGAAAATCTTCCTGTATTTCCTTGGAGTTTATCAATCTCGATTATACTTTGTGATGGGTTACACCGATGAAGTTAAGCCAGATTGATTTTGAAAACCCTGTTTATGGGGTGAAGTGACCACATTCCGTGTTCTATTTGTCATTACACATTAAAAAAATTCATAGAGCTTAATCCTAACCGAAATTAACTTAGCAAGCTGAATTTGGATTTATTCTCTTTTGGCATTATAGTGGCAATTAATGAGCCAATAAAATGTACATACATAGACACCTTTTTGTTCATTCAGGGGATACGTTTTTTTATTGTAGCCAATAATTTCTCTGTTAGTTTAATTATTTGTTTTCTTTTAAATTCTTTCTTTTCAGGTTACTCGTGATCTTTTGTGTGATTAATTTAGTAAATTATGTTGATCGAGGAACCATAGCAAGCAATGGTGTAAATGGGAGTCGTAAAACTTGCACAAAAAATGGTACATGCACAGCTGGTACTGGAATTCAGTAAGTCATCATGGAGGGATTTGGTTTCATCTTAATACTATTCTTGCTTTTACATCATTTTATGCTGTTTCTTTTTGTAATTTCCTATCCTAAGCTATGCTTGATTACTTGTTTGCTGATCATATTTCTATGACCATCACACTGAATCAGAATGTGAATTTTTTTGAAAATTCAACTTATTTATAAATTAAAGGGTAGATTTTTGAGCATTTTGTGTTGTTGGGTTACAAGTCTCATGCCTTTATTTCTTTAAGTCCTTTTGGATTTCATATATAATTTAGATATTTTTGTTTTATTTCATTAGATATATAGCTTTGATTTATTCTGCATATATTTCCTGATCATCCATTGCATTCCTCTCTTACCACTCCTTAATTAAAACTCGTCAAAAAAAGCCGGAAAGATTTCTTGGTTTTGTTACTACTAATTTTTAACAGGAAGATAGAAAGAATTCTACATCTTGTTAAATGTTATAGATGCATATGTAAGAAGAACCATCCCTGTTCCCTGACTAATGGGGGACATTCTCAATAACACAAGGCCAGTGATTGTATCAAATGTTTGCTATCCATTATTGAATTTGCTTCTGATTGATGAGAGCTTTCATTGAAAATAACAAAATAATTTGCTATCAAATATTAAACTTGTTTCTGATTGGTGGGAACTTTCATTGGGAATAGCAAGATGATTCCTAGGTGGTTGTACTAGAGATCAGATACACCATACGGTACTGGGGTTCATGTAAAGACTAGTCTGGATATATTTTCCTTATGCTGACTAGTGAATGCTTATCCCCCCAAACATAAGAAATTCTTATGCTGAAGTTCATTCATGGTGTATTCATCCTCAAATTTGTGCAACTTCATGTTTGTAACATTACCACCATGGGTTATACGAGCCCATGGGTCATAGTATTGTATAAATCTATCCTGTTGTGATTTTCTAACCCTTGCATTGTGCATCTAACCCTTTGACAATCATTGTTATTATTTTTTCAAGCATTTTACTTTTCTGAGGACTTTCAATGTCTTGTTGTATATAGGGGGGATTTTAACTTGAACAATTTTCAAGATGGTGTAATATCTTCTGCTTTCATGGTTGGACTTCTTGTTGCATCTCCAATATTTGCTATCTTAGCGAAGAGGTAAGAATATATTTTAGCGCATTGGTTGCCGCACCATTGTGGCCCTAATGATTTGAAATACGAGAAGCATGGTTTCAAGCTCAAGTTTTAATTTTTTACAACATAACAATTGAGTATAGTAATGCGGAATATGAACGTTGAAAGGTTCTCATGTTAAGGATGAATGATTAAAACGATGTCTAATGAGATTGTAGGTGACCAAGACATGATTAAATCGAGGATAGTGTTGTGTAGCGATCATATTGATGGTAATTTGATTAATGGTACTCCCTCTGTCCCAAAATAATGGTCCCTTTTAGGGAATCTAACTTTTTTTGGTAGTACAATTATTGCACGTTAAAAAAGTTGATTTTTCAAAATTACCCTTTTGATAGTACATTTTTTGGGAATATCAATGTCATAATTGTACTTTTTATATTATTTATTAATTTAAAAGAAGGGCAAAATAGGAAATTTATATTATTTTTGTACTTGATTTTTGCAGAGGGACTAATATTTTGGGACGATGAAAAATGGAATAAGGGACTAATATTTTGGGACGGAGGGAGTAAAACAAATGGGTGCGGATAAAGTTTATTTAAAGATTTACTATTCATAGGTTCTAAACTTATTATTCTAATTTGTGGAAAATATTATGAATTTAAGAAATCATGTGTTTAAAAGTGTGTCCTTGTTGCCTTGGCAAAGGCAATAATTATCATTACATTGGAATCGTTCGAACATGGAAACATTTTTTTTATTATAATTCATTAAAAGACAGCATTGAGGGCATCAAGGACATGGAAAAATAATTTCTGGTAAGTGATTACATTCTATGTGGGACCCATTTTTCAATGCAAGTCTGTTTCTCTAAATTTAGTATAAACTGAAATATTAGTTGGAATATAATCATCGCACGATCGTTTGCTTTTTACTGGTATTATCGCATGATGGAATATAATCAACCCATTTTTCAAGGCATGATTGTTCACTTGTTTTTGGTATTACATCAACACTTTTTCCACCAACAATGTTAGATGGAATATCATCATCGCATTGCATTGTAGGCATGACTGTTCACTTGTTAAGCGGTATTACATCAATCCTATTTGTAGTATGTTTGACAATTGCTACAAACGATGCTCCTTAAAAAGCTTTTATTCATGAACAAGGATTTTTAGTTTGTATGGAGGCTTGAATACTTACCTGTGTTTTGATGGTCAGCCTCCTTTTGGGCTTTCTTTGAATTGTATGCTTTGGTGTTGGATTAATCTAAATGGAGCTTAAGTTTCTTGTTTCTTAATGATGCTTTTACTTCAATTCTGGAAAATTTTAAACCTTAGGGTTCCCAGCATCACATTTTGCCATGTAGAACTCAGTACTCAGAACTGAAGTCTGTCTTTCTTTCTTTCTAGCTATATGGTTATGCTCTGATGCTGAGTTGTTCCACCTAATTTACCAGTTTACTTTTCCTTGTGTATGAAATTTTGCAGTGTTAATCCATTCAGACTTATTGGAGTTGGATTGTCAGTTTGGACTTTAGCCACTGCTGGTTGTGGTTTTTCATTTAATTTCTGGTTCATCAGTGCCTGCCGCATGTAGGTGTCTTACTTGGATGATATTGAATTATTGTTTCATAATATAGGAATTTGTTGGTTTGCTTCCCTTGTCCTATAGCCTTCTTATTTTTCATTTATGTTCTTTTAGGCTAGTTGGTGTTGGTGAAGCTTCTTTTATAAGCCTTGCAGCTCCATTCATTGATGACAATGCTCCAGCTGCTCAGGTTATATGTTATTTTTTGATTTGACTATGAAGCATGGACACATGTTGGACACACAGGAAGAAGTGTTTCAATTTGTTTATTTATTTTTTTTCTAGTTGGACACACTGGGGGACATGCTTGGGATACACGGTATCCCCCTTTAATTTTCATATATATATTTTCATCGGAGTAGTACCCAAGGTTGTGAATTTTGATGAATTTTTAGTTGTTTTTTGGTAGCTCTATCAAGCAAACCCCACACACCCCCCCCCCCAAAACCAAAAAAAAAAGAAAAAAAAAAAAATTTCTATTCATAAGCAGAATGAAAGTTAAATCCTTGTATAAGTATAAAAAGGCCAGAGGTGCTCATAAGTTAAGTTAGGCTTTTGGAACAGACTACATAGCAAAAGTAGTTAGTGCTGGTGGCCTGTTAACTTTTTTTTTTTTCCCTAATAGATTTGGAGAAAGAGGCCAGGGGGAGCAAACTGCAAATGGTGAGAAATAGAGACGAAGAAAAAGTGCCCAATGAATTTGCTATTTGGGCAAGTTACTTACCTTTTAAGTCGTGGGATGTTAGTTGATGAATTATCAAAACACCCATGTGCAACTTGGCACTAACCTCAGCTTGGAGCAAACCTGAATAAGGTTGAACTGAACTTGAATTTAGCTTGGGCATTGAAGAGAGCCAAATTAGCTCAGCCTAAATTCAGTTACAGCTCAGTCTGGAAATGTGTGAGAGTTTCCATATTAAAAAAAATTCTTTAATTTGTGTTTGGAGTTCTTCTGGCATTTTTCTCTCAACCCTGCCTTCTCTCTGAAAGCAATTGCCAACCCCATTTTTTTCATTTGACCAAAGTGAAAATAGGCATGGTGTTAGTCTCTCTTGGATCATATCTTGTTTCTTCCCTCTTTTCTTGTCTGCCTTTTGTCTTTCATTGAGCAAAAATCTACCTCTATTCCAATTTCACATGCATTAAAATATTTTGCTGGCATGCTAGTTTCATGTTATTGTATAATGAATGTTTCTTGAGAAACACCTTTGTCCAAACATCTGAAGTAGAAACAGTGTATGGATCAAATAGTTAATAAAAAACATGGAAAGAAGGATCGAATTTTGCTACATGTTCACTGCTGATTTTTTCCCCAACAAACTAAAAAAGAAACCAAAAAACTGGACCCCTAACTTTAGGCCTTTCTCTAAATTTGTTGAGTTTATTTGAATCTCAGTCTTGTTTTGCTTCTACTATATACATTGACATCGAATTCCTATTTGTATTTGACTTGCTCACTCTATTAGTAGCAGCTTCATTTCAAATGATTGTTGCCTCTACATACACTTCATCTTCATATAGATTTTTAACTTCTGTCCTTGTATCAGAAAACTGCGTGGCTTTCTATATTTTACATGTGTATACCAGCTGGAGTTGCACTTGGCTATGTTTATGGTGGATTTGTGAGTACAACTTGCTCTGAACTGTGCTACATTAAATCAATATCGTTTTTGACAAACATTTTTTAATACATCGTTGGATCTTTGGCCATACTGCAAGTTGTGTGTTTGACTGCTACTTTATAGTTCCCATCTTGTTTTGTTTTTGATAATATTTTGATGGAACAATTGCTAATCGTCTTTATTTTTTCCCTTTAATTTGTTTTGTTTTTGGTATAGGTTGCAGGTCACTGGAATTGGCGTTTTGCATTCTTTGGGGAGGCAATTGTGATGGTTCCATTTGCTATTCTAGGTTTTGTTATAAAACCTTTGCAGTTGAAAGGTATATGTTGTGTTAGGTTTTTTTTGGATGTAATCTATTAGCATTTCCTAGCTATTCTTAACAACTTGTGGATACAGGTTTTTCCCCTGCTGGATCAAAAAAAGCATTGACTGGTACAGAGATAGCTGTCATAGAACTTAAAGGTGCGACACGTTATGATTACTGTGCATGGGATCTTTTCAGTATAATTGCACTTTTTTCTTCTCTCTTTTCGGTTTACTACATCACTATTATTTAAGAACCAATGTGCAAAGGCCAAGATAATGGGTGCTATTGAGAACATCTACAGTAATCCAATATACATCAAGCACATGTCACTGAATAGCTTTGACAATCTTGTTCCCACACAATAATGCCTCAATTTGCCCAGTTTAAATATTTTTATTGATTTCATTTGAATCCATAATAATCAACTTGATTACCTTGACAAAATAGTTGATTGTCAGAATTTTATTCTAGTTAGACGACTACTAAGCAATGTGGTTTTGACTCAAAGTTTCTGAACAGTATTTTGAATCAGTGATGCTAATCAATCCTTGTAATGGACTTAAAATAGAATTTTTTTTATAATGGAAAACAATCCTTGCATTGCATGTAGTAAGTTATTGTCTTCTTTTTAAGACCAGAGAAATTTTTCTCAAGGGGTGACAATTTGTGTCTTTGGATAATTAGAGGTCATGACTTCATGATATGACAAGTGCTATATGCTTCCAGCCTTGTCATGGGTGTTCAAGTCACAAGAATCAACCATTCCTCAAAAAAGTGGGGGGAAGGCTACCTACCTTCTACCTCTCCTAGACTCTGCGGTAAGTGGGGAGCACAGTGCAAAATCAGATGGGAAAGGCATAGCAAATGCACATTTTTGAAGGACATGCTTTTCTTTTGTTATGGCATTTTAAATAGATGGGGGGTTTAATCAGTCAAGAAAATATTCCACTAGGATAACTTAATGGGCCTATTCAACAATAATTTGAAGAATTTGTTAACAGCCGAAATTGATATGATTATCTGATATAGTCCAATGAGAAGTAACAAAAAAACCTTTTGAAAATTTATTCGATTAAATTAACTAAAAAACTTGAATTATGATATTTGGTTATCTATTATATAATTTTTGTTGAGTTATCCATATTACCTTTATAAATATTTTTCCACAACCTATTATATATATGTCTATACTTACAAAGACCATTATTGGATCTGGCCACCCTAAATTTTTATATGGATCATTACCAGGCCAACACTTCATACTCTTTTCACCAAATCTGATTAATTAGATTGGATTGGGATTAAAATTAAATCTACTGATAGGCCTAATTCCTTCACTTCAGTCTTCAACCTTATTTCCTCAGTCAAGGGCTGTTCAGTATTTTAATGAAAGTCAGTTAATGATAACTGGGGATTTTAGCTTTAAGCTTTTCTTGTTCATACATTTATTCAGCTCATAGTTTCCTCTCTTGCCCATAATAATTTGATTGATACTTGATATAAATACAGATGACTTAACTGGTAAAGATGGCATGCTATCTGTAAAGGAAGAGTTCATTGATCAAAGCTCAAAAGGACCTTCCAAGTGAGGGCTCTCTTCCTGATGCTCATACTCTGTTATTTATGATAGCATATGGTTGGGAATGAATTTATGCTGCCTTCTAAGCAAATGTCATTTATGTTGTAGGATTTTACACATTTAAGTTTGATTTGGCATCTGTGCAAGCTCAGTATAGACAGGAATATCAATTTGATTTTGTTGGATCTCATTTTTATTTCAGGCTGAAGTCTAGATCTGCTCTTCTGAATCAGATATCAAGATTTTTAAAAGATATGAAAGTGCTTTTGCTTGACAAGGTTTATGTCGTAAACGTTCTAGGTATATTGTTCTCCACACTTTACCGGCAAGCTTTTATTGTAGAAGGATTCTTACAGATTAGTTTTGATTTGATATTTTTATGTGCTCATAGACGTGATGGTTAATTTGTTTGCTTGACATTGTTGTCTTGATCAACGTCAGCTACATTTAACTAGTCATTGAAGATTTCCCTCCGTATAATCTAGGTGCATTAACTTTTGTAACTTATTTCAATGTACTAATTCTTGCACTTGTTTGGCTGCTTGCAGGTTACATAGCCTACAATTTTGTTATAGGTGCATATTCTTATTGGGGGCCAAAAGCTGGTTATAATATATATCACATGGTAATTTTTAAGCAACTTTTGTGTTGATTAGGATACTTCTATATCACTCAATATATGACAGCTATTTCATCTTTCTTTTGTGTACATTAGATATTAGTGATACTCAGAAAATAGATGGAAACACTAAAGTTACTTCACTATGTTTGGTATTTGGGTCTTTTGGCAGAAAAGTCCAGATATGTATTTTGGTGGGATTACAATTGTCTGTGGAATATTTGGAACATTAGCAGGAGGTTATGTTCTAGATAAAATAAATTCCACGATCTCCAATGCTTTCAAGGTAAACGCTCTTAAATAATAGGATTTAGGAATTACCTTTCTGAATTGTCAACTCTGGTCTATTGTATTCTTGGTTTATCATATGCATAATTATTTTTCCTGTTAGGAATATTCTGTGTTCAGATGTGCGATACATGTCCGCATGTTATTCAACTCTTAGTCTTTTTATATTCCTTTTAAATTTAACTTGAGTGAAGTCTCATATTTAAGTCTTCATACATAAACTTTTGTTAGAATTCCTTATCGACCACATGGAGCAAAGAGAAGATTCTTTGGTTCTTGATCAGTATTACATAGTTGTTGACATAGATCTTCAAAAATTTGGCTCGAGAACCAAATTTTCATTTTGCTGCTACTTTTAATTGTTTGAAAATATAATAAGAAGACCAAAAGAAGTTTTACAATGATAATCAAAATTTGATATGCAGGATGGTTAGGATTACTAAAGAAGTGTTTATGGCTGAGCAAAAGGTCGTTTAATAGCCAACCATGAGTTCTTTTCTGACTTGTATACGTATATACTTGTTATGATCAGTGTTCATTTTGATGGTGACCTGGATTTTAAAGTCAGCTTGTCCTACGCTTGCTACATAATCCTGTAGTTGTAGCAACTAAACCTAGTTTGTTGGTGCCAGGACATGCTGCTTGCAAGTAAACTTTTGTTTTTGTTTTTTTGGGTGTGTTTGTTTTTGACTGTATTGTATGTTGCTTATTTAGTTGTCTATTGAGTGGGGACTAACAATACCACCTCCTATGATATTCGTTATGCCCCACATGGGATTAGCCATCCCTCCATCTGACAATAAAAAATAATCCTCCCATTTTGTCCCGTGCCATATTTTACCCTAACCGAACATAGTATAAGTACTCTCATGGTATATATAATCCTATCCAATACTAATCCCATCCATAAACCCTAATCTGGCAATCAAACGTGGCATTAAAGGTTTAGTGCACCCTCCATCTAATGGAAATAAGATTTGTATTATTGATTTTTTCCCCCCATTATGTTAACCACTGAAAAGTTTGGTTAAACATAGTACTTCCATGAATGGTACCTCTAGGAATGGATTCACATTATTCATAAGTTCCTTGCCAATAGCATAAAAAACTCATAGTGGCATATGGTTTATGCAGGTCATGAGGAGAATTTTACGGTTTTCAATTGTAATCTGCATGCTGCATTTGTCATTTGCTATTCTTATGTTGATTTTTTCTTTTTAAATTGCACTAAGATATTTATGGTTTGTATCATTCAACTCGTTGTGCACATTTACAGCTCCTCTCTGCAACTACACTTCTGGGGGCTGCATTTTGCTTTGCCGCCTTCTGTTTTAAGAACCTCTATGTTTTCGTAGCTCTTTTCTCTGTTGGTGAACTACTCGTCTTCGCCACTCAGGTATTTTATTTATTAAAGGAAAGATGTTATTACCTTGTACCTAACCAAGCTGTCAGCATATACAACAAAAACAAAATAAAAGTATGCAGCACACACACATATATATATATATATCTTAAAACATGCAAAAACAAAGACTATGCAAGCACAAGTTAAAAAGCAGCCCAAGTAAGAATGTAGAAACAAGATAATCAACTTAGGCTGTTTGGTATATTATCTGGAGATTAAAAATACAGTTTGGGGTGAGGCAATACTGGTTTATAGGTTGACCAAATTCCACTTTGTGGCTAATAGTGGTTGACTCTTATGTAGTTATTTGTTTTTAACTCTCCCAATCTTCTCCTCATTTGGCATCTATACTAAATCAAATGGTGGCATGCATTGTTCATTCTATAAATAATGTTTAATTATTTAAGATCCTTATATGGCTTTGCCTAATACTGTTCTGTTTGTGCTAATGTGAGCAAGACAATGAGCATCTATATAAGTCCAGAATTCTGAAGACACAATTGGTAATAACATTCTATACATTCACTGTTGCAGGGTCCAGTGAATTACGTATGTCTCCATTGTGTTAAACCAAGTCTGAGGCCACTTTCTATGGCTATGTCTACCGTCGCAATTCACATCCTCGGTGATGTGCCTTCCTCTCCACTTGTTGGGATTCTCCAGGTTTTCATTCATATCCTCAATAGCTTCCATCTTGCAAACAACTTTATGTTGTTATTTGCTAAACCTATACTCTTTATATTGTTGGATCTTGTTTCATGACTCCCTTTCTTGAAGTAGTGGGGTTCACTAGTAATGGCTCATATATTTGAAAATAAGATTATTCGGCATTGGTTTAGATCGCACCACTTGTTGTCAAACTGATTCAGATAGAAGTTCTTTAATGTAGCTAAAGTTCTTCCATGTAGATTCATATACCTTGGATATATGCGACCACCCGCTAGCCTCACATATTGAGTGAAGTAGATCAATGTTTGTTTTTATCATTGAAGAAGATGGGTTTAAATGGGTGGGAAGATTGAGATGTCAACTACAATATATCAGGTCTAATCTGTGTCAGAAGCAATTTACTTAGTTTGATTAGAAAGTCTTCTCTTTTTTTTCCTTTTTTTAATGATGAAGGTATTTATTTGGGATTCGAGGACATGAAACATAAAATAAGTATTTAGGCATTTAGAAGAAGGCAATGCTAACCGAAGGAAAACAATCATGCTGAACAGAATACTATACTTGTAAGATAAGAAATGCCCCTTTCAAGATGAAAATAGAGGGAAAAAAATGGTAGGTAAAAATAGAGTTTGATCACCCAAGCTCTAGGTCATTGTTATTTCAACAACATATTTCTTTCTCATGAACACACAAGGGAAGAACCTATAAGAGGTCAATCACCATACCAAAAGGAGAGGAGAAAGTTTGTTTATGTCCCAGACTCCCAATACACACTTGCTCAACTTGCTTAAAACTTTTTCACATTTAAGTCTTGGGGACTTTAGTGAGAATTCTGACTAACTGAAACTCAGCTGAGAGACAAGGGCTCAAATTTGACCCACCACAATATTAACTGCTCGGCTGTGAGTTGAGGACTGCGAATTTGACCGTCTCATGTTTTACCTTAACGGTTAAATCTTCCAAATACATTATTGTAACTAAGCAATGTATTTGGAAGTCTGAAATACTACTGAAATTGAAGGCTGATTGCATATATATCGCTGCATCAAGTAAAACTACAGAAGGGATTTGAAGCCCTCTTAACTGTTTGGATTTATTTATCTATTTATTATTATTATTTTTTAACTGTTTGGATTTATGACGCAGGGTCAATAATTGTAACTCTTCTATAATAGTTGGATCTCTAAATCTGGACCTGCCTAAACTAGTTCTACATTAGTAAATATAGTGACGACTTAGACGGTCACGATCATGGAACCAACAATGGAATGTTTATTTAATTAATGGAAGTTCTATTCTGACTCTTAAGTTGTGACTTTTGATAAGCCATCTATATTTTCTTTGTTGTTCCATTTTTTATAACCTTCTGGTTAAGGTAGTGGGTGATGGACTCAACATCTCTCCCTACTATTCTAGATATAGATATCCCATTTTGTTCTTCCCTAATCATGCCCAGATTTATTGCTTAATGTCCTAATTTGGACGATTCTTCAGGATCATATTCACAACTGGAGGAAGACTACTCTGATCCTAACATCCATTCTGTTTCTGGCAGCTGGAATATGGTTTATAGGTAATGTTTTCAATCACTACTTTCCTGAATCAGAAACCACCTAAAATCAACCTTTGTTCATTTAGTAGCATCTGCAAAGGGTAATTTGGTATTTATGCAGCCTATTCTTATTTCCAAAGGACCCTACAATCGACAATTTTCCCTCTTTTTCCTGTTGATACCCCTTTTCGTCTTTTGCATGAAATGCTCTGGGTTACTTTGGGCATGTTTTGTTTTGTTTTGTTTTGTTTTCGCTTTCTTCATTTTTGATTTCTGCATTCTTGAAATAAAATGAAAAGTTCAGAAGTGTCTATCGTCTTCATTCCATATTGTGTGGCAACCATTTTCAAAACTTTAATTAAAATTTGGGGTGTTTTTCAAAAAATTTCCCAAAAAAACAAGTTTGTGTTTTTAGAAAATCAATACATAAAACAAGAACAGGCCCTATTTCGGCCTCACCTTTTTCTCCTCCCCATTAGGTATTCTACCTAATAATCCACACAGGTGGATATGAATCAAGAGAAATTTTCTTCATAAATCACTCAATCCAAAACTGTTATTGGTAATCCCTAAGGTTATGATGATCATTGATAACCATAGATCTTACCAAGCTGGCAAGTTTTCAACATCCACGTGTCAGCTGGCAGTAATTTTGTGTTATCCATGTGTGTACTTTGGCAGGGATCTTTCTTCACAGTGTGGACAGATTTAATGAAGATGATGATGAGCATCCAGGCACGATAATCGACAAGGCAAACATAACACCGTTGCTTGAAGAGAAGATAGAAGAAAGAACGAAATCATCTGATGAACCATAAACTCCTTGCCAGTATAACAAGTTCCCAGTTCTAGCTGGGCCTGACACGTCTTTCATGTACATGCCCCCTTGATGCCTTTTTCTTCTCTTGTCAATTTGTAAATAATGTTTCAATGGTGATTCAATTGCTTTCAAATTGTCGATAGTTTCGAAACAAATCACAATGTTTTGAAATTGATCCTGTTGGACAGATTAGAAGGAATTGTGAAGAACATTGTCTTCCATCTTTGGCTTTTGGCTTTTTATTACAGATCTAATCTTTCAGTAATCTGTAAGCATTTCGTAGTGATATATCAATCCCAGAATTTTTGCAGCCCAAGTAGTCTGTTACTGATCTTTGTTTGGTAGAGGATGTATTTTTTGAACCAAAAGAGAATATGGATGGCTCTCATAAAACATCACCACCTATTATTACCAGAAATATGTTGGAAGGTCTATTGCATAGTTTGCATTGCTGTTGTTGAATGTCTTGTATTTCCAAACTTTTGTTTTTAGTATATATATTTTTTAATTTGTGTCAATTTTTTTTTTCCCAATCCTTTGTAGAAGGATGCAAGTAAATTTAAAAAAAAAAAAAAATTCAAAGACCAACAATAGCAGCAGCAGCAACAACAACAAAAAAACTGACTTTATTGTCTCTGGTAGATTTTTGTCTAATTTTTAAAAACTTTTCAAGTTTGTCTAGTAGAGTAGAACTTAAAAGTGTGGGGGAAAAAAAAATTAATAAAGAAGGAAAAAAACCACAAAAAAGTCACAAAAAACCAACACCAAGCATATCAATGTTACAAGTTTTAGTCATACAAACGTAGAAAAGAGAACTTTACTAGAGAAAAATATATAGAACATTCACATCGGGGTAACACTAGCATGTTTCTTCTCTTTTTTTTGCACATCGGAAATAAACATAACACTTACATGTATCTATGAGGTCTGCACCGATGTGACATGTGAATGTTCTGTATATTCTTCTTCTATGGATGTAAAACTGAAGTGCAAAAATGCACGAATCATGGTAAAGGAAAAAAAATCACTATTGATTTGGACGTCTAAAAATAATATTGCCCAGTTTGCAACAGAGAAGATATATGCTTTGTCAATAAAGTTACAAGCAGAAGCACCAGCACCTCGAACTTTACAGTGTTCATATTTACACGAGTGAAAGCTCTCCAGGAGGAACAGATCTCTTCACAAGTTTAGCCCAAGATTCATTGGTCTCGGTGATTACCTTAAGAGCGTAATCCTGTTTATTCCAAAACAATTAATTTCACTAATTAAACAACAGATCAATATCATATAATAGAATTCAGAACATAATCTATAAATAAATTAAACTTTTTTTAAGGACAATAAAATAACAACAATATGGATATTCCATTTTAAAAAAACGACATAATCAACTCTTGTTCTCGGATTCAGTCCTTTCCAGTGATTTGACAAGTACTTCAAATTCATAAGCAACATGAATATGTTCAATGCACATAAATTTCTATGCATTATGTATTTATGCTGCATGACATACAATTTCCTAATCAAACACCCTTCAAGATGGTCAGAACTGCATCTAAACAATGTAGATTGATTGAAGCATAGAAATCATAATACCTTGTTTGCTGCCTTGTTGCCAAGACCAAATTTGTTTGCAGGTTTTCCATCAGGAATCTTGTAGTCTCTGAACCAGTTTCTGATGGCAGTGAGAGTGCCCTGGAGAAGTTACCCAGTCAGGCCCGTGACAATTATGCACAGCAATTAATTTGCATAGGTGCCAAATCAATTTTTAAGCGGCCTATGTCAACTTATATTTCTATTAACCAGAGACTACCATAGTTTGCTAATAAATAGAACACCTTAGCCCTGATTATTGACATTGCAATGTAATCAGAATGATGTACATATGCACCGCTGATTACTAACATTGAAATCTAAATCACACCTTCATTCACATTGCTCGAATTTAATGGCTTTGAGGTAACCAACACCCGTAAAATATTGACTTTCACACCAATAATTGGTCATGCCCTCATTATAAAATAAAAAAAAAACAAGGATGGAAAATGCTGTAAAGCTCAAATGTACTTATGACATAGATACTGTATATGATATAACCAGTACATTGCTAGTGCTTCTGAGACTATATTTGTCTTACAAAATTCCATACCTTCTAGTGTTCTACACGTTATCACATTGCCATTGTTAAAATTAATAACTAAAACATTTTGTGCAATGAGTAAGTTCGACCAACCCAACGAATGCTCATCCTAACTAATTGGTGTAGGCTTATTATTATACAAGGAGATGTCAACCAGTTATAGATCCATCCCCCGAAGGAACCAGACAAACAAAGGGCATGAGAACAGATGATATGTCACAGATGTTACAAAAGTCTCAGCATGTATATCTACAATAAACTCAATTTTTTTACTAGTATTTAGAAGAAACTAAAATAAATTATTGCTTAGTTCAACAAAAACATTACCGGCAAATGCTTTTCCACGTCATCAATATCATTAACAAGTGAAGCTCTTGGATCATCCAATGAAATTGCAACTATTTTCCAGTCAAGTTCCCCTTCATCAAGCATTGCCAAGGCAGCTAATGGCTTGACCTTCATAATCTGGCCTATCTTTCCACGAGTTTGACCAATCTCAACAACATCAACTACAATTTGAAGAAATTGGCAAAATAAATTCAATTATTTTATGCTTTTGCTTTTGGTAGAAGAGAATGCTTAGTAAAGAGGTACAGTGAAATGAATGATCAACTAGTACCTGGATCATTATCTCCAAGTGCCCCATCAACTTCAGAGTTTGCAAATGATGGGTCTTCCCACGTTTGTGGAAACAATCCATAATTCCAATTTATATTGTAACTGAGAAAGATAAATAAAATGATTCAGGAGCTTAGACTTTAAGAAACTCAAATCCCAATACAAAAATTATGGAGAAGTCATGTAAAGAGAGAATCCAGGGTTTTGTGATTAGATCAACAGTGGCAAGAAGTACCAGAGATCTGGCAAACATCAATTTGTTAAAAGAAATAAAAGGATAAACAAGTTGGCTTAAAAAGCTCTCATATTAAAGTTTTAAACGATAAAATGAAAATAAATTCACTCTATAAGAGCATGCAAATGATATGAAGGTCGCTAAAGCTAGTTCATTTTTTGACACTGATTATATATCTCAGGTTTTCAAGGAAATATTCCCTAGGACCAGCCTTACATAGCCTATTTATTTGACCTACTTTCCAAAATCTAAGTTGATTATTAGGATTTAGAGCAATTACCCAACTGCTAAAAATAATCTCAATGGAATAAAACTAGCATAATGTTTAAACCCAGAAGATTCTGATATCCACCATTTCCACCTTCTTGATCCATTCACATTAAGAAATATTTTTTTAAGCCAAAATCAGATTACAATTAAAGGACCACGTACGAACAACATTACTCAACATATGCTAAGCCTTTAGCCTAGGGTGCTTGCCATTTGATAGAAATGCCACAAATCACCCTCAGAGAAGCAAACATCACTAGGTAAAGTTTGACAGAAATAGCATGAGGGCACTATGATTATCAATATGGATGAATTCAATACTCCAAATTCCCATATGAGACCAGAAAAATGTTGAATTCTGGCTTGCAAAATTCCCATATGAGACTGGTAATACTCAACTCCCAACAAATGAAAACGTATTTAGATGCTTAGTTGGACATGCATCAGCGGAAAAATTGAGCAGTCTGTCCGATAACTTAATCAGATGCTTATACATGAAAACGAACAACAGTGCCTGATTCAAGCCCTTATAGAACAACAAAACTATGCATGAAGAAGTTATGAAACAAGAAAAGAAGGGGAAAGGAAAAGAGAAGGTAAAATGGCACATCTTACGGATAATATCGAAGTTTTCCTTTCTTTGTATCTTGCTTTATGGGAGTGTATGACTCGTCAGTAGCAACCTCCATCTTTGCACTTGTTTCTTTGGGTATTTCAACAATGAAATTAAAAACATCATCACCCAAGTGTAATGGTATATCATGCCAGGGAGAAACCTGCAAAGTAAGCAAGCACTTGCAAATGAATAAATGCCTTACTAACCAATAAATATTTGAAATTGTAAGAAAAAACCATATTTCCCAATACTTGTTTATAAAGCAACGTAAAACATTCCTCTTCCATGTACTTCAATATTCTGCAAATTCCAGGGCTACTGTAAATCTGTAAATAATTCCTGAACCAAACAAAAAATGATATACTTCAATGATACGTGTACTTCACTTTTATCTGTCAATTATTGATTTTAAGTAAACTTTTACTAATTTAATAATTCTACTAGAATCCCTTTTTCTCATTTTTTTCAACTCTTAATTATCTACTGCATTTTGTATTATCTTCATTCTTAATCATTTTGCTGTGGGTAGAAAATGGGTTCAAAATTATGTCAAATACCAAAACCAATGCAGCATGGGATTAAGCTACAAAGCAATCATCTACATAGAAAACTATCAAGAATCCCTTTTCATAACAATGACAAACTCAATGGAACTGATTAGTTCACGAAATAGCTCTACTCATGATGCACACACTTACTATGAATCATAAACTTCCAAATGTTACTTTTTTCAAGGATATATATATCCAACTTCGATTTGCCCTTTCAAGCTTGCACATCAAATATGTATATAAGCATGCAATAAAAACCTATAGCAGTCATAACTAGTATGGAAAAACAAAAAAGTGCATTAAAAATGCATTAGCATTTTAGTTGAAAAGCTCAGTCACTCGGTGCTATCAAATAAAAGCACAAGCTAAGAAGGTAACAAGGAAACTTAAGACACAGAATTTAAACTCTATTTTTTAGAAAAATACAAAATAACCGGAATTTTTGTAACAAAATAAACCCAGAATTTTTAATTTTGTAAATTCAAATCATAATCTTCTGATTTGCTTTTCAATTTAAACCATCCACCTATTTTTGTTAATTAAAACCCACAGAAATATATATATATATATAATATGCATTTTCATTAAATTTAATGGCTAAAATATTATTTTTTCCGTTTTTTGACTTAATAAAATAATCAAATGTTTCGATTGAAAATTTTAAAAAAAAATAAAAATTACAATTTAAATTGATAAAATTAAGTACTTAGAAGTTTATTTTGTTAGAATGATCAAACTTTGGCTTTATTTTTTTTTTTAAGTTCCTCTTTTGCCTGCAGTTTCTTGTGAATCAAAAGTACATAAACAAAAAATTGGTGTCATGCATCTCTATCACGCAAATGAAAATTCAGAAGGTAAGAATTTAAATTTAAATTTCAATCAGTCAATCCACATCAAGAACACAGATATTTAGCATATTCTAATAATCAAACCTTTTTGCCGGAATTGTCGAGAAAGAAAACCCGGTAGTCTAGGGTTTCGAATTGGCCTTCCTCTTGGATATGAATCTCGGGCTTGTACAGAGCACTGCAAGTGAATAACCTCCTCTTGGGTACTAATTTGTTGTTGTTGTTGTTGAAGATAAGATTGAAAGCTTGAGATCTTCGCAATGGCGTCCCTTTGAAGAGTAAGGCAGTGGTGGTGGTGGTGAAGGTGGCGTTGGTTGCTGCTGCTGTGGCTATCACTCTGGTGACCACCGCCATTGTTGATTTTGCTATGAACTCCAAAATCAGAGAGAGGCTGCGAAGACGAAGAAGAAATCTGGGAGGCTCGGCTCTTTCTCACTCTCAATTAGTAATTTTACAACAAAAATAAATAAATAAATAGATAGATTGGGACAATTAGAAGAGGAGGAAAAAAAATTATAACAAAATAAATTTTTTATTTTAATTTTATCAATTTAAATTAAATTTTTTTTTTTTAAATATAAACTATTTACTTTTCTTTCTTCTTTCTTTTCTTCTTCTTTCTTTTTCTTTTTTCTTTTTTCATTTTTTTTTTTTTTTTTTTTGGGGGTCGTTTTTGACCCTTTGAATTTTTTTATCTTTCTTCTATCCACGAAAGATTAGCCTTGAAGATTTACTCCGTCATCCAAGTATCCATATGTCCATATCAATTATTGGCATCAAGATATTCAGAAAGAAAACACAAGATCTATAGAAGATAAGATCTCTTTTCAACGATCAACAAAATTAATGCAAAAAAACGACACCAACTACTGTAATTATTTATATGTGTCAGTAGTAAGGTTTCTCCTTCACTCATTACTTTAATAGAGCAGATAACCCTTATCCTGTTTCATTAAAGAAAAACTGTAAAATTTTATCAAGATAGAAGAATTAAATAATGTGCGATGGGGCCAAAGCAGTACCCGACACCATTATCCTAACCCTTTATTGATAAAATTTTTATTGTTCGTGTCTAGAATAATAGGAAGTTGGTCATAAAAGGTGTCAAAATCCATGTATTTATTATGTAGAAATTTTGTAAAGCCTATAACTAGGCTTGATTAGGTTTTTGGACTTTTTGGTCAAAAATTAGACATAAGGATAAGTCTTTGGTTTTTGTTTGTATATTAAATGTAGTGTATAAATTGGCATTCATGCCAACGGATGGAGCAATGAAAAAATTCCCCACTCTTCGTTGCAAAAAATTTCTCCAATTCCCTTACTCTAGTCATTGTCTAAAAAAATAAAAAAATAAATTGCAAGTGTTCAAATCTTTTAAGGTTTTCCAGAATCTCAAAGTCTGTAACATAATTTTTATAAGTATACTACATACTAATATGAAGTGTAAGTAGTCTCTCTTTTTCCTTAGATATTTTAAAAGAGTAACTCTTCTATTCTAAAATTTATTTTCTTTTTGAAAAAACTAAGTTTATGAAATGCTTGTTTGCTCATTAATATTACATGCTTTGCACCTTCATAGCATCTATTGTTTTCTATTTCATTACTGAGTGATCTTAGCTGAAGAGCCCATGTAAGCCGTGGTTAGGCATTGAGGGCAAACTGTAGGCAGAAAGGGAAAGGTAAGAAATAGAAAACAAAAACATACTATGTTAAACGATGATTAGCTTCAAAGTAGGAGTACATGTAATGAAAGTAAACATTGCTTAAAAATAGTTTTACCAAATAAGAAAAAGAATTTTAGAATATAAGGAGAGCAACTTAAGTAGAAATATCAAGGAAATATTTTTTATATAAGAATTTTAAAATCAAAATTTTATACTTTTAGAAGAAGAACTTAGAATTAAAATCAAATTCAGTATTGAGCTTATACAATAATTAGAAAATCAAAAATTAAGATATCAATTTTTGTTATCATTAGCTTCCGGTAGATCTCTAGTACATTATAGTTTAAAAATCATACAAATAAATAGACAGATAACTATAAAATAAGAAGCCTTACGGCTAGCCATACTACAGCTTGAGGATTTATTAGCATAACTGTAGAATTAATTAGATAATTCTCAACCCAACTTTAAAATAGTGGTAAACCACTAACTCACTCCCCAAAAAATGGTATTAGAGCAGTGTTCGGTTTTATGACAGTTTAAGTTAGTCTATGCATTTTGCTTATGGAAATAGAGTAGTTTTATTTTTAGACAATTCAGTTATAAATTTCATATTATAGTAGTTTTTAATAATTTTAAAGTATGATTTAATTTTGTGTATGAAAAGAGTAGAATATTTAGATTTAGAACTCAGCAATCATAACCATCGTCTTAATATAGATAAAAATAAATTTTGTTATAATTTTGAAGGTACTTTTACACATCAGCTCCATGGTGAACATAATTCCCAGTTAAATACTATTATAGATCATCAGATTAATTTTGTAAAAAATATTAAAAATGACGTAGATAAAATTAGTAATCTTTTTACTTCATCTATAGACCATCTTCGTAATACTTGCAGTATAATTAAGAATCAAGATAAAAAATTAGATTATATCCAAGATCAGTGTAGTTCAATCCTACAAAACGAATAGATTTAAATTTAGAAAAATTCCCCACCAAGTTAGAAATAGAAACTCTAATTTCAGCTATAAATATTAGTAGTTCGAAGCAAATAGAGTTAGAATTTAAGCAACTAATTGAAAAAATTCATAATTAGATAAATCAAATAGCTAAACAAATAGAACAGATCAACCAAATTTAAGATAATTTAAAACAAAAATTAAAAATTTTAGAACAACTAATAAGATCTTAATTTATGAGTAGTGATAAAAAAAAGCTAATAGAGACTACCAGATTATTTTAAAATAAGCAGAAGACTTTTATAACAACCCAAAGGGAATTAGTAGCTATCAAGGAATAAATCAGTTAGATAAAATATCAGTAAGACAAAAAATATAGAAATTTTATTTCTTATCTAATTGTGTGAAAAATTTGAAGAATTATCATAACAACTACACAGTTTAGAAATCGTTTAGTTACATTAGAAAGATTAATACTTCAAAAAGAAAATGAGTAGAAGGACAAGCAAATAAAGCCCAATCTCGAATAAACGAAGAAGATATAACTAAATATTTTGAAAATTTTAAATTACCAAAGAAGCTTATTTGTATAACTTATAGAAAATAAAAATGTTTACACAGTTAGCAAAAGGAAGTAATACTAAAAAGCGTAATGATGATGAAGATGTTAAAGTAGAAGAATTTATAGATATAGAACAGCAAATATAAAAGTTTAAAAAGGGAAAATTAGAGTTAATTCCAGCTAAATATGTATATAAGTTAGGTAAAATTCATAAAAAATAATATTTATTTAAACACTATGGTGAACAAATGATTAGTGTAACTCAAGAAGATGAAAAATAGACTTAAATTTAATAAATAGAGAAAGTTATAAATATGTTGTAAATGAACATCTAAAAATGACTCACGTAGAATTAGTTATGATAGGAGTTAAGACTTCAACTAGAGAAAATTTAGGAGCTAAAGTTTTTGTATGTCTTTATGATGATAGGTTTAATGATGTAGGACAAAGTATTTTAGGCAGCTATGAATTAGATATGAATTCAAAAAGAGGAATAGTTTATTGTATACCAGATTTCCTTTTACCGACTTCGACCTTTCGTAAAAAGATAAAAATAGGAATAAAAGATAGATGATATAAAATGAAAAAAAGAGAAAAGAATTTATTAGTTTGCACAGGATTTTTAGGCTTAGCGGTTTCAGAAAGCAATACCCATTATAGACTTACAAATGATCAAATAGTTAAGATATTAGGCGCAAAAGAGATAAAGGCACTACCAGCTAAAAAATATAATTCTGAAGATAATGCAGCATTAGATTGAAATTTAGAAGATTTTCTAGGACAAAAGAGGTTAGTCCCTCAAGAAAATTTATTATATCAAAAAGCAGATGGAAGTTATACAATAAGATTTACTCAATACACATATGTAGCACCAGAAAAATCCGAAGATGATGAATTTAGTAATGTAGATAGAGAAGAAAGTCAAGATAATCATAGTGATATAAATCAGTTTTATGAAATGACAAAGGAAAAAACAATATCACAAAATAAGATATATAATATTGATGAGATAGATTTGGAAAATTTCACCCTAAGTGATATGAATAAAATATTAGATACCCGATACTATGAATATATAGCTAGGGGAGATACCCATGATGAAGCAGTATTATTTTTAGACCAAGAATTTCATACCGAATATGTAGATGATATTTTAGAAGATAAAATACATCCAAGTAAAATATTTAAAATACCTAAACAGTTTAACTTAGAAGACACTTTTTATATGAACACTTAAACAACAGAAAACACAGAAACTAGCAACCCACAACATACGGCAGAAGAACCAATAGAATCAATGCAATATAAAGTAGAAGGAATGAGACCATTAACCAATACAGGACGTAGTAAAGCAGATCCTAATAAACAATATAAATTTCATGGAAAACGCAAACAACCAGATATGAATATACAATTACAACCAACAACCAACCAAGGAACACTTTTAGACTTAGCTAAATTCAACCTATAGATATGGGAAGAAGTAATAAAGAAATGGGAAAAAGACGCGGTAAAGACATAAATGAATAATCCCTTTGAATGAACTGATATGTGGGAATATATGGAAACACTTTTAGGAAATTCAGCTTTTAATATATATTTAACTTTTAAAGGAAAATATGAGGAGACAATTAGACAGCTTAAAGGATTAGGAAATAACCCATGGAATTTTACTAGTTTTATAAAAGAAATGCTTATAGGATACAACCCTTATAGAAGAAATGATTACACTCAGAGTATATCATTAACCGAGTTAGATCAGATAATATTAAGAAGTTGGAAATATGTTGTACCCTTTACCAAAGAATATTTAGCCATAGCAGCCAGAATTGGAAAAAGTTTTTATGAACAAATAGGAAATATATATTTTAGGAAATTCCCAGGAGAATTAGGAAGAGAGATAGAAAATAAATGGTCAATTTATTATGTCAACTTACCAGCAAGAATAGCATCAGGAGAAGTAAACATAAGAGGAGCTTTAGGAATAGAACCTAGAATAGTTTTCACATTTCGAAGGCTTAGAGAAAAATGTATAGAAGTTAAAATATAGAAATACTTGAAAAAATAAAACTATGGTTTTTGTAGCAGTATAATATATACTCCTCAACAATATGAAGATAAATATAATAAGAAAAAATATAAAAAAATATGAAAAATATAGAAAGGAAAAATATTGAAAAAGAAAATATAGAAAACTATGGAAAAAAACAAAAATTCATTAGAAAAAGTAGAACCTTTAATAGGATAAATTATAAGCGACTACCTAAAGAAGAGAAAGATAAAAGAAAACAAAGATATGTTAGAAAACCTAGTAGTAAAAAATGCAATTGTTTTATATGTGGAGAACCGAATCATTTTCCAAAAACTTGCCCAAAAAGACAGAGGCCTAATACTAATAAACAGATAGAAAGACTACATATTATAGAAGTTTTAGAAGAAGATATATTTAGCATAAACAGTGATGACTCAAAAGTCTATAACACAGTCAGTGATTATGGATACCAAATAGAAGCCATAAGTTCAAATAGTGATACAGACATAGACAATCTTTTAGGACAACTTAACCAAGAAATAGGAATACCCCCTTCCCATGATAATTTCTTTATGATGGAATGCAACGCAGATACTAAATGTCAGCATAATTTTCGAATAGGACTAGGATTTGATACTATTAGATGCAGTTATTGTAATTGGTTTCTAGTTAAAAATAAGAGAGCTCAATGTTTATTATGTAGTATAACTTATTATACAGTTTGTTTAGAAAAATTAAATATGATACACAAGATAACATTAGAAAATAACGACAAGATGCGAGAAGATCATAGTATAGAAAGCAAAGAATTACATCTAACAATTAGAAAATTAGAAATACAAGTAAGAGAACTTAAACTACAAATACGTGAGATAGAAACTAAGGCTAATTTTGACATATAAGGTTTAGAAGCAGAAAATAAACAGCTTAAATAGCAGATAGAACAATTTCATACTAAATACTCTTTAAAAGATAAACTTGTTTAATAACATATGCACTCCTTAGAATTTGTCAACCTAGTTGATTCTCAACCCTTTAGTCAATATTTCCAAGCACAATCCAACAACACATATTTACCATTTAATTACCCTGTCATACCCAAGCCAAATTTAGTTGAGATCTCTTGTGTAATCAAATTTGCAGAAAAAACTCTTAGTATAAATGCCATGATAGATACCGGAGTTAGCAAGTCATATATTGAACAACACATAATTCCATCAAGATGGAGTTCACCTTTAGTAATCCCAGCTTTAGTCAGTACAGCTGACGGCACTAAACAAACATACACATTGTATCAATGAAGCACAAATTAGTTTTCATCACATAGGCTTTCAAACTCAACATATAAAGTGGTTCCCTGTACCCCAAGTTTGGATTGGTAATACTCGACAAAACCATCTCTTTATATTAGGCCTTAATTTCATACTTAGTCTACAAAGTGGCATGTTTATCAGCCATAGTAGCATTAGTTTCTTCAAACGAACAAAACATACACCCACAACATATGCCCTTAGCACCATTGCCTATTCATCAGAGTTGTGTGCGAAGCGTGGTAGTACAATAGGAGTAGATTCACTTCCCGCTAGTTTTTTATTTCCTAATAGAAACATTTTTCCTAAGCTAGTCCAAAAATATATACCAAATGAAGAGATAGCAAATATTTCTTTAGAAAATTTAGACACAGAAGATTTTGAATTAGAAGAAAAATATGACCCTTGAAGCTTAGAAGATTTTCAACAAATTGTTAACCTATAATTAATTTTTGCAAAAATAGGAAAATTGAAGAAAAAACCAATATACAGAAGAACATAAAATGACTTAGATGAAATAATAAGATTAGTTGAAACAACAAAAATTTTAGGAGAGTAGCCCATGAAATACTGGGAAAGAAATAAAGTTTTAGCTAGTTTAGATATAAAAAAAATAAAGATTATAGGATTACATCAGTACAAATAGATCATACGCCAGCAGACATAAAAGAATTTAGAACACAGATTAAGGAGTTATTAGATTTAGGAGTAATTCGACCTAGCAATAGCCCACATAATAGCGCCGCATTTATGGTTAGAAACCATGTAGAGATAAAAAAAGGGAAAACTACAATGGTTATAAATTATAAAAGATTAAATGACAATACAGAAGATGATAAATATAATATACTAGATAAAGATCAGCTCATAAACAGAATATAGACAGCGAAAATATTCAACAAATTTGATTGCAAGTCAGGATTTTGGCAAATCAAAATGGAAAAGGAAAGCATACCTTAGACAGCCTTTTGTTGCCTACAAGGACATTATGAATGGCTAGTCATGCCTTTTAGACTAAAAAATGCACCTTCCATATTTCAACGTAAAATGGATAGTATATTTAATAAATATAGTTTTATACTCGTGTATATAAATGATATATTAGTATTTAGCCCAGATAAAAATAGTCACATAGATCATTTACATATAGTATTAGAGGAATTTATAAACAATGGAATAATAATTAGTAAGAAAAAAATGGTATTAAATAAACCTCATATAGAATTTTTGGAAATGGAGTTAGAAGACAGAAAAATCATGTTACAACCCCACATAGTTAAGAAAATTTTAGATTACCCAGATAAATTAGAAGATACAAAACAACTTCAATCATTTTTAGGAATTCTAAATTATGCACGAATGTACATTCCTAACCTTAGCAAGATAATAGGACTTCTATCTAGTAAGACCACACCAACAGGACAAAAATATTTTAACCAACTAACCTTAGCAAGAAAAATTAAAGACATTTGTAAAAATTTACCTGACCTACAACTTCCATTAGAATCAGAATATATAGTCGTAGAAACAGATGAAAGCCAATTAGGATGGGGAACACTATTATTAGCTAAACCTAGCAAGTATGATAGTAAAATTAAAGAGCGCATTTGTAGATATAGTTCTGAAAAATTTAAAGAAAAAGATACAATCATGACCAACTTAGATTTTGAAATATTAGGAATAGTCTATACAATAAACAAATTTAGATTATTTTTACATAAGCCCTTTACAATTAGAACAGACTACGAAGTTATAGTTAGATTTCATAATAAACTTAATGAGCGTAAACTTAGTAGTAGAAAATGAGAAAAAATTTTAGATTGTATAGTAGAACAAGGATATAAAGTAGAATTTGAACATATTAAAAGGAGTGATAATAAATTAACAGATTGGCCAAGTAGAAAATTTTATTTAGAAAAAGAAAATAACCAGTTTAATTTTTGTGTAGATAATGAAGAACAACAAAATAATGAACTTTGAGGGATTTGCTCTTCCCATTTATGAAGGCGGAAACAAATTCAAACCATTAACAGGAATCGAACTAGACCCAGTTCAACAGTGTCTTTTAGATAACCTTTGGAGCAATCTCAATTACCCAGCCAAACGTTTGTCAGCCTTAAACTCTCTCTGTATATATTTTTCAAAAATCCAGAATAAACCTTTGTCTAAAAGCTTTTCTTTTTATGTAGTAGTTAAAGGAACCAAGCTTGGTATTTACCATGACTGGGTAGAAGTTGAACCTTTAGTTAAAAAACTTCTTGTACTTTAGTTTAAAGGATTTTATGATTTTAAGTCAGCCAGTACCTATGCCCGCAGACAAATAGGAACTAGTTACTTTATCAGCCAAATAGCTAAAGATTATCTGGACACATTAAGCAAGATGCAGTCAACTATTCTTGCTACTAGTGGAGTTTTAGTTAGCCAGATAATAGGAAACAGTAGTATTAGCCCTCGGTCAGATTCTCAAAATCCTCTCTAAATGTGCAAACATTGTGAAGGCCTTACTGGAAATTTCAAGAAAATTATGGATAAAGACAAAAAGGTCGGTGAAGAGCTAAACCAGCTCTGAGACGAGGAAAAACAATTGAGAGCAACTATTCGAACCCTAACCAACCAGCTTAAAAAACTAACTCCAGAAAAAGCACATACTCCCTTTCTTGACCTAGAAATCAAACAGCTTACCAGTGAGGAATTTGAATAATTGAGTGCTAGAATGTATTTCTTCAGGCATCCTATCATTCAACCTTTTTGTGAGAGAAAAGCCGAGAAATAGAAAACCTTAAACCCTATATATACACATTAGCCGAAGATAGTAGAAATAATGAATTAATCACTATATAGCAATTTCTTCAAGACCTCTCCATAGCAGGAGTTTAATGCCTTGGTATGGCATATCAATAGACTTATCTCTACGAGGATGAAGAACAACCCTGTTTACAAGAAAAAAGATGTATAGATAGGCCAAAATATTTTGAAAGATGTCAGTGTAATCTAGATTTCAGCATCTGCCTTTGCCAGATAAATCTAACAATTTTTGAGTCGCTGGAGATAGAGATTAGGGGCAAAACGCGTCATCTAACAGTTTTACAATTGTTAGATTACGGCTTTGTTTCTAGAATAATTTTTTCAGATCCAGATCAGACAGATGATTTTGGAAATAAACTTACTCATCCAGTACTTTGTGTAATGGAAGAGCATCATCCGTTTGTAGAAGTATTAATTGATAGCAAGCTACCAGAATAGAAAGGAATAAGGTGCATTCTAGCTAAGCATAAAATGTACCTCAGAGGAATTTCGACATTTCTAGGATACCCAAGACTTCTTAATCGAAGACCTTGGCCGTGCAAAAAAATTTCACTCAGAGATCAGCTCAATAAATGAAGGAAATTTGCTAGTAATCCTCTATTAGCATATAATGGAAGCTATGGTAATCTCGTCTGCGAAGATAGAAATCAGAAGATATATGCAATTTAGCCATTCCAGGTTTTCCTTTCAACAAAGAAATATTTGTAGATGAAAGCCAGTACCCCAACTATTAGCATAGTGTCTCTCATGATTCACCAGTAATGGAAAAAGAAGGTAACCAATGGGAAAATGAACCAGATAATGGGGATGATTTTTATGATCAACTTTCAGGAGCAGATCTTAAAGATCTTTCAGATAGAATGTATGGGTGAAATTAAAAAAAAAAAAAAAGAAGTATCTTCTTGGAAGTATTATAGTCACGAATATAAACTATTTACTTTTTTTTGTTAAATAAAATTGATGAAAAAAAAGTATTTAATCATTGAATTCAATGTAAATATACATAAAATATTTAAAATATTATTTTCATTGAGTTTGATCGATTAAAATAGTTTTTTTCATTTATTTTATTTAATAAAAATAGACAAATAATTTTCTATTGAAAATAAATAAATAAAATTATAATTTAAATTAATAAAATTAAAAATTATAATTTATGTTGTTACAAAATTTAAATCGTGTAATTTTTTATTTTTTTTTGTAATTTTTCCAACAAACTATTGTTTAAAAAAAAATTAAAATATGCTAATTATTGTTAGTATGTGTGTAAAACTCTAAAAACTATGCAAAAATGTGACTCTCCAAAATTCTATTTCGTATCGAAAATCATCGTGGCACGAGTTCAAGTCTGATTTATGGCACATGATTAATTTGTATGAGTTCTATTTAACAACTCTTCATTTCTTTTTTCCCACTTACTATTGCAACATTTTCCTTCCCCTGTCTTCATCGACATAATTTATCATTTGTCTATGAATAATGTTATATATATTAATTAATGTACTAACTAATATACTAATAGATAATGTGACATAATTTTAAAGGTTTTGAATATTTGTAATTTATATAATAAGTGGGATCAGTAATAACGGCATAAAATTAGTTGGTGCACTAATGTGTACATTAATTAACGCATGTAGCACCACCATTTGTCTATAACATTAAGATCACAATTAACAATAAATGGAGAGAGTGATTGTGTACGATTTTATAGTGGGAACACAAAGGATTTACAGGGTTTGTTAGGTGTTGTGGTGGATGAGAATAATAAGGAAATGTCGTAGTAGAGTAGCGAAGGAGTTGACAATGTTGTAGAGATTTGGTTATGTATGGTGAAACAGTGTAACAATGTTGGTGGCAGTAGCAGGAAGAGGTTGGGTGGCAAGGGAACGGATAAGGGGGTGCTGTTGTGCCTTGAGGCACAGCAGTTACTGCTGCCCCCCTTTTGGGAGATCTTCCTGAGTGTTTTTTGATAATATGAACCGTTTATATTGTAAGGTTCGTCAAGAATATTATTGCTATAAAAAAGCAAATTAATCGAATATTCATAACCCCATGATTAGATCCCAATTGTTTTATGAAAGTTATATTAACCCTTAATTTTTATAGAAACAAATGTGCTTTGGTTATAGGTTTACAGATATCCAGTCAACTTGATTTTTTGTATGGATAGTCTACTCGACGAACCTTACAATATAACGATTTAAATCATCGAAAAGCACTCAGAAAAACCTCCCTAAGGGGCACAACAGTAATTGCTGTGCCTTAAGGCACAGCAGCACCCCCTCTCCGCAAGGAAACATAGTAGTAGTGCTGACAAATGGGAAATGAACAAATGGTGTAGGATTTTGAAGAAAGAAAATAAATATACGATAAAAAGGATAAACAAAAGAGATAATGATGGGGCAAAACAATAGAATCATGCTTTTGAAACTAGTTTTGATCTTTACACTTATATTGTAATTTATTATTCCTAATTTTTTGCAATTACTTTGTTTAGTGGTCTTGAAACATTATTACACACCACTCAGAATAGGACACTTGTCCTTTTATCTTTTTTGGAGAGAAAAAAAAATGGAATCAGGATCCTCTCCTTGAGTTTCTTTCTTGACTTCCTACTCGCTGGGCTATTGGGCCCACTTTTAGGCCCAATTTTCGATGATCCGAATCGTTCACATTTTAAGATTTGTTGAGTATATCATACCTGTAAAAAATTAAGTTGATCAGATATCAGAAAGCATGTGTTCGGATCATCGAACTAAAAACTATTTTTTAAAAAAATTTAATAAATAGTTTTCCGAACACACGCTTTCTGATATCCGATCAACTTGATTTTTTACTGGTATGATATACTCAACATATTTGAAAATATGAACGGTTCGGATCATCGAAATTAGGCCTAAAAATGGGTCCAATAACCCAACAAATAGGAAATCAAGGAGGAAACTCAAGAAGGAGATCCTGATTCAAAAAAATGATAGGCCCATTATTTTAGCCAATCAACTACACATTAGAGCACCACATGAATTTGCTCTTAGAGCAAAATATAATTTCTCGTGGATGAGGAGACAGCTAATTTTTTGATTCGTTAGAAGATTAGAAAACAACAACAGTAGGGAACATGGGAAACTAATACACAAAACAGATAGATTAGTCCCTCATCTCACTAGCACCAGTTATATCATCTACAAGCAGGGCCTTTAGTTCCTCAAGAAGATCGTCAAGCACCACAATATGTTCGTCCTATGTAACTCCTATGTTGGCAAGCTTATCTGCACATTTATTGCCTTCTTTGAGAGTGTGATGTAGTGAGCAGTTACACCTTGACAGGAGAAATTTTGCATCTTCAATAAGGGCTCGATATGGTGAATTGTGGCTTTGTCCATCTCTGATTTGGCTAATTGCTAGTTCAGAATCTGACTCAATTTCAACCTTCTTTGTGCCTTTTTGGAAGAGGATGGTGAGGCTTCTGTATATCACCCATAGTTCAGCTTCAAGACTTGAACAATGGCCTAATTTTCCATAGAATCCCCATAGCCATATGCCAGTTTCATCCCACAGAAGACCACCATATCCAGCTTGACTTGGATCCTCTTTTGAACAGCCATCAACATTTAGTTTCAGTTTACCTGTAGGAGGAGAGTTACATTTAATTAGTATAGGTCGAGAGAACCTTGGGTGAAGGGCAAACTGAAATGCCTCATTAATCTCATAAGAATAATTTCTTATGCTCTTAAGACAAACTTGAATGGGAGTGGATTGGTTTTCAAAAACAAGTTGGTTTCGATCTTTCCAGATCTACCAAAGTGTAGAGATAAAGACAACATGCCATTTTTGACCAAAAAACAGACTTTTATTTTTCAAATTGGAAGTAACCCATTCAAGAAAAGGCTGACAGTAGCCCTCCTCCCACCAGTTAGTGTCTTTAATTTCAAACCAAACAATTTTGGAGAAATTGCATTTTCTCAGAAAAATGATCTATGTCTTCACTGTCTGAACCACATCTGGGACACATATCTGAGATTGCCATATTTCTCACCAAACTGATGTGATTAGTAAGCAATCTACCCTTAAGGACCAGCCAGATAAAACTCTTCAGTTTTTGAGGGACTTTAATTTTCCAGAGCCAATTCTAATCTCCTCTAACAGTAGTCTGGTTGGAGATAATCTTATAAGCAGAAGCAGTAGTGTAGATACCACAAGTTGATCCAGCCCAAGAAGGAGTATCATTGAAGGTCACAAATCTAGGCCTATGAATTTTAAGAATCTCTTACATGGCCTGGGAACTGACAAGGGCAGCCAATTTAGCAGTATCACAATTACTCTCTTCATCAAGGACATCACTAACTTTCAGCTGATCATTGATTTGATTGGGGCCATGAGTAAGGTATACAGGTTATTCTCCACACCACCAGTCATTCCACAGAGAGATATTCTCATCATTTCCAATAGTCCACTTCACACATTTCCTTATGGTATCTCTATTGTGACAGATACTCTTTCAAACATAGGAGGATCTTCTTTTAAGGGGCCAATAAAAAATGCTATTGTTACCCAAATACTTAGATTGGAGCACTTTACACCAAAGCTTGTCTTTCTCACTCAACATTTTCCACCCAAGTTTGGTTAAGAGGGCTGCATTCTGGTCACTAGTCTTCCTAATTCCTAGCTTGCCCACAGCTTTACTTCTACAAACATTATCCCAATTAACCAGATGGACCTTCTTAGTGTTGTCAGTCTTCCTCCAGAGGAAGTTTCTATTAATTCGATCAATATCATCACATAAACTTCTAGGAAATTCCATTGTCTGCATGTTGTAACTAGGTATGGCAGAGGTTACAGACTAGATAAGAGCGTTCTGCCAACAAAGGTGAGGGTTTTGGCCTTCCAACTTGATAGTCTATTCTTTAGTTTCTCTATTATTTCCCTAAACATATTCTTATTAACTCTACCATGAATCATAGGGTAGCCCAGATATTTACCAAGGTCGTGAGTTAAGGGAATTCCACTTTGGAAACTAAGGGATAGAGCTCTGTTATGAGGCAAATTTGGTGAGACAAAAAGTTTTGATTTCAAGTAATTAGGTTAGGTTTGAAATATTGGTGGAGGTGTGGGTCACCGTAGCTTTAACCATGGTAGAGTCTTCTTTGCTAATGTTGAGTTCCAATACACAGTTCATGTCAGAACTTTTTTTGCAGTTGGTGCTCTTCACTGGCATATACGTTTCCATTGTCACAGACTGGGACTTTTGTAGAGGAATCTTCAGCAATGGTAGATGAGCTTACACCAGTGGTTGGAATTAGAGGTGGAGTCTGGATTTGGTTACATTGTTGATAGGCTTTAATTTGGCTTTGATCAGCTTTCCCTTTTCCTTTGGCATCTTTAGGTTAGCTTGGGCCCAATTGGGTGAGGGGGTCGGTATGGGCCTTCTCAATACCTGCTCTATTTGTTTTCCTTCCCCGTGGGTTATCTCCTTGACCTACCTGTCCTTCCTCCAAGTATTTAAATTTGTTGGGCTTCGTAGTTGGGCCAGCTATGTCCTGGACTTTCCTAATCTAGATTGGCCTACGTCCACGTTTGGTCACAAGCACCCATGGCCCAAATGCCTCTTCTGTGTTTCCATTGATTGCAGGTTACCGTTAGGTACAGAGATGGGTGTGGTGGGGGTCTCAACGCCGGTAACAGCTAGTTTTTCTCCTGTCGGTAGAGAACTAGGCGTTCTGAATCTGCAAGCTTCTTTCCTGTGGTCAATACGGCCACAGAGAAAACAGAATGAATGGAGTGACTCATACTCAATATCACGACCCGTCCTCGTACCCAAGGGTTAATGATCGTGATGGCCAGTAACTGAAGTTGCCTCTGGCCATATCTTGAACAAATAAATAAACGCTAGCGGAAATAATATTCAAGCAGGGGTACCAAAATAATCATCGGAGCTTTTATTTTTATTACAAAATTTATTGACCAAAAAGGCCGATATTTACATATAAAAACATCATAAAAGTGCTATGTGTGTCTATTCCGCAGCCCCGCATCTAAGACTTTCCAAAAGCTATCTCTGAATTGCATTGTTTCTTGAAAATTGGTAAACAGCTATAAGCACATGGTAAAGTGAGAAATATTATGCCAAGAGTATAAGGGATACAAAATAATCATGGATAGTCATGTAACTAAAATATTATGATAACTTAGTCTGAACAAATAATCATTTAAGTAGCAAAACTGAGATTATGTAAATAAATAACCATAATCACGGTACCGAACAAAACAGAACAGAGGTTACAGGAGTGACAGTCAGAATAGAGGTACGGATTCAAGAGGTGGCTCATACGGATTATAGAGTGGCTCCCACAATAGTGTAGCACTTATCTCCGCACAGAACAGAGGTCAATAGATCCATGACAATAGAGGGCCACAAAGTGACCAAACAAAGGCCAATGGTTATTTAAGTCTCCCAAGGCGTGGGACCCCCATGGTGGTACTTACAAAACATAATTGTTTATAAGGTCATTGTCAAATATTCTTTAAAATATAAACAAACATATCCATGGGTTTCATTTTAACAAATAGAATTTAGAAATTAATCCACGTAATTGAAATATTTATGAAACATAACTTGTATTAATATAATTAATAAAATACAACTTATATAAAATAAATTATGGTAAGTCAAAACATACGTAAAATATATTACGGTGACTCAAGGTATAATATAACTCACCTTAATATTGACTCTTAGCCTTACTCCACTATTACAACCTTTCTACTATAAGTTCCTACTACCAACAACTTACGTGCCTCTCCCCCTCTCTTTTTTTCCTTTTCTTTTCCACAGAGTTGATCAACCCCTCCCTATTTTTAGGGAGGTAAAAGCATCATCTGGCCAACATATGGTTAGCTCGAAGATTTGCTCATAACTCACCAGGATTTATACTTATCTTAACAAATATTTAAGATAATTACACTTTGGCTCAGTTTTCTAATATGACTATATAAATAAATTAATCCCTAATTAAATTACATTCTATCGTATACCAATAGAAAATTATTTATTTATTTTATTACCACACCCATTATTATTATTATTATTATTATTATTATTATTATTATTATTGTTATCATTATTATTATTTATTTACGCTTACTTTTATATTTATTTATTTACTATCTTTAACTTTAATTTGGCCCAACTAGTATTATAATTTCATATTTCTGCTAATTTGGCCCCAAATAATAATCCCTAATTAATCTCATATTTGATAATCCAATACCAAATTAGATTCTGTATTTATTATTATTTATTTAATAATATATTATCACATAGAACCATAATACCAGTATAAAATTTAAGGGACAACTTAAATTTATAAAATATATTAATATTTCAATTACGTGGATTAATTTATGAACTCTATTTGTTAAAATAAAACCCATGGTATGTTTGTTTATATTTTAAAGAATATTTGACAATGATCTTATAAACAATTATATTTTGTAAGTACCACCACAGGAGTCCCACGCCTTAGAGGACTTAAATAACCATTGGTCTCTGTTTGGTCACTTTGTGACCCTTTGTTTGTCATGGATCCATTGACCCTCTGATTTCTGGTGTGGAGCAAAGTATTGTACGGAGCTAAGTGCTACACTGTTGTGGGAGCCACCTCTAGAGTTCGTAGGAGCCACCTCTTGAGTCCATGCATCTATTATGTTATGTTTTGTACCGTGGTTATGGTTATTTATTTACATAATCTCAGTTTTGCTACTTAAATGATTATTTGTTCAGACTAAGTGATCTTAAATATTTTAGTTATATAACTATCCATGATTATTTTGTATCCCTTATACTCTTGGCATAATATTTCTCACTCTGCTATGTGCTTATAGTTGTTTATCAATTTTCAGGAAACAATGCAATTCAGAAATAGCTTTTGGAAAGTCTTAGATGCGGGGCTGCAGAATAGACACACACATCACTTGTATGATATTTTTATATGTAAATATCGGCCTTTTTTGTCAATAAATTTTGTAATAAAAATAGAATCTCCGATAATTATTTTGGTACCCTCACTTACATATTATTTGTACTCGCGTTTATTAATTTGTTCAAGAATTGGCCGAAGGTAACTTCAGTTATTGGCCATCACGATACTTAACTCTTGGGTACGGGGAGCGGGTCGTGACAAATGGTATCAGAGCAATCGTTTATTAAAAAATAAATAAATCATCATTGGAGTATAGGACACACACATATTTAAGAAGTAGGATAGCGGGTAATTGGTACCTAAATATTATATTTTGTTCGTCGATTTGGATATATTATAATTTTATATGATTTTATATATATATATTAAATTTTTTTTTTTATTTTTTTTGTGCCTAATTTGTGAAGGATATTAGATATAATTTATATTTGTTATAGTAAAAGAAGGAAAAGAAACAAAGAATGTCGAGTTCAAGCACCCGCCAAAATTATAATATAATTAAATACATATAATTTCTAGTTCGGTATTGAAAAAAAAAAAATTCATTTCGACTTTTTAAAAGTGGGTTCAAATTATAAAGATACTAATTTTGAAACTATTTTCCATCAGTGGAAAGTTCATGGATAAAAGAAATGGAAGCTCCCCTCAAATTCCTTCAACTCTTGCATGTGATTCTGTCATTTCATTTCCAGTGGCTTCTTTAATTATGTTCTCATTTTTTCTTTTTAGAAATAAAACCAATAATTTTTTTTTTAATTTTACCAATTGTTTCTCATTTTGGCCCAAAACAATTTTTGACAAATAAACAGTGAGTTGTTTTTGATAAAGTTTTTTGAGGTAATATTTTTTATCAGATTAATCATCTAATATGTATTTATCAGAGTGCGTAGCGGATAGCTTACACATATGACAAATTTCGAGGATGAAATTTTAAAAGGAGGAAAGATTGTAACAATCCAGATTTTTAATTATTCTGTAAAATTTATACTAATATTATTTAATCACAGTTGGGAAAATATAGGATTTATTTTATATTATTATGTGTAATTTTGTAAAATATTATAATTAGTAAAAAAATTTAGGGGTCAAAATATAAATAAATAACTAAGTTAAACTTATCCTTTTGTGGGGATAAGCTTCAAATGTAGAGGCCGATGATAGCAGCTAAATATAGGGGCTACGTGTTGTAGCTATGTGTCACTTAAACTTGCTGAGCAAGTATTGTACATTGTATAAAAGGAGCTGGGGCGTTGTGAAGAAGGAAGAGGAGAAGAAAACAACTAAAGAAAGGGAAAGAAAGTATTCGGAGTCAAGAAGGTCTTTCACGATGAAAAGTAAAGGCTAAGGGTTAATATTAATGTGAGTTATATTATACCTTGAGTTACCATAATATATTTTACGTATGTTTTGACTTATCATATTTATTTTATACAAGTTATGTTTTATAAATTATTATAATATTTCAATTACTTGGATTAATTTCTGAACTCTATTTGTTAAAATGAAACTCATAGATATGTTTGTTTATATTTTAAAGAATATTTGACAATGACCTTATAAACAATTATGTTTTATAAGTACCACCACAGGAGTCCTATGTCTTGGGGGACTTAAATAACTATTGGTCTCTTTTTGGTCACTTTGTGACCCTCTGTTTGTTGTGGATCCATTGACCCTCTGATTTCTGGTGTGGAGTAAAGTGCTGTACAGAGCTAAGTAATACACTGTTATGGGAGCTACCTCTAGAGTTCGTACGAGCCACCTTTTAAGTCCATGCATCTGTTATGTTCTGTTCTGTTCTGTACCGTGGTTATGGTTATTTATTTACATAATCTCAGTTTTGCTACTTAAATGATTATTTGTTCAGACTAAGTGATCTTAAATATTTTAGTTATATAACTATCCATGGTTATTTTGTGTCCCTTATACTATTGGCATAATATTTCTCACTCTATCATGTGCTTATAGTTGTTTACCAATTTTCAGGAAACAATGCAATTCAGAAATAGCTTTTGGAAAGTCTTAGATGCGGGGCTGCGGAATAGACACACATATCACTTTTATGATATTTTTATATGTGAATATCGACCTTTTTTGTCAATAAATTTTGTAATAAAAATAGAAGTTTCAATGATTATTTTGGTGCCCTCACTTAAATATTATTTTCGCTCACGTTTATTAATTTGTTCAAAAATTGGTCGGCAGTAACTTCAGTTATTGGCTATCACGATACTTAACCCTTGGATATGGAGAGCAGGTCGTGACAAAATTGTAACAACTCAGATTTTTAATTATTCTGTAAAATTTATACTAATATTATTTAATCACAATTGGAAAAATATACGATTTATTTTATATTATTATGTGTAATTTTGTAAAATAATATAATTATTAAAAAAATTTAGGAGTCAAAGTATAAATAAATAACTAAGTTAAGCTTATCCTTTTGTGCGGATAAGCTTCAAATGTAAAGGCCGATTATAGCAACTAAATATAGGGGGACACGTGTTGTAGCTATGTGTCACTTAAACTTGCTGAGCAAGTATTGTACAATGTATAAAAGAAGCAAGGGGTTGTGAACAAGGAGGAGGAGAAAACAATTAAAGAAAGGGAAAGAAAGTACTCGGAGTGAAGGTCATTCATGGTGAAAAGTAAAGGCTAATGGTTAATATTAAGGTGAGTTATATTATACCTTGAGTTACCGTAATATATTTTATGTATGTTTTGACTTACCATAATTTATTTTATACAAGTTGTATTTTATTAGTTATATTAATACAAGTTATGTTTTATAAATATTTCAGTTACGTGGATTAATTTCTGAACTATATTTGTTTAAAATGAAACTCATGGATATGTTTGTTTAAATTTTAAAGAATATTTGACTATAACCTTATAAACAATTATATTTTGTAAGTACCATCATGGGAGTCCCACGCCTTGGGGGACTTAAATAATCATCGGCTTCTGTTTGGTCACTTTATGGCCCTCTATTGTCATGAATCTATTGACCTCTGTTCTGTGCGGAGCAAAGTGCTGTGCGGAGATAAGTGTTACACTATTGTGGGAGCCACTTCTATAATTCGTACGAGCCACCTATTGAATCCGTACCTCTGTTCTAATTGTCACTCCTGTGACCTCTGTTCTGTTTTGTTCGGTACCATGGTTATGGTTATTTATTTACATAAACGCGAGCGAAACTAATATTGAAGTGAGGGTACCAAAATAATCATCGGAGCTTCTATTTTTATTACAAAATTTATTGACCAAAAAGACCGATATTTACATATAAAAACATCATAAAAGTGTTGTGTGTGTCTATTCCGCAGCCCCACATCTAAGACTTTCCAAAAGCTATCTCTAAATTGCATTGTTTCCTGAAAATTGGTAAACATATAAGTACATGGCAGAGTGAGAAATATTATGCCAAGACTATAAGGGACACAAAAGAACCATGAATAATTATGTAATTAAAATATTAAGATGACTTAGTCTGAATAAATAATCATTTAAGTAGCAAAATTGAGATTATGTAAATAAATAACCATAACCACGGTACCGAACAGAATATAACAGAGGTTACAGGAGTGACAGTCAGAACAGAGGTACAGATTCAAGAGGTGGCTCATACGGATTATAGAGGTGGCTCCCAAAATAGTATAGCACTTATCTCCACACAGCACTTTGCTTCGCACAGAACAGAGGTCAATAGATCCATAACAATAGAGGGCCACAAAGTAACCAAACAAAAGCCAATGGTTATTTAAGTCCCCTAAGGCGTGAGACTCCCGTGGTGGTACTTTCAAAACATAATTGTTTATAAGGTTATTGTCAAATATTTTTTAAAATATAAACAAACATATCCATGGGTTTCATTTTAACAAATAGAGTT
Source organism: Camellia granthamiana (assembly GCA_036172215.1). Classification (NCBI taxonomy): domain Eukaryota; kingdom Viridiplantae; phylum Streptophyta; class Magnoliopsida; order Ericales; family Theaceae; genus Camellia; species Camellia granthamiana. Next base: position 132,015,568 of record CM069908.1, read on the forward strand.
CGGAAATTAATCCACGTAATTGAAATATTTATGAAACATAACTTGTATTAATATAACTAATAAAATACAACTTGTATAAAATAAATTATGGTAAGTCAAAATATACGTAAAATATATTATGGTGACTCAAAATATAATATAACTCACTTTAGTATTGACCCTTAGCTTTACTCCACTATCATAACCTTCCTACTACCAACAACTTATGTGCCTCTCCCCCTCTCTTTTTTTCCTTTTCTTTTCCACAGAGTTTATCAACCCCTTCCTATTTATAGGGAGGTAAAAGCATCATCCGGCCTACATGTGGCCAGCTCGAAGATTTGCTCATAACTCACCAGGATTTATACTTATCTTAATAAATATTTAAGATAATTACACTTTGGCCTAGTTTTCTAATATAACTATATAAATAAATTAATCCCTAATTAAATTACACTCTATCGTATATCAACAGAAAATTAATTAATTATTTTACTACCACATCCATTATTATTATTATTGTTATCAATATTATTATTTATTTACGCTTACTTTTATATTTATTTATTTACTATCTTTAACTTTAATTTGGCCCAACTAGTATTATAATTTCATATTTCTATTAATTTGGCCCCAAATAATAATCCCTAATTAATCCCATATTTGATAATCTAATGCCAAATTCGATTATGTATTTATTATTATTTATTTAATAATATATTATCACATAGAACCATAATACCAGTATAAAATTTAAGGAATAACTTAAATTTTCGGGTTGTTATACTCGATGTTGTAACATTTGTTCTCCAGTATGAATTTGGGTTTCGGTGGTTTTGTAAGATCCATCTCTACACAAATTCGTGCGAATTTACCTCTAGTTGCCATGACCGTTGTCCAATCAATTTTAAGAGGTTTGCCAATGGTTTTGGCAATCGCAAACAAGACTTTGTCTTGGTATATTCAATTGGAAGCTCTGGAAACCGAACTCATACTGCGGTTGTGGTTTCAAAAGCTTCCAAAGGCTTGAAATTGGGTTCCTATCTCCTAATAGTGAGATAATGGTCCATGATGACCGAAGGACCCCCTGTGTATACCTTGGTGTAGTCCTCCTGGTTAGAGAACTTGAACAAGAAGAAGTTACATCCCAAATTGATGGCGTTGAACTCTCCTTGTAGCCCCCAAATATTTTTAACCTCTGTGCACAACATTCTGTAACCAATACTTTTCCCCAGGAGTTTAATGATTAGTGCACTCTCCCATGGTTTCCTGATCTTATAGCGACCCCGGGTCTCTACCGGACTGTCATGGTATTCTGGATCCGAATCTCGTTGTTTGATGCTGCCGGTTATGTCTCTCTTTCTTACATCTCTTGAATTTGAGTTTTGGAATGACTTGAGCGTGTTTAGAACAGGTTGGTTGCCTTTCAGTCCAGAATCTTTTGCCCAGAATTTCGGTTTTTCGCTCGAGCGGGCCTTGTAACGCCCTCAAAATAAACCCATAATATTATACAATCACGGTAAAGAAAAGAGTTTTCATATTACAATCATTAGAGTATTCTTACAAAAGGTATTACATGTTGACAACAAAAGTAAATACCCCTTAGGCTTACAACTTTCCAAGTCAACACTTGGTTACAAAAAGGAGAGTACCAACTCTACACAAAATAAGCCCTTGGCTTGATATATATGTAATACAACAAAAACAACAAAAAAAGAGTTTAACAGCCTCAAGCCTCCCAAGCTACGTCCTTGGAGGTGGCGTAACACCTGTACTTGAAAAGGATGTCCCATATAGGGTGAGCCAACGCCCAGTAGAGATATGCTAAACATAATATGAGCAATAACTAAAACATTAGCATTTGATAAATGTTTAACTCATATATGCCAACTTATAACACATTTCAATTCCATGACCAATATGTCCATGGTTCATTTCATTTTCTATTACTTATCCAATTTTAAATTCATAACCGTGGCTCAGAACTTGGCCAAACAATTTAGATGAGATTACATCTCATATCAACAATACTTCCTTACTACACAATAAATACACATATTTGTTGTATCAATATCACATAGGACACTTCCATACTTCACAATAGATACACATATTTGCTGTATCAATACTTCAATAGATACACATATTTACTGTATCAATAGAGTCCATTCCCTATCTGCTCCCAAATAATATCCGGTTTAGGAGTCCACCTCCTATCTTCCCCTAAACCGTGGAGTACATCCCCTATCTCCTCCCACACAACACAATGTATATAAACACATATCATATACAAGATCAATCAATATATAAGTTTGATGTATTATTCCAACCGCCATATTCAATGACATTCAACCGATTAGTTTTAATTTGCCTAATCATCATGCAATGTCTACAACAATCAAGACTATCCTCCACCGATAGCCCAAAGCAATTATTTCTAAACAGATAATAATTTCATCCAACAGATAAATTATCAACAATTTTCACAAGTGAGTGATTAATAATTCCAACTCCACCATTCTATCTCATAATGAGCCAATTTCATTATTCCCAACTTAATTTCACATATCCACAATTTTTCAAATTAATTATACCAATTAATTTATACAACAAATTAGGGCTTTCTCCCCAATTTCTTAATATTGACCCAAAGGTCCAAATATCAACACTTTACAACACTAATCACATGTTAAGACCCAACATACCCATGTATTGGCCCAAATAACAAAACCCCTTTTTCCACATTTTGAAACCCTAACACCCAAACTTCCCAACTCTCAACATTTAATCAAAATGACTACAAGTTTATGTCAAAAACCATAAAAATAATTAGTTATCCCTACCTCAAATTCGGAGCTCAAATGAAGGAGATGAAAAAATTCGAAATGCTCCAAACCCCAATATTTTCGGATTAAAATGTAGCCCTCAACAAGCTCCACACTTTTTACAAAGGGCCAAGGGTAGAAGATCACTCCTACTAGATCAAACCCTAGAGAGAAGTTGGAGTTTTAGAGCGAAGTGCTCTCCAATGGAGGCTTTGAAAAGTAAGAGAGAGAAAGAAAGTGTGAAAAGTGATTTAAAATCACCCAGTTGCCGTCTGATATACGACTAGTCCGCTCAAGTGGAGAATAGGATGCTCGAACGTCAACCACAAAAATAGGACCTGCTCGAGCGCAAGAATACCCGCTCGAGCGCCAAGACACAACTGCAAAACACACCCGCTCGAGTGCAAAAGGAAACCCGCTTGAGCGTAGATTACCCCCCTTCCAGTATATTTACAGACATTGAACACCTGCTTGAGCGCAAAAGATTCCACTCGAGCGCGACCCGCTCAAGCGTAAGGAAATTCGCTCGAGTGTGAAAAATGAACCTACAGTACTTTTGCAGAGGCACAAAATGCTGGAAGTGTGCAAACTCCGCTCGAGCGCAAGAAGACCCGCTCGAGCGGATCATTAAAAATCTGGGCAACAAGAAATGGAACCAAGGCTCAACCAACCTATTTGAAACACACCCAACATATCCTAAAACCCAAATATATGAAATTAAAGGATGACAACAAGACGTATACAACAGCCAACTCCACGGAACCTAAGTCCGGATACAACAATCAAAGGAGGAAGAACCAGGATTGCTATAGGCCTTCTTGCGCTCGAGCGGAGTTTGCAACCTTTCAGTATCGGGTGTCTCTGCAAAAGTGCTGCAAGAGTGTTTTTCATGCTCGAGCAGCGTTTCTTATGCTTGAGCGTGTTTGAGCTTGAGCGGCCCTTCTGGCGCTTGAACGGCTATCTGCAATCTGTGAAATACTGGACGGGTGAAATCCACGCTCGAGCGGTGCTCTTTACGCTCGAGCGAGTTATTGTTGTTGTGTCTGACGCTCGAGCGTGAAAATCTCCGCTCGAGCGGACTTCGCGTATATCAGATCGTAAAAGTGACTTTTTATGTAACTTTTTCATCTCTTTTTTATCCAAACCCTAAGTTGAGAGCTTCTCTCTCTAGAAATATTCTCTCTCTCTATATTTGACCTAGATCTAGTGATCTTCTCACCCTCCTTCCTTAGACAAAAAGATTGAGCTCTTCAAGATCTTCATTTCCATTCAAGAAGAAGTGGGATTTGCCATTTTTTGAAGCTTCACCTTTGTCTAGCCCTTCTCCTTGGACTTCTACTTTGAGGTAGGGAATTCTAGAGTTATATATATATGTTTTGCTACAAAATGTTGATTTTAAGTTGCCATGAAGTAGTTGTGTTAGTTTTAAATTTGGCACTAAATGAAGAAAGAGAAAGAGGGTTTTCAAATTGGGTTTCTAAAATCTCAAATCTTTGTTCTTCCTAAGGGGCTCTCTTTTCATTTGACTCATAAGATGTGATTTGGGTTGGTTTTCACCTTGAAATGGATAAATGTTAGATTTTTGATAAAAGCCCTTAAGGGCATTGTATTGTTTTGAGAATGGATACTTTACATGCTATAGATTTATATGTTGGTATTGATGAATGTATACCGCGTGTAAAACCTTTGTAAAGACTCACTAGTAATTATGTAAAGATAGGCAGATTATTGTTGTTGCTGGGTAAATGTTGATTATTTATGGGTAGTTCATGTTGAATTATTTCGGGGCGTTACAAATCTTCTCAAGTAGTTTTTTTGGAAGAGATACTGTAGGCAGCCCCAAGGGCTCTGAGGTAGAATGGACGATTGAGGTAAACCTGTCATGGTCATCATCTTCTCCATTAGATAAAAGTATGTCCACTCTATTGTCAAACGTGTAATCGCCATTGTTTACTGTAGTCAGTGCTTTCTTGAAGGACTTTGTGGACAACTTTTCCTGAGATGGAGGGCTCCTTGCATTGGGTCCCTCATCGCCCTTTTCAGTTACCATTTCTATTTCATTTTCCATCTTAGAGCTTATGGGGAGAGTAGAGCTCTTGATTTTCTTTGTACTCCGAACCAGGTGGTCCTCCTCTTCTGTAGATTTAGTAGCGTTAGGGTTATTGCGATGGTTCTCTTCCTCCATTGAGAGAGATAGCAACAACTTTTCTGCAAAACTAATTGCATAAAGCTTTGTAAAGCTTAATAAGGGGACCAATATCAGTGCAGAACAAGCGAGTGTCCAAAATCCGAGTGTATGAGGAGACAGCTAATGGTGCTGCTGAAGGTTGGAAAAAAAATAAAAGAATAAAAAAAATAAAGAAAAATAAAAGGGTAAAAATACCTTTAAAAATAAATATTTATATTTCAAATTTTCACGTCTCTTGTAATTGTAAACAATCATCTGTTGTTTTGTAATTTTTATTATAAATCAGTTTTTTCCCTAGAACTATTAGTGGAAAGTAAAAGAAAACAAATTATAAGAAATATAAAGGTGAAAGCCATCCGGTAATGTAGTACAAAATTGACTTTGATTAGAGCACAAAACTCCAAACACATCACACCTCCATATTTCTATAATTATTTCTTCAATTATTTGCACTTCTAATTTAATTTTTGGAAAATTTGACTATAAACTCCTTTTATCTTTCTTTTATTGTTAAAAGGAGTAAGAAAAATATTATACTTTTAAAACTCCCTTATAATTATAAAGTCTTGTATAAAAGACAAAATTTATTATTTAAATATTTTATCAGATTATTATACCCTCAACTAAATCTTCCCCAATCACCATCTTAATCTCTCAAGCTTCGTCTGATACAATTATTGCTTATACATAGACGATGACGCCGTGGCTAGGGTTTCAAAGAAGATCTGGTCGGAGTGACCAGATCTGGTAGCAAATGCCTCCTTAGAAACGATAAGAAGATCAAATAGTAAAAGTTCATCCTCAATTAATGGCTTCGTTGTTTGCACCTAAGGAATAAGCTCTCTGTCTCAAGATCTGAAAAAATCATCACTCGTAACTTTCTCTTTGGATGATTATGACGATAAGCAATACCAATTGACGATGGAGATGGTAGAGGTATGAGAGATAATATGCGGACATGGTGAAGATTTGTGAGAGAGAGCTGTGTGTGTGTGTGAGAGAGAGAGAGAGAGAGAGGAGACACAATAATGATAGAAGATGCAATAACTATTTGATCTTTGACATATGTTGATTAGTTTTTTTGTTTTTGTTTTTGATTTATTTTTGTTGATTTGCCGAGTTCAATCAGGTGTGTGCTATAGTTTTTGTTTGACAAAATGAGAGTAAAATTTTACTCTGGTTTGTGTTCTGTTTTTGTTTGACAGGAATGAGAGTAAAATTTTACTCTGGTTTATGCTCTGTTTTTATTTGACAGAATGAAAGTAAAATTTTACTCTGGTTTGTATTCTGTTTTTGCTTGAAAAAATGAGAGTAAAATTTTACTCTGGTTTATGCTCTGTTTTTGTTTGATAAAATGAGAGTAAAATTTTACTCTGATATGTACTCTATTTTTGTTTGATAAAATGAGAGTAAACTTTTGCTTTGGTGTTATCTGTTCTGTTTTTTATTATTTTTTTATACAATGATAGTAAACTTTTACTCTGTTATTGCGTACTTCTGGTATTTGTTTTTTTGACTCCTAGTGACACCAAAATTTTATTATCAATTCATTGTAGATTTGAATTATATAATGATAGTAAAATTGTACTTTTAGAGTAAAACTTTACTCTTTTACTATGATTCAAAGTAAAATTTTATATCGTTAAGCAAATCAACATATTTTTAACTTGAGTAAAATTTTATTTTGAATCATAGTAAACTTTACTCTGATTCAGAGTAATACTCTGAATCAGAGTAAAGTTTACTATGATTCAAAGTAAAATTTTACTCTGAAATTTATGTCTGATTAAAAACATGCTGATTTGCTTAACGATATAGAATTTTGCTTTGAATTATAATAAACTTTACTCTGATTCAGAGTAAAATTTTACTCTGAATCAGAGTAAAATTTACTATCATTCAAAATAAAATTTTACTCTGAAATACACTATGAAAATGACTTAATAAAAAAACAGATAAATATGAAGATAATATAATAAAAGAAACAAATTTTAAAATATTAAAATTTTTTAAAAGTATCTATATAATTTTTATCCCTTTAAAAAGATAAGTTAGTGAAAGTCTATTACCAAGTCTCCCTCAATTTTTTAGTTCATACCTTCTCCCAGAAACACGCCACGAGTCTCCTCCACTACCCTGACCTGTAACTTGGCCTATACTCCATTTGTCTATCATTATCACCGGCATAATCAAATGACAAAAATAACCTCAAATCTTCACTTTGATTCCATAAACACAGATTAAACGGCAAGGGTACATCGGGAAAAGAAAAATAAAATTAAAAAACACGACAAAAACCAAAAAAAAAAAAAAAAAAAGCTCCTGAAACAGATTCTCTCTCTGAATGAAAGTTGACCTTTCTTTCCAGGCAGATTCGTGTTTTAAATCACTATAAACCCAACCATAGATAAACCCTAAACCCAGTTCACTTTTCAAGAATTAGGACTAAATTCAATCGCATTTGATTGAAACCCTAATTATTTCCACACAATGTCTTCATCAGAAATCGAAATAGTATCAGACTCTACCAATGATCAGAAGAATTCGGCTCAAAACCCTAATGAAGTCGCCATTACCGATGTTTTTGGCGCTTCTGCTTACGGAGATTTCGAGAAATTGCGGAAGTTCGTCGAAGAAGATGGTGTTTCTCTCTCTAAACCTGACGCCAATGGCTATCACGCTGTTCAATGGGCTGCGCTGAACAATTTCGCTGCTATCGTGCAATACATCATAGAGGTAATCATTTGGATTGAGTTTGATGTTTGTTCTGATATATATGTGTATAGATATAGATGTTGAATTTGAAATGTGAATTGAATTTGTTATTGTTGAAGCATGGTGGAGATGTGCATGCCACTGACAAAGCGAATCAGACAGCGTTGCATTGGGCCGCAGTGAGGGGTTCAATTGCGGCGGCAGATGTGTTACTGCAGAATGGGGCTCGGGTTGAGGCCGCTGACGTAAATGGTTATCGGGTAATTGATCGAAGCTGCGCTTTTTTGTTCTATGGTTCCTGTTTAGTTTATTTATGAGACCCTTAGGAATATAGGGAAGATTGGACTTTTAACATAGAGAATAGACATCCAATTGGACTACCAAAATGAGGGAGACTCTGGTTATACCATATATATATATATATTGATAAGTAAAATTTTATTGGAAATATAGCTAGGGTGCAACCCATGCACGTTAAAGTGGAAAGCAAAAGCTATACAACTGATACCAAAAAATGTTATATTATGTTCCCCCCAAATGATCCACATAATACGTTGGGTGAAAAGCCAATTCTTCTGCTTTTCCACTCTTCCACAATAATACAATGATGAATAAACTGAATTTATTGAGATGAAATTTATGTACTCTAGTGTCAAACAATGACATATCAGCATGTTCCTACAAGGACATCTTGGAAATATAAGCATATCAATTCGATGATTTTGATGTTATGATGCTGAAAGTAAGTTGAAATTTTTGACGTGGACTAATAGTTAACCTTTCCATTCTATAATGGAAGTTTGCCTACATGGTAACATTAATGCAACAACCGGTAATGTTATATATAATGCGGTAAACATTATAAACTTTGGATTGTTTTCACATTCAGAGTGACCCTAATCATCACTGATATGACTTTTTTTTTCATTGTATGTTCCTAACAAAAATCAGATTTTAGGCCTCTCATTATTGATGGAAATGAAATAAATCAGGCATGTCCCTCTTGGCTTAGGGATTCCTTTCCTTCTGTTTTTTGGCTCGTCTATAGAGTTTTTTGGGGGGGAATTGCATATTCTTGTAAAGATATAGTGGTATAATTTTGATGTATACTTTGTGTTTACAGGGTTATTGCCCGCTTGTTTTGGTGTCTCTTATAAAATTGCTTTAAAAAAATGGTAGCTTTCTGTGGCAGTATGCCCTATTCACATTTGTTGCTTTTAAAATTTCTTATAAAAAATGGTAGCTTCTCTTTGAGATTGAATAATTCATTGCTTTTCTTCTCATTTGTAATTTGGGAAGATGCGGGCTTGATGTTTGGATTACCACACATTATCTTGTTTTTCATGGTTTTCAAGATGGTTAAATATCCAGTAATGCATTATTTTGATCCAATGATTTAAAATGCAGGCAGTTCATGTTGCAGCTCAATATGGACAAACGACATTTTTAAATCACATTGTTGCAAAATATCATGCTGATTTTGATGCACCAGATAATGATGGTAGAAGCCCTCTTCATTGGTATGTTAAAAGTTTATATTCAACTGTATTTCAGGTGGACTCACCACTTCTCCAGTTGAGATTCCTGCAATTTTCTGCTTTCATGATGGTCTTTTTCTGGATGTCATCTATCTTGTAGTTTTTCACATAGATGCGATGGAGCACTATGAAGATGAATTTTAGTCAATATATATTTGTTTTTATTAGTTTTAAAGTGGACATGACATTTCATTTACTGTAAGTTGTATCATAAATCCAATTTCCCTTTTAAATACACAATGAATCTTTTGGTTCAAGGTCATTCTATTGGCTTTTCAAACATATTTGAGTGTATAGATTGTATGATGTAACTAATGGCTCTGATTTATGTCTTGAAATGTAGATGCTTGTCTTATTCATAGATTCTCAACATTTTGTTTATAATTATAGGATTCTGAACATTTTCTGTAATGCGCATAGGGTTGCAACTTGGAAGGGTTGAAGAAGCCAAGCAATTTTTTTTTTTTTTGTATTTCCCCCAATCATAGCTAGCTTGAGAAGGGGCTTGAACTAAAATTTTAAGTCTTAAGTAGCTCTAGCATATCAAATTTATTTTGTTGCGGCATATGGATAAGACCTTCAATGCCTTGGTTCAAATCCATTGTAGCATTTAGGGATGGTAACATAAGGAAAGGGGCCAGGTCCCCGCCCCCGCCCCCAAAGTGCAATGGGTTTAAATGGCGTAGGGGTGGGTTCAGGTCTACTATATAAGCCTAATTGGGTTCATGATGGGGTCGGTTGAAGGATGTACCCGCACTACCACGATTATGTATTAAGATTATTTAACTGTTCCCAATATGTAGGGAATTCCCACAAATACCTTGTTTTCTATAAACATTAGGTTTTAGGGTTTTACTTAGTTGACATGGACACCCTATTCTCTCCACCATAAAATCCATTCATGAGATGGATGCAAAGACGTCATGGTATTTATTTTCATTGTTAGATGGCCAATCTTTGTATTTGACTATATATAAATATCCTCTTCTTCATGTGAGATTTATCTTGAGTTTTTATATTGTTGTGAAATTTTTGACCTTTAACTGACTTCTGTTTGGGGTGGGTGTTAATGGGGTAACCCCACCCATTTCCGTCCATACCACCTTTATTAGCTGATTTTAATTGTGATTCAATTGTTTGTGTGGCACTAGTATGCTTCATCCACTTCTTATTCTTCTTAGACTTCTCTTTTTTTTTTGGAATCAAGTTGGATTATTTTGTTCATGCTTGTAGTTTGCCCTCTTTGTTCATTTTTATGTTGAAGGTGAATATTGATACTTCCATTTTATTTGATTCTATTTGTTTGAATTTTTGTCCATCTATATCAGGGTCAGGGCCAATGCGAGATATTTTGAATTGATTATAAGTTTTGATTAATGAGCATGGTAGTAATATTGTGTTTGTGAATATCTTAATTTGTTATGTAAGCTTTTGAATTAGATAACTTACTCTTTAGTGCATTCAACCAGGGCTGCATACAAAGGATTTGCAGATACAATTAGATTACTTTTATTTAGAGATGCCTCCCAGGAGAGACAAGATAAAGAAGGTATTATAACGAGGGATCTATCATTTTCCTTAATTTTTTTTGTTTGTTCTCTCGGTTATTTATCTTGAAATTTCCTTCAAATCCATGTAAGGAGAAATTATTCAATGCTCCTGGAGCAATGCTCCATTCCATTTACAAGTTGATACCTAACACTCTTAACACAAAAGTAGTGGGTCCCATAGTTTAGACCAATAACTACTACTTTGGAGCACCATCTAGATTTGCTCCAAGAGCATTGACTAATTTCTCCCATGTAAAAGCTCAACCATCCACATGCAAAGGACAATACTATGATTCCCAAGAAACTGGAAGAACTATAAAGAGTATGTCTTCCATTGTTTTGGTTTCAAATTATATATGGAAAATAAGGCAATTGTAAAACTTGTACAACTAAACCAGATTATTTTATTAGGCCTCGTTCAAGAGAGTTGTTAGTTTTTCTACTTTAATGAAAATATGATATTAAGGTTTTAATTTCTTTTGTTCTCTTATGTTTCCTGGGGAACCAAATTGACAATCCTCAAAAAATTTGGTGAGTTCAGTTGACTTTTCTACTGTGCATGTCTTTACCCTCCTCTTCTTTCTTCTTTTCCCAGGAGAATTTTAGAAGGAAAATGATAATTGTGTAAAGAAATTAATGAATATCAAAAGAGATTGAACTTTCAAGTGGATATTTCTGTTCAACTCTGATCAAGGGCAATTATGAAATGGTTTAGGATTTTGTTTTGTGTTGGGCTCATTATAGTTTTAGAATTGCCCCATGATTTAATGTTTGATGTATCTATCGTGTTGCATGCATATGTCAGTAAGCAATTCAATTTCTTTTGCATTTCAGAAAACATACCCGTAGAAACCTTTTTGTTCATACATGTAATTCTTTTGACAAAGTTCAAACAAACTTGAATTTTAAAATCACACCATATTTCTAAACTAAGTTGTGTCATTGATGTGTTTTCTTCTATGAAGGTACCACATTATATTGTAGAGAACTTCAATCAACTGGGCATGATACCTGACATAAAAAAATATATATATATGTACTAAAGAAAATTGTATCCTGATTTTTGTCTATATACTTCAATTTTTATATATCAAATTTACCACTCAGGGCAATGGCTGTGTCATTATTATGACTAAAAAAAGTGGTTTATTTGGAACCTGTTTTGGTAATTAATGCAATATTGTTGAATATTCTTTATGTTAGGTTGTACTCCTTTGCACTGGGCTGTGATAAGAGGGCATGTGGAAGCATGTACTGTACTTGTACATGCAGGCACAAAACAAGAATTATCGGTGAAAGATAATGCTGGATTCACTCCTGTACAGCTGGCATCTGATAAAGGTCATCGGCATATCGCCTTATTCCTTGTACGTAACATTTATTGATCTTCCCTTTGGCAGTATATAGTTGTAGATTTCAGGACTCAATATATGACCTTCAAAAATTTAAGTTCTGTTTAGCACAAGAATCTGTTTTGTCGTGAGGATTTGTTGGCATAACATGCTGAGATTCTGTGTCTGTGTCTGTGTCTGGTTCTTCTGCTATTACCATAAGATAAAAAAACATGTCTTGTATAATTATAATTAGGAGATACATTATTCTTTTTGTTAATTATGAAAATAATTATGAGATACCATTTTTTATAAGCATTATGTAAGTATCCTGATGTAGGCATGGCCATTTTAGTTCGATCCGCGGGGGCCTGCCATACCCGTCCAAATTGGGCGGATTTTACCCGACTCGACACTTATGTGGGGTGGGAGCGGGTTTCGCCTCCCCCGATCCAAACCTGACCTGATATAATTAATAATATATAAATAAATAATATATGTATATATATATATAATATAATTAGATATAAGAAAGAAATACTAAAGTCTGTGGCTCTATTTAAATATAAATAAATAATAATCCTAAAAGTCTCACCGTTTATATATATGGAAATAAGAGAAATTATTTAGTGTGTTAAGTTAAGGATTTAAATGGTTCTTAATTGTTTTGGCTATTTGAAATGTGATCGGGTATCCACGGGGGCGGGGATTGGGATGAAAAATTCTATCCGTAGCGGGGTTGGGGTGGGGGTGGGTTTTGAAAGCGGCGGCGGGGGATGACAAACCCTCCCCATGGCCATCCCTATCCTGATGGTAACAACGTATTACATCCTTAAATTACATTTGGAGATTTAATTGTCGATCCAAATGATTAAATTGAACTCATGAACAATATAGTTCAAAATATGGTTCTAGTGGTGGTGGAGGCGTCGTTAGAAGTGTTAGTGGCGATAGGCACATGATATCTGTATGAGTTAATGACATGTGTCCATAAATCTTTGTATCTTCTTTTGTTAAGTTTTGGTTTTGTTTTCTGTCTTCCTTGTAGAGGATGCCTTATCCTCTTTTTTCTTGGCCTTGTGCCTTAATAAATCTTTGTTTGTTGCTGATCAAAAAAATGACATGTGTCCATAACACTTCAGCAGTGGTAGTCATGTGCTATTCAGCAAATGGGGATTTCAGGCACCCTAACTGAACAACATTCCAATGCTCCCTTTTTTAGGTCGAGCCACCGAACAATGGTCACTTCGTTGATGGCCTCTTGGGTGCTTAAACATAGTTGACACTTTGAATCTCTTTAACTAGGTGGAGGGCAGGGCATAAGAGGTAGAGCTAGTTCATGACATCACATTTTGGGGTCATATCACTTGATTACTACAGACAGATCTGCCAAGACACTTTACCCCTTGTGAGTCATGTGGCTTAAACAGTCCTACAGAAAGATAGAGATTTCACTGGAACCTTCTAGAAGTCTTAGTCTATTGGACAACGTGTCATTTTTTCTGCCAATAGAGCACATGGACTCTAAACGTTCTTCTATTATTGTGCAAAGGTCACATTCTGACAATCTCTTTGGTATGTGCTCTACTCTCTCTTTTCACGACAAGTACAATGCTATTATTCTGAATGGGGAGCCCGGTTCTTGGGATTCTTACTGTAATCTCTACTTGCACTTGTGCTTATGCTGGGGCTGCCTCACCTCTCACTTGATCTCTAAAGAACTCCTGCACTATCTGATCTATTTTATCACTTCCCCCTTAACCGCATCAACCATCTAAAGTGGTAAGGTGGTTAAGGCGGCAGTGGAAGTATTGGGAAGCTATGGACTAATTTTGATGTGACAAAGACATAATTGGCTGTTGTGCAGGTGGGTGTGAAACATAATTGTTTTGTAATGAATGTCATGATCACATAATCTATAACGTTATAAAAGACAAACAAATTCTCCCATAGCATGCTAAATTGAAATAAATACAAATAATGACTGAAAATTAATCCCAAACATCATTCTATAACACCCTAAACATGCTTAATGTGAAACTCCTATTTTTTTTTTCCCATTTCTTGTTGGCATGCTCTGCATCATAAGAGAGAGTTAACTTATTTCTATTGTAGTTGTTGCTTATGGTTGGTAACTGAGAATTAGTAATACTGCATAGGAGGCCATTAGCTGTCAATTGCGGTCCTATGTACATTAGATTGATAAAATTTGGTTTGGTTTTACTCTATTCCCGACCTTTGTTGTAGCCTAATTTTACTCTGCTCATCATAGGTTAATCTTACATTGTTGCCATCTGGTGCCTTGCAAACTGACTTTGTATATTTTGCTTTTGTTCAGTCTAATGCACAGAATGCTCTGAGCAAGCGCTGGGTAGACAAAGTTTGCATTGGCAGATTAAGGGATATAGGTTATGCCCATATTCTGTTCTGCTTAATTTTTATTAACACCATCCTTTTCATCAACTCAGTTCTTTTTGGTGAGTGAAGCTATAATTTATGACATCTTTTAATGGTATCGTATGGGAAGTATGTTCTGACTGATTCATTTCTACTCATGCTAGCTCCTGATCTTCCAAAGGTTACTGCTATACTTGGACTTTGGGGATGGACAGCTGTTTCTGTAGTAATTGCTGCATTGATGATGTTCTATCGGTGCAGTAGGTAATTATTTACTCTATGATCTATTGATATTCAAGATAGCCACGTGACATGTACTAATGCTTACTGTCGTTTTTCTCATTCCCTTTCGGATTTCTATGTTGAATTAAATATGAGCACCCCTTGTGTACTAGAAAATTTACACACTCCACAATTCTAATTATATTTGGGCAAAGTGTTGAATGGCAAAGTAAGCCATTTGATAAGATTCATATGAAGTTATTTTCAAGTACTGCTACTTGATTTGTGTTTTCTTGTTTCTACATTTTGCTTACTAGCTACTGTCCTTGGTGATAATGATCTCTATTTGATTACAGTAAAGATCCAGGGTATATAAAAACATCAGGAGGGAAGGGTGGTCATACAGATGCAGAGGTGTGCTACTTTTACTATGTTACTTGGCTTTATGACAATTTTTACAGAACTATAAGAGTCTAATATGTTAATTGCACACAGCTTTTCTTAATACAATAGCTAAAGCTAATTGCATACTTGTGTTGAATATATAATAGTACTATATATCCCACTACACTGTAAAGCACAAAGCACACACCCACTCACCTTTCTGCTTAGCTTTCGGTCGGTTGTTTAATGTAATTTAATATAAATGCTTTCGGTGCTTCTCTCTATAAAGAGAGCCTATTAGGTTCATTGTAATAAACACTCAATCAATCAATAATACATATAATTTATTTTCTTTCTCTATTTTTCTATACATTAATTATTTCTACATGGTATCAGAGCGGGTTTAGAACCTACTATTTTCGCTTCACCGGCGGGCGGCAACCTCGCCTTGGCCGCCCGCCGGACCTCAATCTATTCCGCTTGTTTCTCTGCACATACCTTCTTCCATAGCTGAGCTCTTCTCTGCCTTTACAATGGCTGCCAACGAAGACCACGCTTTTCCAGGCTGCTCATAGACCCAACACATAATAAAATAGATCTTTCTCACAGGGTTGATCAAAACAGAAGCCCAGGCATGGAGAGAGAGAAGGCTGCTTGGTACAGGCTTCATTCTTCACTTTTGTTCTCAGATCATGATCAGGATGTTACTGGAGTCGGAGATTCTCCGACGACTTTGAGTGGACTTCACGGCCCCGTTGACAACATGCTTCAATTCGAGGCCACCAAAATCGAGGTCTCTTTGCATTGACCCGAACAATCATTCATCCAGAAACATGGTCGTCACTGTTATTGTAGCTCCTTCCATCAGATTCAATCTCGTCCAACAGGTACGGTGCGCAATATTGTGGGCTTATCATTCAGACTGGGTTTGCCACGCTCACTATAGCGATGCCGGCACTACGAAACCAGGTGAACTTCGCCTACCGGAGACCACCTAGACAACCCCCACGCAATCCTCCTTGGCGCACCACCACCGCTGTTGTTGAATCCACTGTCCATTTCCGTGTACACTGCAAGGAGCTCTCTCTCGCCGCCAGATCTTCTTAAACACTAGAGCTCGGCACCGACATTGTTCTCGCTTCTTGACCTCCCAGATTCTTTTTCTCCAACTTCAATCACAAACCCACATACAAAGTATATATATTTGTGAATACCCAGAAGAAATTTGAGTTTACTTCACTGGGTTTTGCATGAGGAGAGAGAAATGCTGATGAAATTATGCAATCCTCTGGTTGTTTACAAGAAGTGCTCTAGATATATCTAGATCCAGTTACCTTCGCTATCTCTCTCTCATGTGGTGCTTGCTGGGATGGGTGGACAACAGCTGTATTTTTCTTTGGTGAAACAATGGTTGTAGAAACCTATATCACCATATTTTATTTTATTTCAGTTCCACCCACCCATGCCTTCTTTGGTGAACCCGAAATAAAGTGCATCGAAGAAATTGATTATGGCGGCAGTGGATGAAATCTGTGGAATGCAGAACTGGGTTTCGGGACTGTTCATGGCAGCCATGGATTTGGGGGGCAATGGGGGTGAATCTGGGTTTTCTTCTCTCTCACTCTTCTCACCAAACACACTATTCCCACACTATTCCCACTAAACTTTTCTTTAGAGCAACTGATGCACTCGCATGGACTTGTCCCATTCTCTCCTCTTATTTTAAACTTTCTTTTCACCTTTTACCCACTCTTTCTTTTATTTCAATTAAACATCACTAACTTGTCAATCTGTCCACTTTCCTCTACCAGCGCACATGCTTTCCCATTATTATTATTATTAACCAAAAAAAAAAAAAAAAAAAAAAAAAACTATTCCAAACCCCATTACTGATTTCACTACTCTCCACCTTTCGTTACTCTCCACCTTTCGTTTTGATTTCTAAATACATTCTTATTATTTCTTTCTTTATTTTTCTTTCACATTATTTTTTAATCTTTTTCAAATCAAATTCATACCATTCAGATTTGCACACCAACCTTATTTTATTCCTGCCGGGGATCAAACCTGATCACCATTTTACAAAAAAAAAAAAAAAAAAAAACACAAACAACCACAACCCATAACCACCACAAAACCCGGCCTTATTTTTTCACCTCTTCAGCTGTTCTCTTCTTTTTGCCTTTGTCTTGGGCGTCCCTTACCGGTGCTGCCTCCGTGTTTCCCACGCCGCCGAGCACGTTCCCTTCCCGTTGCTCCTCAACCGTCACATATGGCGGCCCTCCAAATCTGAGCATCACAGTGGCCTTCCGCTTCAGTTCCTTGTTTTCTGCCTTCAGCACACATATCTCTGCTCGGGCATCCGTATACATACTCTGGAGTAGAGCCAGTTGGGCTTTTACCTGCTGCACCTCATTTGTTCTACTCTGAAGCCGGTGCGACAGGTTGTTGACCGCCGTCATTGTCTCAACACATGACTTCAGAGTATAATGATTGGCCTCAATATCAGATTGAGCAGCCATTATCTGCTCAACTGACAACATTGGAAAGTTCAACGGCGAAAAACCAGGGGCGCTTGGTCCAGGGGCACTTGGTTGAGGTTCAAGGGCCCTATTCTGGGTTGTGGCCTCGTTGAGGTCGGGAAAGAGAGTGAGACCACGGGACGAAGAGGCTATGTTCTGGGTAGCTGAACGGGAAGAAGAGGCCATCTTATGGGTTGCTGCGTGTTTCAGTTGTTACAGAGTGTTTCAGGGTTTGCAGCTCTTAGAGACAAGCTCTCAGAGAACGAAGCGGTTTCAGCTGGTTTGTTATGCTTACAAGCCTCAGCCTTCGCTTCGGTTTATATCAACAAAGACGAAGAGGCCGACACGACACTCTGTTGATCACGTGCCTCGCCGCGTATTCGGCGCGCCTTTTGATGGCTCGCCGCTCGAAGAATTCTGTCGGGCACGCCTTTTTTGATGGCACGCCTTTTGAAAGATTGGGCACACCTTTTGAGGGTGCGACTTTTTATGTGTCCGACAAGACTCTGTAAACTGTCCCGACATTGATTCCGGTTAGCTTCTACATGGGTCCGACAAGACTCTGTAAACTGTCCCGACATTGATTCCGGTTAGCTCCTATATGGGTTCGACAAGACTCTGTAAACTGTCCGACATTGATTCCGGTTAGCTCCTATATGGGTCCGACAAGACTCGGTAAACTGTTCCGACATTGATTTCGGTTCTCTGCTACAACGGTTCGACACAGCCATATAGTGTCTTCTACAACGGTCCGACATGACCCCGTAAACTGTTTTCTACAACGGTCCGACATGACCCCATAAACTGTCTTCTACATCGGTCTTCCTGTTTTGTTACTCTCTCCAAACTCAAGTTGGTTAGTTCCTAACCCCCTTGAGTTTGAGGGGGGCTGTTGAATATATAATAGTACTATATATCCCACTACACTGTAAAGCACAAAGCACACACCCACTCACCTTTCCGCTTAGCTTTCGGTCGGTTGTTTAATGTAATTTAATATAAATGCTTTCGGTGCTTCTCTCTATAAAGAGAGCCTATTAGGTTCATTGTAATAAACACTCAATCAATCAATAATACATACAATTTATTTTCTTTCTCTATTTTTCTATACATTAATTATTTCTACAACTTGCACTCTATTGGACGGAGTAAGGAAGTGTTTTGCTGGCAACTTGTTGAGTTTTAGCTTTCTAGGCATTCTGAATAAATGCTTTCACAAATGAACATCCAATTTAACTTTAACTATTCTCAACTCACCTAGAGCTATATTGTTATTTGGGTAAATTAAACTGACCTCCCTTTTGAGATTTGGAGAAAATACAGTAAGCCCCCCACAGTTTGACATAATTACATTGAGCTCTCTTGAGATTTTAATTCATATAACACTTAGCCCTCCTTTTCATCAATAATTTGTTTGTTATATGGATGAAAAAATAAAATGGATGAAAAAATGATGTTACATCTCTTTTACATGAAGATGTATACTATACATTGTTTTTTTCGGACCATTTGCATTGGTTTCGGTCCATTTGCATTGGTTTCGGTCCATTTAACCTTATGAAAAGGGAGGTTATTAGTGTAATTATGTCAAAAACTGTGGGACTTACTGTATTTTTTCCAAACCTCAGCGGGGGTTAGTGTAGTGATTTCCTCACAATCCTGTATTTCTGACTAAGTTGCCCATGTTTTTAACGTCTCAACCACAATTCAGGATAAGAAGACGGTTTCTTCTTCTGCAACAAAGATTAACTAATATGTACTGGATTGGATTTGATTGAAACCGTTATTTCCAAGGTTTCTCTAGTTGTATAAGATGAAGAATGTCAAAAGATAGTTATATTTGCATATGATTATTACCAGTATTGCAGAAAGACTCTTGTATATATGGCAATAAAAAAATTTAAAAAAAAAAAAAAAAACTCAATATAAATTTGGGATCTTGTTGGTGGCTAACCCCCTGCTTAGTTTTGAGTAGGCATGTCATGACATTTTTACTCCACCTCTTCATTCTTTGACACAAGAATGTTTCCTTTGTGAAACTTTTGTTTATTAGACTTATTGCTTTTTTTAGTGTTTCTTATGGTAATGCTGCTTGTAATAAATGGCTATATTGCTTTTGGTGTTACATACTGTAATGGATGTTTGTTCAAAAATATAAAAAATAAAATACTGTAATGGATGTAATAATAAATGGCTATGTTTTGTTAATATTTTGGTATTTGAAAAGATTTTGTACACTTAACAGGATCCTTTGGTGAATATTGATCTGAACAATTCCTCTATCTGGACTGGGAATTGGTCTCAACTTTGCCCTACCTGCAAGGTTTTCTCTGCAAACTTCTTTTCCTACAATACTATAGATAAAATATATATATATATATATGGAAACAACTATATTCTTTCTCAATGCATTTAATGCTAAAGATACTGTTTAAGAAATTTTTTCTAATCTTTTTAAATCCCAGATAATTAGACCTGTTCGCTCAAAGCACTGCCCTACATGCAAGCACTGTGTGGAACAGTTTGACCATCACTGCCCCTGGATCTCTAACTGTGTTGGAAAGGTAAATTATTCTACTATTACTGAATAATAAAATGTAGTGTGAAATACGGAACATGAAGTCAAAAGATGCTTATTTAGAATGGATGATGAATATCGATAAATGGAAAAAACTCGTCTTTTGATATTGTTTTGACCATCATGAATGAAATTATGGTATTTTTTTCATTGCTGTTTGAAGGATGTTATTATGCTCTCTGTTTCCTTTGGACTTCATCTTAGTATTTTTGCTTAAGGGGATTAAACAAGTCCTGTTGGTTTAACACTATTATGTTTGGCACGTGGCAGTGAAGATTTGTCATGACCTTGTGTTGGAAAATTGTGCCAACGCTTAACAGTCCAAAGCTTTTGAACTCAGGAAGTAAAATATTCTTTTATCTTTGTTCTGCAAATGGGGCTACAAGGACCCCGCTTCTGTACTATTGGTTTGTTAATGCCTGTCAATACTAGAGTGCTTAGTCATTGTTTGCACAAAGTGGAGAAACCTTTTAGTGTTAGAAAGCAACAAAGAACAAAATGCTTTGTTTCGGTTATCTTGGAAACTGAAATATTTTGGAAATATTAATGTAGTAAATTTTTTGGAAAGACACTACACTGTTTGAAAACAAAGCTAAAATCTATTTGAATGCATGTGTAACTGGATGATTAAACAATTGAAATGTTTGAGGTCTATTAACTTGTTAACATTGCATCTTAAAGTTTCTTCCGGAGAGGGGACCACATTCTTGTTCCCAATTTTGCTGTGCACCAGTCAGTAGGGGAGCACATGGATTGGTTTGTGTTGGTGCCTAGCCCAAAATGGACATGGATTAGTTTGGGTGGTGCGTAGCCTAATACGGAACTGAATTAGTTTATTATCCAAAATCACAACCCTGGCCCAAAGCTTGAAGTTAAAAATTGAAATAAACCAAACCAGGACTTGTGGTTTAGTTTGGTCCAGAACTGTTGGGTGGATTTTATGTAATATAGAGGTCCAAATGACTAAGGCTATGGTGTAATGTCAGTTGATTACAAAGCCAATAAGTTCAAGGCTCTTTGCTCGGAGGTGTGGGGCCAATATCTATGAGATGAGGTGGAAGAAAAACATTGTTCTTTCACTGGTTTAGGTGAGCAAGTCATAGTTGGATGCCATGACCCAGATCACCATGTATACAGGAAAGGTGGGCTAGAAGTGGCTCTTTTTTAGCCAATATGGGAGAAGCATCCCATATAATATATACTAAGGTGTGAGAGTTTGGATCCATTTATAGTTGTATTGTATCCACCTCATCGTTGATGCCTAGATCTCGTTGTTTAGCCATGTATGCATGGCTGGTTCTAATGTTAGTTTGCTGGAGTCGCAAGATTGTGGTTTTCATAATTTTTGATCCCACACATACATGGAGTTTTTCTCAGGTTGGTTCTAATAAATTGACCCACTGACCTTCAAGGTGATTGGTTATTTGAATTTTGGAATATAATCAGAGCATTCTAAGAACCAGACCAAACCAAACCAAAATATGAAGGTTGGATTGGGTTTGGTTTGATTCAGTTCTCCAGTTAATCAGTTCAGTTCTCTATTCGGTTCATTTATGTATTAGCTGCTAGTGACTAAACTTCAGAGCTATTGTAAGATCTGTTTTCGAATATGTGAAGTTCTGTTTTTATTTTATTTTTTTGGGGTACTTTATCTGTTGATATTTTTCTATTTCTTTAATACCACATGATAAATTCATTCATGTTTTGCATATGACCTTAATTCTTTTCTTCTTCTTCACTGTAATCATCATCAGCTTCATTACTGTGATCTTTATGAGTTTTGCAGAGGAATAAATGGGACTTCTTTGTTTTTCTCTGCATGGGAGCTTTGTCATCATTCCTCGGTGCTATTGTTGCTGTTCAAAGTATGTAGGTCTAGTAACATTTAATGTTGTGATATTTTACATGACATTCTGGATTAGATTACAGCCTGATCCATTATGACAGGAATTTGGATGGCACCGATGTCATTGCCAGTTGGAGAAACGTGGATTCATTTTGTGGTAGTTCAACATCCTGGTCTGGTAGCTTTTCTGGTTATGGACGCTATCATTTTTCTGGCTGCTGCATCTTTGTTGACAGTGCAAGCATCCCAGGTAAGTGATCTGACCATTAGTTTATTTGTTTACTTATGTTCATTACTGTTTGCCAATGATTGGCTTCATAAATATGCTTATTTGCTTCCTCAAATTTTTTAGGATGCTGAACTTCTATAATTTAATGTCGTCATCTCGTTTCCATGAAGCCATAATGTCGGAGAGGGCAATATTTTTGCTCGATTGCAAAGAAAAAAGGAAGTGAGGCTTGATTGCAAAGAATGCAAGCAAACCTGGACTTCCCTACCCCGCGATGGGTTAACTTAACTAGAGTACCATTAGAAACTGTAGAGTAACTCTGGGCACATGCTTTTGTGTGACCATTGAACTTGTTCAGGTTACTACCGCAATGGCACTGCAGGATGCTGGGTAATATGAACAGTAGGAAGGTGTTCTTTCCTTCATAAAACCCTAGAATGCATTTGGAAGAAAACTCGAGTTCACTAGCAGGCATCCTAGTGTGTTCTCTACCGTGAAGTAGGCATCATCCTAGTGTGTTCTCTACCGTAAAGTAGGCATCATCCTAGCACATTCAGGATGCTCAAATGCTCTCAAGTCCTTTTAAGAGGCCCCTTTTTATACGATATAATGCACGTGCAAAGTAAGGTTTATCTGCCACTAATTTGTCGTGTTGTCCAAAAAAATTTATCCTGAATCAGCAAAATCAGTTATTTTACACGAAGACGTAGATGATTTGTTCATTTGTTGGGTGTTGTTTTATTTTTAACATGGTTTTGCATTTCTAATGCAGATTGCTCGGAATCTTACCACAAACGAAGCAATCAATTCAGTACGCTATGCGTATCTTCGCAATCCAGATGGGCGGTTCCGTAACCCATATAACCATGGGTGTCGAAAGAACTGTTCGGATTTCCTCATTCAAGGATATACAAACGATGATGAGATTGCTTGGCCTCCTTTGCAAGAGGTTGCCAGGTAAAAATGTGATCTCGATATGCGGATTTTCAACTCAATGATACAAAAACCTTCCTTTTGGTAGTGAATCACGGTTCATATTAGACCATCATCGGTCCTGTAACTGCTGTACCCTATGTCCATTGCTCATTTTCAAAACAATAGAAAGTCCTAACTTTTTTGCAATGTATTTACGTATGTACAAAATTCATTAATGATGGTATCATTAGAAGTAGATGTGTGCTTCTGCATTTTAGTTCTTTATCAAATTATGTTAGGGTTCTCTACATTTCCTGTTTATAATTAAAAGAAAAAAGAGATTGAAAGAGGGACCAAGTGAGCTTCAACAATACACGAGTTTGAGAAGATTGTTTTGAGATCAGGACAGCATTTTGTGTTTTAACCAAAAGACTCTGGTTGATGGATGTATTATTGGCTTATTTGAGCAACTTGAACGACTCCATTTTTGATTCATGTGTTTTTCGTTAATAGTACTTTATTTTGTTTTCTGTTATTTTAGGTTTTTCAACCCGGCCCTTGAGATTCAATCTTACAAAATCTTGAATGAAGTTTTACCAAACGTTGTAGATGTGATTTTACTCTTCTATCTAGAGATTCTTGGAATACTTGTTTTGGTATTGAACAAAACAAAACAATTTTTTGGTGCACTGAGAGAGAGGAGGTTATTGGCAACAGTTCTATATAAAATAATTTGTAAAAAAATGGAGAAAATAATGTGACAATTTATAGTAATTTTTTGACTAAAATCTCAAGTCTCCAAACGAGGCCTTAACAAGATTGAGCTCAACTTATTCATCTCCTGTTCTGCATATTTTACAATAACAAATGAATTTTACAACCGCATCAAGCGACATTGACAGGCTTCCAATTCCCAATTTTCATTTTTTTCATGCCATGATGTTTGAATTACAAGGGTCTTAGCCCCTAGAGGAT
Organism: Camellia granthamiana; assembly: GCA_036172215.1. Classification (NCBI taxonomy): domain Eukaryota; kingdom Viridiplantae; phylum Streptophyta; class Magnoliopsida; order Ericales; family Theaceae; genus Camellia; species Camellia granthamiana. The sequence continues at coordinate 132,039,762 of CM069908.1, forward strand.
GATAATATTTATTGTCGCTACAAGTGTAGATAGTTTATAACAAATGGAGCAAGGTAGTGAAATCAAAAGCATGAATAAGGAAAAGGAAAGATGTGAATGGGTAGGTTACTTTCAAAAAGCAATCTCAACTTTGTTGTATACCGCTAGGCCATGTCTGATTCATCACCGGTTTTAATATCTCTTCAATCTCTGACACAGCTTTCTCATCTTTCCCAAACATGGCGAGTTCTTTAGCAGCAGCCACATTCTCTTCAACCTGATTATTGAAAAACACTTAAATGTCATCACTTAAGAATCGGTATGTACGGAGTGTTGCAAAGGAGAATTATCAAGATATTCTTCTGTCTAACTTCTTCAAATTTGATATTATTTTTCAACAATGCTAGGGACACTAACAATTTTACTAACACAATCACAAACCTTGGTATACAAATTTGGACATTCGTTGCAGAGAAGAAACATCAAGAAATTCTTCGGTCTGACTTTATCAAAGTTGATATTATTTATTTATATTTTTGCAATGGTTCTAATTTCAGACAATTTCATGGAATTGAACATTTATTTACTAAAGAATGAACATGTTATACATGGGTTAAGCAAGAGGATTCAAGGCTTTGAGATAAAGAAATTCGAGGAAAACTGAAACATACGGTTCTATACAGGAGAAGTTGTAGCAATAAAGAACAATGGTGAACCATAACCTGTTTCACGGAGTTCATGCCAACCAGTACAGAAGAAATATCTTTATTTGACAAGCTGTACTGCATAGCTAACTTCGATATATTTTTCCCATTCTCTTTACAATAAGCGGCAGCGGCTTGGCATGCAGCCTGAAAGGAAAAACAACTGCAAGTGATCAAGTAGTTGTAGTTTTACGTGAATCAAAAGCAAGAGCAGGATTTAGATAAGACTAATCCCATTTACAAATGAGAAAACACTTAAGAGCAACAGAAGAACATTACAAAGCCCCAAAACAAAAGTTTATAATCGGACTCTTAATATTGCTGCTTAACAGGCTGTGAACAGTATCAAGTCTTGATATATAAAACATATATTGGAACAATGAGCAGATATTCGTTTTTCATCTTAGTATGCTACATCTCAGTCAAGTAATCTAACTAGTAATGCCAGATAAAATGACCAACTGACAAGCTCCATTACTGGTGACATCCTCTAGGCCTCAACACCTCAATAAGTACCCATTCTTTTTAGATTACAGAACCAATGTGATGGGAAAACAAAAAACAGAAACAAAATTAACCATCTTTCTGTACCCTTTGATAGTTCTGCCCTACTAGCTACTAGCATAAATCAACTTTTACGAACTAATGATGAAATTAACTAAACAACATATTCATCTTTAGGTCATGAGGAAATGCTGAAAAACCGTTAAGAAAAGAAAAACTACATTATATAAGAAAAAGGAAGACCTTGAGTTCAGGTGAAGCTGGGTGCCACTCCGGAGGGCCACGCTCTGTAAGAAGCCCCATTGAAAGAGGAGAAGCACTGATCACTCCCACACCCTTGCTCTTCAAGTAAGGCAGTAGATCTTCCAGAGTTGAATCATTAATACTATAGTGGCAATATGACAGAATCACATCGACTGCGCCTGGTGGCACCCGATCAAGGACATAAGTAAAAACTCCAAGCGGAAGTCCTGTAATACCAATGAATCGGATCTTCCCTGCTTCCTTTAGTTTTTGAAGAGCAGGAATAGTCTCATTCACAATCTGTTCATTAACCAAAACAAACCAACCAAAGCTTCACAATTACTTTTTCAACAACAAATGCAGAAATTGCATAAATGAAAGAGATTCCACAGGCCACATCAAAAACATGAAAAGATGGGTGGAAAAAAAATCTATTCTCAAAATCTAAAAAAATAGATAAAGAGAAACCAATAATACCCAGTTCATCGTAGGTGGCAAAAACAAATAGTAATAGACTTAGAACTTAGATCAATTGTTGTTGCTTGATCAGGTGGTACCCAGATAAGATAAAGAGAAACCAGTAATACCCAGATCAGTACAGGTGATATCCAGATCAGATAATTGAAAGCCAGTAGCAACGAAGTGCTTTCACCTCTTGTAGTAGATCCATCTGGTCAAAGATCCTTATTTCTTTCTGTCTAGTCTCTCTTTCTTCGCTTGTGAAGAAGTGAAATCTCATCTTTCTCCCATGCTTTCCGTTGGTCAACAACCAACAAAAGTTCTCTATAGTTCTTCACTACTCGTACAGGTTGGTTCGGGTGGGACATATTTAAAAACCTTTTCATTTCACAAAACGAGTAATACCCAAATCAGTACATGATCAAGAGAAAACAATTGATCTTAAGTTCTATTACAACTTATTTTGCCTCCTTCGCTGAACTGGGTATTACTGGTTTTCTCTTTATCCATTTATTTTTATAAAAATTAGTAATAGAACTTAAGAAATGCCAGTTCACAACGCGACCCAGAGATGCAAAAGGAAAGCTTGGAATGCTGAAACTAAAGTCATGTGAATTCAATACATCAGCAGGCATATCAAGAAAACCCCAATTTATAAAGGAAATGCTAATAATACGCAATATAAAACACCTGATCAAGCAACTCAAACTCAGTATCAGATCAAGAGACTCATCATATCAAAAGGAAAGAGGACCAAGAGATTGATTTCTGAATTCAGTAATACCCAGAGTTAAGCACCTGATCAAGAGACCCAAATTCAATATCATGGCATTGCAGTATATCAACATAGTCAAGCTGCAACCTATCCAAGCTCTCATCAATGCTCCTAGTCACTCTCTCGGCACTGAAATCAAACCCATCAACATACCTCCCACACTTTGTCGACACAATGTACTCGTTTCTAGGCACCCCCATAGCTTTCAGTGCCTTGCCCAATACTTTCTCAGACACTGTTCCTCCATAATACCTAGAAAAAGCATCAACCCAGAAAACAAAATCAAAAACCCAAATCGTGAACAAATCAAAAAAATACTCAAGAAAGACAATCTTTTGTGATCGAATGCGATCAACCCAGAAAACGAAATAAAAAACCCAACTTGTGAACACATCAAAAAATACACAGAGAGACAATGCGTACGGAGAGGTGTCGAAGAAATTGATGCCGAGGCGAAAGGCATCGCGGACAGAGGCGAAGGCGTCGTCCTCGGAGACAGGCCCGAAGACGTTGCCGAGAGGTGAGGCCCCGAAGCCAACGGAACTGAGCTTGAGGCCTGTGTTTCCGAGCGATCGGAGCTCAAGGTTTGCCATTTGTAGTTTCTAGGGCTCTGGGTTTCTAGCGTCGATGTTGGAGTGGAGTGAGAAAGAGGAGTCGGGGGCTCGGAACAAGATAAGGGAGAGAGTGAAATGATTTTCTCGGGAAAGAAAGACCAGTGTAACTGTAATGGAAAATGATTTTGGGAAGAAAAAGTCAAGGAATGAGAAAGTTCCCAGAAAATTACTACTAAATTTTTTATTAATGGCAGTATATATTTAAACTTTATTATATTTTGGGGTCACAAAGGTTTATCGTAAGTAGGGTAGAAGTTAATTTTTTAATTTTTTTTTAAAAATATGAGTAAAAATAAAATTGTGATGTGATAAAAAATTAAAAAGTTAAAAAATTAGTTTTTAACCTGAGTATAATCAGTGGGGATAGATTTTTTTTTTGTTCTTTTTTTTTTTTTATAAATGTATGCAAAATTTTAGAATTTTAATTATTAATTTTTATAAAATTTTCAACTGATGTGTAATTGTTTTATCAACCCCGCTAGGTAGCTCGAATAAGCTTTGGCTCGAATGGCTCGAGGTGCTAAAATGACGTCGTTTTGGCACCTCTTTTTTTTTTTTTTCTTTCTCTTTCTCTTTCTCCGTCCTCTTTTTCCATCCTGTTTTTTTTCCTTTCCTTCTTCTTTCTTCTTCTTCTTCTACTACATTGTTGAATGAGACCAAACAAAAAACAACACACACAGAGAGAGATATGGAAAGAAGAAGAAGAAGAAGAAAGAGCTGGGTCTGCTGCTGGGTAACATCTTTATCAATAATTTTTTTTTTTCCCCTTCATCTTCAGATCAACATCATCATCATCATCATCTTCAACATCATCATCATCTTCAGATCTTCATCATCTTCTTCAACAGAAATTGTAGGTAAATAAATAAAAAAAATTCAAAGAAGAAAGAAGAAGAAGAATCACTCAAACCCAAAACCAAACCCAAAAATCAAAATCAAAACCAAAACCAAACCCAAACCCAAAAATCAAAATTCAAAACCAAAAATCAATACTAAACTCAAAACCAAACCCACAACCACAAATCAAAATCGAAACTGAAACCCAAATCAGACAAAATCAGACAAAAATCAGTTCAAAATCAAACCTGGTTCGTCGTTTGTAAAGAGAGAAAATGAGGAGGAAAAATAAGGGAAGATGAGGAGTGATCAGAGAGAGGAATGAGAGGTGAGAGTGATGAGAGCTGAATGCTTTTTTGCTTCCAATAATAGAGATAGACAAGAGAGGAGAGGAAAGGAAAGAGATGGAGAGAAGAGAGAAAATTTTTGGGCCACTCGAGCCTCAGTTTTTTGAGCTACGGAGCATTTTTGTTTTTTTATATTCTTATACTGAATTGTTATTTTCAAAAGTTTAAATATGATATTAGATGCCATTTGTTTTTTGAAAAAATATTAATAATTAATAAGTATATTTTCAAAAATAATCCTTCATTGTTGTAAAGTAAATGTGATAATTATATCAATTTATTTATTTTTTAATTTTGATGATTTTTTTAACAAGCACTTATAAAAGACGAAAAATTGTAATCATAAGATAAACACAGCGCAAACTTACAATTTTGTCTCACCTTCTATCTCCTTGTGGGGTGTTCTTTACTTGTCGTCGTGACTTTCATCAAATTTGCCTTCTCACTCTTCCTCCACCTCACTTTGGTGCGGCCTCTTGATTGGTCACCACCTACCAAATTTGCCTCACTTCCAACACTGTGAGATTTGGTTCCACCCCTTCTTTTCTTCTTTCGGTAGCTGGATCCGTCGCCATCTCTACCTCGACGTTTTAGGTTTGTTTTTGTTGTTGTTGTTGTTGTTTTTTTTCCTTTTTTTTTTTTTTTTTTTTTTTTTTTTCTGTCTTTGTTTTGGTGTGTGATTGTTACTTATACCTTCTGTGTGGATATAGCCTATATATTCATCATAGACTGTGGGAGCCAAAAAAAATATATATTAGCTTATTGGGACTAACCCAAACAAGGCCTATAGTGGATGCAGCCCAAACAAATATTACACCTCCTATTTATATAAAGGGGGAGGCATCTCAGAGAAAGAGGTATGACATTTCTCTCTACACTACACACTAACACTTTTCATTTTTTATACCTTCATTCTTTCAATCAAGTGACTAATTTCATCATCAGAGTGTCTCCAGCTAGCAACCCCGGTTGGGTGGCGCCAACTTTCGTTGGATCTCTACAATCCATGTGAAAGGATTTTTTGTGTCTCACAATTAGCGCCGTTTGTGGAAAAGAGCTAAAAATTTCAATGAAGAGAAGAGCAAACACCACCCTTAAGGTGCTTAGACCAGTGTACTGTAAGTAAATATGATCTGAACACCAAGATTAGTAACCTCATTGTATACAAAATCAAGTTTTAACCAATCTCTTTCCAGGAAAAACAGACCCACAATTGGGTCTTTGTTTTTTTCCATTTTGATTATATTTCTGATTCAAGTTCAACTTTGATATCTATGTATATATATATGTATATGTCTATATATGTATGCTCACAGATTTTGTCAAATGACGAAGGTAGTGGATCTACAATTAAGGCTTGATTTTCTCTCTCTATAAGTGTTCTTGGAAATCCAAAAAGCAAACACAAAACAGTAACAGCTCCCAACTCATTAGATACAAAGATGAAATCCAAATTGATCAATATTAGAATTACAAGTGCTATTCTATACAAAAGATTTCAACATGACCCACAAACAGAAAACCCAAAGAAAGCAAGAAATTAGATAATGATCTTTCATCTTCCTTGGCAGTACCTTGGCAATAATGAAAGCATAAAATTTGTCTTTGTTGGATGTTCGGCACACCCATGCATGGTCGTTTACATCACCCGACAATCATACAACGCTTTTATCTACATTCTGATCGTCACAAGAGTTAATCTACCATACTGTCCTCTCCTCGACAAAACAAATACACAAGTAAGGAGGACTAAATACACGGACAAGCTCTTATTATCACAATTACGCCGACATACACTTGCAGACCAAGTACGACAAAGCATTCTCGCCTCAATGTTGCACTTTCTCGATGAGTCTTGTTGGCTATCAAGTACATCCTAGTTCTTCTCAACATCATTACTTAGCACCATTACTCGAAAATATTCTTTACTCGGCATCGCTATTAGCCCATCGACGTGCCAGTTCATTGAAGCTCATCCATCTCCCTCGACAACACATTGGTCATTCGGCAATGCCACGGTCATGTCAAATAGTTACCAACTTGTTGAATTTGCACAAACGATGTTCAGAACTTGTTGATCATGAGCATGAAAAATAATATTTGTTGCAAGATAATAAATATTTGCATAAATATTAATCTTGACTTGCATTTATATGTTTATGTACAATATGTCATAAATAGCTTGACAGACTTGTTTGGCTCCAGAACTGGATATTACCGTTAAACCCATGGCTAGGTCTTCATTCTCTCTCTCTAGAAAAATTCTCACAAAGAGATATTGACAAAGTTAGACCATGAGTTATTATAGTAATTGTAATAACCTCAACCTCCGATTAATGCTAAACCATGATTAATTATGCCTAACAGTAATTTAGAAGGAATCTGAGATTAATTTGCATATGTATTGCATTAATTCTGTATTTCTATCTGTTTGCCATAAATTGATTTGTTCATGTTTAGACTTTGAACTGCGAATTGAAAGCCTTATTGGCGCCCGATTTCGAAATTGATTAGTGATTCATGTTAATTAGAATTTATGGGATTTTATGGTATGTTTAATTGAAATTTGATTTAGTATGATTAAATTGGATTAAATAAGGTTAAATTACATTAGTTTGGCCTTATTACCATAATGCCATTAAGTGGGCTTGCTAGACCAATTGTTTTGTCTTCAAATTACATGTGTTGGCATCACTCTTCATTTCCTCTAGAGACCAAAACGTGGGAGAGAGCTTGAGAGTTGGAAGCAAGATTGAGTTATCTAGAAATTGGCTTGGGACTTAGAAGATTTGAAGAATTCATTGCATAATTGAGCTTCTAAACTTGAAATTGAGGAACCTAGGTAAGGAATTCATCCTTCGATTTATGAATTTAAGTTGTGTCTTGCATGGTCCATGTAAATTTTGAGCCTAGAACCAAGATATGGCTTAAATATGTTGAATTAAAGCTTAACTCATGCATGCATGCATAAGTTTCCATGTTTTGAGTTTGACTTCTAAGATTTCTTCCATGCATGTGTTAATTTCACTCACATTATAGTCATTCAACTTGTTTTCCATCAAATTATCAAGTTTGATTATGTTTTGGAGGGTTTGAATTCAAAGAAGTTCTTGCATGTTGAATTAATGGCATATTCATAAAGTTCATGTTGATTTTGCACAAATTGGTTTGCCTTTGGGCCATGATTTCTTGTTATAATTCTTTAAACATGTTATTTTTCGAGTTATGATATGTTTTCCCAAATATTGGCCCAGAAAATTGAGTTTTGGAGGCTTAAAGGTTGAGTTTCATACTTGGAGGTCAATCTGGATTTTCCAGAATTTTGACCCACGCTCGAGCGGAGACTTTCATGCTCGAACGTAAAGCCTGAGTACATGCGCTTCCGTTCGAGCGGCGAGAATTACGCTTGAGCGTGAAATGCGTTTACCCAGAAGTTTGTGTGTTTTACAGTCCGCTTGAGCGGGGGAAGCCACGCTCGAGCAAGGGTCTGTATCACACGCTCGAGCAAGGGTCGAGCGCCCGTCGAGCGTGAAAATCATGTATCCAGTACTTTTGTCGATTTTGCAGTCCGTTCAAGCGAGGAATTTCATGCTCGAGCGGAGCTCCTTTATCTGCATGTCCACTCGAGCGGGGAAACCCACGCTCAGGCGTGGACCTTATTTCAGCAAATTTTATGCAATGTTTTCCAAATGCATTTTGCATCCTCATTCCATCCTAGGCATTCCTAGTCCATGTTTAAAACTCCTTAACGAGGATTAAAGGTTAGAAACACACTAAGAGCCAACGAAGTAAGTTTTGTACACTTAGAACGTGTGCTTCAAGCATGTATCTGTTATGTATTGTGTAGGTCACGCGCCACGAGTTGTTTGACCAAGTCTGCTCCGTCTGTCTGTCTCAAGACCAACTGTGAGTAATAACTTAGTAAAGTTATGTTCAACTGTAGCTATTTTCGGTGTGATAAAATAAGATTTGTTTTATGAAATAACATGTTCTGTGTAATGAATGATTGTCCAATTTCTGTTATGTATTCGTGACATCCTAGGCATCATGTGATATCTATTCTCTGTTACCCGGATCCGGAGGTTCCTCTATGGAACTAACAAGCTATCTGTGCCCGGCTGGAGGTTCCTAGTTGGAACTGACAAGTTTACAAGTTCCCAGTCCGGAGGTTCCTTTATGGAACTGACAAGTTATCCTCACCCGGAAGGAGGTTCCTCTATGAAACTGACAAGTATGATCTAAGATGCTTTGTAATTAATCTGTTAGCGCTAACGGATGGACCGTGTATGATCGAACATGACTTATGGTTTCTGTATATGATTTGGATAAATTATGAATTTTGATATGTAAATGGATTATGATTCCTCAATCAGTACGGACTCACTCATTGAAACCCCTTTACTCTGTTATTGTTCACTGGGCTTTCGCTCACAGTTTATATTATGTATGTATGTGAGCCGGCACATGACCAGGGCCAGAGTTGACGGCCTTCCGTTCTGTTTTTGTCAGCCAACTATTGTGCCTCTCGAGGAGGTTCCAAACGAAGCCTAACGCCATGGCTGTTTTCTTTGTATTCATGCTAGTCTTTGTGTACGCTCTGTAAAGTCAGGTCTTGGGAAGTGCACTTTGTAAATACCTTGTAAATATTGTGTACCTGGACTGGCATGATTATGTATATATATATAAAAGTTTTGAAATGTTCTGTTCTATGTACGTTATCACAGCTCATTGGACCTTGTCTATTTTGTATTATGGCTTTCGCAGCCCCTTATATTTTGCTAATCTGTTCAGAGGCCTTTGGTAATCCACGGATTACTGGCTGGTTACGGTGCTGAACCTACGGGGGCGGGTTTGGGTCGTGACAGTAATTTATGGTAATGTTTTGATTGGCTATATATGAAGCAAATTAGAAACTCCACATTTAAGATATGTTCTTGATTAAGTTTGCAAAGCTATTAATATTTCCATGATTAGGAGGCCAAGTTTAGTGGTGCATATGCTTTTAAACATACATTTGGACTATTCGGTTAATTGGCCTAGTAATTTCTTTCTTTCTTTTTGTTCAATTTACTTTTAAGTAGTTTACTTCTTGAGATTATGCGAACACATGTTGCATTTGACTGATTCACTCTTTTCGACATGACTTTTTGCCTAAATAATTTTTGGAGTTGTATATAAAGGAGGTTTGAAAGCTCTATCATCGGCCTCATACACAGAAAGTTCGATACTTCATAGAGACAGACACCACAAAAGCTCGGCATTGCTCCTTAGTATAGCACCAGCACCTCGGCTTCATTGCTCGACGGTTTAGTTCGGCACTTCATAGAGACCGACACCATAAAGCTCGACACTGCTCCTTAGTATAGCACCAGTACCTCGACTTCATTGCTCAACGGTTTAGTTCGGCATCAAAATTAACCATCTTGGCCAAGCCAAGCTACTCCTCGGCAAACTACTGCCGAAATCAATACAAAGTTCAAAAAACAATAACCATTGTCGGTTGCCAAAAGAACGCTCAGACATTCACATTGCATTTTTTAATAAGCACATGCACGAATGACGACACGCTGCACAAGCATGATCCAAGGGAAACCTGCTTCTAAAATGGAACATCTATTCTTTTCTCTTTGAATAACTATTGTCTTCAGTATGATTTCTATATACATATATGCTTATAACCTTCAATTTAATTAGATATAGAGTTTAGTACTCCGCCATTTCTCTGATGGCCGACGAAGTGATATCAAAGAGGAAAATTCAACTACCGACCAAGTGTTTCGGCAAGCTAAGAGACGCCAACTAGTGTTTCAGCAAGCCAAAAGGAGTGTTGATCGGCACCAATAGTTGGGTCAAGCTCGGCATGCACCAAGAGGATGGCTGTGGAAATCGAAGTATTGCCAACATAAGTGATTAAATTAACCAACTGCAAAGCGGATTGACAACACCATTGCCATGTGTAATCGAAGTTCATACGCCATCAAGTTCATGAGTTTAAAAACAATGGAGTTGTTCGGCAATCCAACAAGGCTGTTCGGCAGCTCTTCCACCTTTCTCAGCATCACTATGCTTACTCGGCATCTTGGCAACCTAGTAGCTACGGTACAACTTGTAGAATGCTACTCGGTATGTCCACGCATGAATCTTCGCACTACTCGACAACCATTCGGTGTTAACTGGCTGCTCAAATGACAACCTCAGCCCCTATTTATCAATTCGGTACTCAAACCATGTAAAATTCTAAGCTATAATGCCGAGAAGAAGATAACACCGAACCAGCCCCACCGAGCGCATCTCGGCCCTACAACTCCGTCAAGCTCATCGGCAATGATAACCATTACGAGCTATGCATCTTTAATTGTTAGCTATAATGCCAAGAATCAAGTGTCTCGGCCAACCAAAGCGTCGCCGATCGCGTTTATATGCCCATTTTCTCTCTCTACAAACTGGGTCTACATTCTTCTTCATGTGAACAATTTTTAGGCAATACAACAGGAATTACTTGGCTAATCGGACGGTTCGTGCTGACTAGAGGAGTCCAGACTCACCAACCAACGGAGCCTAAATTTAACCGAAGTCCGCCGATAGTTACGAAACGGACCGCATGTTCAGAAAACTAAAATTTTTGAAGATGTCAAACTCAAGTTTTGACCATACAAATTTGAAGTACTCATCAAGACGAGTCCAACGCAACAAACCGTGTCGAAATCGGAGCTACAACGAAGCTGTACGAGCCGGTCGAAGTTTGTCGAGCAATTTCACTTCCGCCGGAGAAGACGACCCAAAGTTGGTGCATATAAGAAATTATTCAGTGCATTGCGGCTAAGTTACATCTGATCATAATCAAGTTCAACTATATATCTTGCAAAATATTGACAAAGGGTTCTGTGGTGGCCAAGGGGTTAAGTCTTATTTATTCATCACAAGGATGCAAGTTCAAACCTTGTCGGCAACAACATTTTCTTTTTATTTTTTGCTCACTGAGCAATATAAGAGCAAGTATCCACTGCTTCACAAAGCACAATTCTCAATCGATCTGAGCTATCAGCTCTATTTTAGCTAGAACTACGCCATCAGGAGTCAAATTACAACGATCCAATAGCCGTTTCTAATTATTTGGCGCATGTTGAACACATCCGTACAGTCTAAATTTGCAAATTCCATACCAAATATTTGTTGATTTTATTTGCAGTTTCATTATCATATCTGAAACAATATTTTTGCCATTGCGCCTCAAGTGTGATCAATGCCCACCTATATAACAACTTGTATCATTCGGCAATTTTGGCTCAAGTCTATTTTGACTTCTTTCTACATGACAACTTTCAGTCGACAACAATGGGGCAAGGAATTCTCTTCAACAATTTGTTCTTGGCTTACTCCTCGGCGATGTTGGCCATTGTCCAATCTGAATTCCTTCCGCCTAACAACTGTCAGTCGAAAGTAATGGAACAACTATACAGGACAACACAACACCTTAAATCAATCGGCAAGCTACTTCAATCTGCTTCCAAAATCTACTCGGCAAATCCTTACAACAGAGCAATGCAAGGATGCGCAATGAGACCAATTGTCAAAATCATGCGAGAATGAACACATGCATGTGTAAATTCTTGAAAACAACCTCATAACATAATTAATTGAGCATGCATGACATGACATGACTTACTTTCCTTTGATTCTACTTCAATTCTCATACATAGCTCTACTTCATCCTCTAGAATCCATGTTTTAAGTCTTAATTACACAAGTAAGGGCTTGAATCCTTACCTAAACTCTTTAAGTAGGCTCTAGATTGCTCAATCTTTAAGCTTCTTAGCCAACTCCTTTCAATTTTCTAGCAATTCACCCTTCTCAAGCTTTGATCCCAATCTCTCTCTCTCTCTCTCTCTCTCTCTCTCTCTCTCTCTCTCTCGTTTTTGCTTTTAAGGAGGTGATAATGAGAGTGAAAAAGGTGATCTAAGGCTTACCTTTAGCCTTATATTGGCTCCACTAATTAATCTAGTTTAGCCTAATCAATATTAATCTAATTATTTGATTTCGAATAGAATTTTAATTAAACTTACCATAAAATTCTAAAGTTTCCACATAGCACATATACTAAGTCATTTTCGTGATCGGATGTTGATAAGGCCTTCAATTCACAGAACCAAATAAAAACATGGACATATACTCTTACGATAGACAAATATAAATACGAATAACGCAACACACATGCAATTAATTCAGAATTCCATCTTGATTACTCATTAAGCATCCTTAATCATCATTTAACGGTTAATCATGAGTCGGGTTTGTTACAATGCTATTTTTTAATGCTCTACCATTGGTGAACTTTTTTTTCCACTTTTCACTTATTTATGATTAATAAGTCTACCTCATTTGGTACAGACAATCAATAACATGAGATGCATTATTCAAAATCCTTGTCATGTTGGCAATTGATCGCCACTTAAAATCAACAAAAATTTTCGAATACGGCGCAATCTTTGCACTCGGCACAAAGCAACATCACCCTCGCCTGGGGTTCATAACACCGTGGCCTACACCTTCGCCCAGGGGTAATAATACTATACTATGGCCTACACCTTCATCCGAGAGTCATAATACCGTGGCCTATGACCCTTGCCCGGGAGTAATAATACCGTGGCCTATTGTTATGATTTGTTTGAAACTCATGTGATATAATTTCGTACTATGATCGCCATCATTTATTTAACCTCTCTATACTATATTACTCACTGGGTTTTAGCTCACTCTTCTCCCTTGTATACATATATTTGTATATACATTCAAACATACATGCATTCATACAGTCATCCATTCATTTATCAAGAGACTTAACATTTATTTGAACAGTGTAACTCGGCAAGAAAAACTCTCATTCCTGCTATCGTAGACAATGAAAGTTTTGGGGCAATTGTAGGAGTCAGAAAAAAAAAAACATCAGCTTATTAGAACTAACCCAAACAAGGCCTATAATGAGTCTAGCCCAAACAAATATCACACCCCCTCATCTATATAGAGAGGGAGGTATCCCAGAGAAAGAGGTATGTCATTTCTCTCTACACTACACACCAACACTCTTTATTTTCTATACCTTCATTCTTTCAATCAAGTGACTAATTTCATCATCAGAGTGTCTCCGGCTGGCAACCCCGGTTGGGCGGCGCCGACTATGCTCATCTTTACAGATCTACAAGGGTAAAGCTCATCTTTTCGTTAGATCTCTACAATCCATATAAAAGGATTTTTTTGTGTCTCACATAGACTTATTCTATTATCAAACTTTTATAATTGACTTCTATTCCGTAGCACGAATTTGCATCTTGATATATACAATAGCTTCTACTTTGTGTTTCATTTGAGGATTTTTCTTTTATTTTTGAACTAAGATTTTCCTTATTTTGATATAAATTTTGTGCTAAATTGATCTTGTTGTAAATATCATTTGGCTTCCTTACTTTAATGAAAATTTCATCGGATAAAAAAAGGGCTTAAAATCTTGTCAATTGGATATTTCGGACTGTAGACCTGAGGGACTTTATATATCATATACTCTCTCCTAAAAAAAAATTGATAAAAAATTAATCACTTCTAAAAAAATTAATCAATACTAATATAAAGTGGTGCTATGGCTGATTTAGAAAATTAGTTAAAAATTGACTTTTTAATTTTTAAATTTTTTTATGTGTAAAAAAATATATGAAAGTGATGTAACTTAAAATAAGTTAAAAGTTAAAAATTAACTTTTTACTAATTTCCTAAATTGTCCTGTATAATTTCTCATAAACGTGATTGTACGTGAAGCCTTTTGTTTTTCTCTTTTTACTAGTATATATTTTGAATTTTGATCATTAATTTAGACAAATTTAAAAAGGAAAAAATTAATTTATATTTTATTTAAGTTTGCTTTATCTTTTTAAATTCTTATTAAAAATTGTAATTTAAACACAATTTAAAATAATTAATGTTTTTATAATATTAATTAATTATTTAATATTTATAAAATTTATCAGCAATTTATACTTTGCTTTAAAAATAAGCAATAGTTATTTGCAAAAAAAAAATCACCTAGTCGCTCGAATAAGAATTGGGAACCATATCAACGGCATAACATAAAAAAAAGGGGACATAAACCCTAGCCTCCACGCTCTTCCTACACCCAAACCCATCTCTTCTCATAATCACCGAACAAGGAAACAAAAATTTCAGACACTTGAATCGCTTTCGAGATGTCGTACGACGATGTGGAGATCGAAGACATGGAATGGAACGACAAGCTTCAAGCCTACACATACCCTTGTCCCTGCGGAGACTTGTTCCAGATCACCAAAGAAGACCTCAAGATCGGCGAAGAGATCGCTCGATGCCCTAGCTGTTCTCTCTACATCACTGTCATCTACAACATCGAAGATTTCATCGCCGATTCCTCATCCAAGAACAATCTCAAGCCACAGCCCGTCGCTGTCGCTTGACAAACCTAATTCAGGTCACGATTCATCATCTTTCTGGAATACTTGCTCAATTTTGTTCTTGTATTGTGTTAAAAGTTTGGTTTGGAGGGTTTAGAGTTGTAAAATTTTGTACTGGAATTTGAGTTATATGATTGTTTCTGAGAGAATAATTGCTATTATGGTATGATTCTTTTACACGATCTTTTTAGGGGTTTTAATGATTGTGCAATGCAGTCAAATTTCTTTGCATGATGCTTCCTTTTTTGGTCCTGTTTGTTGATTTCAATGCTATGTTCTGTTCTTGAATTTTTTTGTTAGAGGGAACTGTTCTTGAATTTATTCTTGTATATTATGTTAAAGTTTGGTTTGGAGGATTTAAAGTTGTAAAAAATTTATGGGTGCTTCCAGAATTTTCTACTTTAATGGGATTGGAGTAACATAATTTAATTCAGTGTTAAATTCATCCTCATGGGATTGGACTAAAATAATTTAATTCATTTAAATTTATCTTTTTTTAATCTTTATCGTGTCTAATTTACTACCATGGCATTGGTGAGCATAATCAATAACCTAACTGATAAAATTAAATTCATCAAGATATAACTGACATAATCAATATTGTTATACTATTGTACAACATACTCTTATTTGTCTGAATGAAAAAATGTCTTATTTGTCTGCATAATCAATAACCTAACTAACATAATCAATATTATTGTTAAACTATTGTACAACATAGTCTTATTTGTATGAAAAAATGTCCTATTTGTCTGAATGAAAAAATGTCTGAACTTAGATTCATAACATATGTTTCCTTTTGTAACTCAAATTGAGAATACTGTTGCAATTAGACTATTGTACAACACATCTGTATTTGTCTGAGTGAAAAATATCATATGTCCACCTACCAATTTAGGTTCGATCAATTGTCATTCTCCAATTATGGATTATATAGTCCAAACTAGGATTAAGATTAAGTTTAGACTATTGTACAACACATCCGTATTTGTCTGAATGGAAAAATATCATATGTCCACCTACCAATACCAATTTAGGTTCGATCAATTGTCATTCTCCAATCATGGATTATATAGTCCAAACTGTAATTAAGATTAAGTCGGGTCTATACTATAGTAACATTTGATTGGCCAGACAGCAATTTAGTTTGTTCCAACATCACAAATTTGAAATCATTATTTTCTTTATTTCAAGTTTAAAGATATTGGTAAACATAAACTATCAACTTTAAACTTACATATAATATTAAAGAACTCACATAATCATTTTGTTTTGTCAAAAACAAGAAACTATAATTGTATTAGTTTATATGCAAAGTCACCCATGCTCTTTGTGCCAACATAGAAACCATAAAGTAGGATAGTCTAGTTAAATTTTATAGGCAAAGTCACCCATGCTGTTTGTGCCAACATAGAAACCATAGAGTAGGATGGTCATATTTTAGGGGTGACTATGCATGGTAATGTTGTGATATTAATCTTTGTACTTTTTAATTGAGTTTACCTGAATAAAATATTATTTTTAACAAGAATTTTTTTTAATGTTATATATATAATTGATGGAATTTGAGTTTTGACACCAATTAGTTTTCATACCCTTATATTCGATAAAAAGTTTGAATAAAAGAAATATATGTTTGTAGAAGATTTTTTTCATGGATTTATAACAAGCTTTTTAAAATCAACATATTAGTTAGGTCCATAACAATCCTATCTGTTACATGGATGGAGCTGAGATATTAGTGTATTGTGTTGTTTTTATTCACTTTTCAAGGATATTATCAAACAAGGTTTAACGAGAGGAAGAAAAAAGAGAGAGATTATACACTCCCTCCTGAAAGTCTTGGACGGACTGGATAAGGGGGGATTGTAATCTATCGGACTATTAATTTTGGGATATATTGTTCTGGGACTATTTGGTTGGACTAAATTTGTATCCTATGTTTGTTTAGTCATGGGATTAGATGTCTGGATTGGACTATTTTTAGTTATCCAATGTTTGTTTGGGATATTATGGAGAATGATAAATGTTCAAAAGACTATTTTATCCTTATCAATTATTTACTAAATAATAGCAATATTAAACATAACTTTAATATTTTAATTATTTTTAGTTAGATTAAATAAAAATTTATTTTATTTTATTTTTTGCACAATATTTTAATTATTTTAATTTATTATTTTCAATTAAATTAAATTTATAATTTATATTTTTTATTTAATATATAATTTTAAATTAACGACAATAAAAATAATTTTATTTTATATATAAATTAAATTTTCAACAACACAAAAAAATTTAATTTATAAGGCCGTAATTTATAATTTGTTATTTTTAAATAAATTTAATTTATAATTTATATTTTTTATTTAATATATAATTTTAAATTAACAACACTAAAAAAATAATTTAATTTAATATGTAAATTTAATTTTTTAACAACACTAAAAAAATTTAATTTATAAGGTCATAATTTATAATTTATTATTTTTAATTAAATTTAATTTATAATTTAAATTTTTTATTTAATATATAATTTTAAATTAACAACGCCAAAAAAATAATTTATAAATGTTCAAAAGATTATTTTATCATTTTCTAATTATTTGTTAAGTAATAGCATGGAGGGTAAAATGGACATTGCACAAAATAATCCCATGGGATACCAATCCCATGATTTTTATCCCACCTCCCCATAGTATAGGATAGTCCCATATTTGTGGGACTAATAGTCCGGTGCAAAAAAATAAAACAAACAATGGACTATTAGTCCGGTGGGACTAATAGTCCAATCCTACCCCCTAATCCTTCAAAACAAACACACCCTTAGTACATTCTAGGGATGTCTTTTTTCTCCGTTTCTTGACTTGCGATTTTTCTTTCTTTTTTTTTCTTCTTGTTCATCATCATGTTAGTCACTACTGTTCATTTCGTCTCCATTATCAGCTTGCCACCCATAAAGCTTCCAAATTGATTAAGATTTGATTTATGATTGAGATTCAACATTGGTAAGAATGTTTTTATACACTAGGTGGTGACCACCTCAAATCTAAAATATTTTATTTTGTAAAGTAAAGGCAGGAATTACGATATCACAACTATTGATTGAGAAAATAAATGGATCGTGAAAGTAATTGGTAATATTTATTTGGTGATCGATTGTTTTGATTATTTATTTATTTATTGTATTGTAATAATGGCTCTCCATATATAGTTTCCTCCTTTCACAGGGATTTTCTTCCTCCCTAAGTGGAGGTCTATTTTTCTCCTCTATAAAGATTCGTATCCTCTTGGGGTGAAAATTTTCTTTATCCATTTTCATGTCTATTTTGTTATTTATTTATTTTTTCTTTATATGTTGTAGTCTTACTTGCATGGAGTGGGGTGATTTGTCAAATCATAGGGTCAATATCGATTACGAAGTATAGGATCACCATGATCTATTTTATTTGAAGCACGTCATGTTGGATATGATTCTCTACACAAAATTCACAAAGGAAGATGCCCTCAATTAATTTGTGTAATTTTTTATTTGGGTAAATTATACTGACACCCCTAATATTTCTATTTAATACAATTTTTTTTCCCAAGTTTGAAAAATTATATTCTCCTTATTGAAGTTTGTAATTTCATTACAAATTGTCACTTAGATTGTTGATATCATATCTTAAAATTTTTTAAATGATCATTTTGTCATTTTTCTTGCAATTTTTTTTTCTTATATCATGACTACATTCTATAACTTTTCATTATTAAATTCTACTTGATCATATTCTTATTGAGTGATAATATACAACCATAAATTTTATATGTATAAATTTTTTAAACACAATGATATAGTTTAATGGTGACCTTTCACTTTAAAACAAAACATCTATAAACATGATTTATATTTCCAACGTCATTATCATAATATTTTTATGATATTTTTTGTATAAATTTTTATATATGAATAAAATTTTTCATTTTTATTTTCACTGTCATTTTTCTTTCTCATCTATTTACTCATATTTATTACAGTATTACCAAATATCATTATTCACATTTATTACAGTATTATTGAATTTTTATATTTTTATATTTTTTTTTGTATGTGATGAGTTTTAAAAAAAATCACAAAATATTATACTTTTTAAATATATCTAGATTAGGTATATTTAAAAAATAATTTTTTTTTAAAATATTAAAAAAATTCAATAAAAATAAAAAAATACTAAAAAAAAATATTTAATTTTTTGCGAGTTAAATTAAAAAAAGATGATTGTTATTTATCTTGAAATGATATGAACAAAATATTAATATTATTTTATTATTTTATATATATAAATGTTGAAACGCAAATATATTGTTTTAATTGGATAAGGGAGTAAGGATAATTTTTTAAATATAAAAATAATTCGTATTAAACAAAAATATCAAGAGTGTCAGTGTAATTGGCCTTTTTTATTTCTACCTTTATGCTTGTTGCATTGTATAGGTTAAAAAAAATTTAAAAAAAACTTAAAATTAAATTTAAAAAAAAAAAAAAGTTTCGCTTTCGCACGAGATGTGCACATAGGTTCAAAAAAAGGTTGGCTTCTCTCTTGTTCAAATGTGCACTGCACTAGAGGTATTATTTCGGCGCGGGGGATTTATCATTAGTTTTATTTTAATAATTTAAATTATTTATTTTGTAATATTTTTTATATATATAATTCACACAAAAAAATTCTCAATTTGATAACGATAGTTAGTTCAATGTAAATAGATGATCTATTTTAAAAAAGACATTTGTTGTTCATTTTTTTGAAACAAAATGTAATAAATTGAATAAGAGATATAATTATTAAATTGATTTTTTATTTTATTTTTTTATAGATGTTACATACAAAAACAACTCTACAAAATGAACAATATGGTTTAGCCCCATTCATTATTCTCCCCCATTCATTTTCCTAATAGAAATACTAATCCCAAATCATTTGAATTATTATAATTAATTACATATTCTTTATATCGAAATACATTATACAAAATTACTATCGATATTTCAATTTAGCAAATTATTACATGTATTATTAAAATTATAATTTGAAAATGATCACACACTTATTTTTATTAATAAGGCATTGTCATGATACAATAAAATTTTGAAACAATATGCAAATGAAGGAAACGGAAGATATGGTTTGGTGGGAAACGGAAGATATGGTCTGGTATAATTATCCACGAAGTCGAAAGAAGGAGACATAAGTTTTGGTATAATTTTCCGGACAAAGGGCATGATAAAATTCATGTGGAATGGTGAGGATATACCATCTTATCCATCACAAAGTGATATAGACCATTGAAGTGCAACCTTGAGTGGAACCATAATTTTAGTTTGCTCCAATATCTCAAACTCGTAATCAAGATCATGCACATGAACTCGTAATCAAGATCATGCACATGAACTCTGAGTAGAATGGAGAATGTAAGGATTCAAATAGAATTAAATGTGACAAAATACAACCATGAAGAGCCAGGGTTCAAATAGAGTTAATTATGACAAAATACAACGACAAAATCAACAGAGAAGGAGATCACCGAGCAATAGGGGCGAAAGTAGAAAATTTGAAGGCATTATTACAAAGTGACACAAAAACAAGGGAAACAACAAAACAAACTATGCTTAAATCTCATCATCAGGTTGATTATGTATAGGGCTTGTTTTTAGCATCTTCAATTCCTCTCCCAAGAACAAATACAAGACACTGTAATTGGATCAAGAGAATGTTTTGGGAGATTTTAGAGGAAAACAATTAGTCATTCAATAAAATCAGCCACACTATTTATGCCACCAAAAAATCAGATAGTCATACTTTCGGTATTGAATGCACAATATTCTTGTGGTATCAAATATTTGTTTAAAAAAAAATAAAAAAAAATCTTTTCACACCCCTCGCCACTAGGCTTTGCAATGCAAATTTCAAATTAAAAAAAAGCAACATTTACCCATTGGAGTAAGTTTGTTAAATTTTGACATTTGAAGTATTATAGCATATCACAGTTTGGTTTTGACATGTCATTTTTATAATTTAACATCAGAGATACTCTTAAGAATTTGACACTAAATTCAAATTTTAATTAGAAATGTTTGTACACAAAACGTTTATCATTTTATTCATCTTTATCGATTCTTAATTTGTTCAGATATGAGTCATTCATGCCGATCATATAATTAATTTCTTTCTCTTGAAAGCCAAACTTGAATTCTTACTAAATAAATTAGAAAAATATATATATATCAAAAATTTAAAAAGTGTACAAAATGCAATATTATATCTATTTTGGATTATGTGCATTTTTCTGTAATGCAATGTAATATAATATAATATATATTGAGTTTGTAACATTATTGAATATAAAATACCAAGCCCAAGCTAAAAGTAGTGAAAGGGAAAGCTGAAAACCCTGTATAGAATCAAACAAATTTGATTGTAAAAATTTATCTCATGAGGTATGTGGCATATGGCATTTTCTATTCATAATGTCAAGTGCATAAACAAAAATATTCAAAATTATTGAATAATTGTTTATGCATATGACTATATTTATATGAAATTACTATACAATCTGCACCTACAAAATATTTAATAAAAAATGAATATAAATGTTGAAAGTTGTTACCTTTTTGAAGACCCACAAAAAATTCTTAGAACCATAGTTTGATGTTTGGCAAGCCACCAAAACAAATGTCACTAACACGTCATGTTGAATGCGATTTTTTACACACAATTCGCAAAGGAAGAGGCCCTCTCTTAATTTATACATATATGTACCTATCCTTGTGATTATTTGTAATTTTATATTTTTGTCTTCTTGCTTGTAGCCATATGTATGTAGATACAAAATCTTTCTCTTTTCCACTAGATGAAGTGCATACATATGTTTAATATGTATTATACATATATATAAGGGCGAAAAAGACAATGCATCTTCATTTGAGAGAGTAGATGTATGCAAGTTTACTCCTCATATGTATTGATATACGAGTTTGATTTTATTGGTCCAAAGCAGTGCTGCTTTGGATTATTAGGAATTGATGATACACCTAAATTAGGATCAACAAGACACGAAGCACAAACAATAATAAAGCAAGAATTTAAATTAAATGTCTAATAATTTAAAATTTTATGTGATTCACCTCATAATAGGACTTACTACCCTTGCAATTTTCGTCTGATTTGAAAAAATTACAATAGAGATGAGATACTTCAATTATGAATGTATAGTATAGGATAATGAGACAATATGAGATACTTCAACAAGACACGAAGCACAAACAATAATAAAGCAAGATATTGGTAAAACATAAAATATCAACTTTAAACTTATAGGGAAACAACAGAACAACCTACACATATGGTTCAATCTCATCAGTTTGTTTTGTCAAAAAAAAGAAACTATAATTGTATTAGACACTATAGTTAAATTTTATAGGCAAAGTCACCCATGCTCTTTGTGCCAACATGGAAACCATAGAGTGGGATAGTCATATTTTAGGCCAACATAGAAACCATAGAGTAGGATGGTCATATTTTAGGGGTGACTATGCATGGTAATGTTGTGATATTAATCTTTGTACTTTTTAATTGAGTTTACCTGGCATAAAATATTATTTTTAACAAGAATTTTTTTTAATGTTATATATATATATATAATTGATGGAATTTGAGTTTTCACACCAATTAGTTTTCATAAAAGAAATATATGTTTGTGGAAGATTTTTTTTATGGCTTTATAACAAGCTTTTTAAAATCAACATATTAGTTAGGTCCATAACAATCCTATCTGTTACATGGATGTTGCTTTTATTCACTTTTCAAGGATATTTTAGTTTATAGACCAGTTAAAATAGAATAACACACGCACAAATAAATAAATAAATAAAATTGAATACAAGACTAAAATATATCAAACAAGGCTTAATGAGAGTTTTGATCGATTGAAAACAAAAAAAAATGAAAGATTGTACACTCCCTCCTGAAGTCCCCAAACAATTAATATATTCTAGGGATGTCTTTTTTCTCCGTTTCTTGACCTGCGGTTTTTCTTTCTTTTTTTGTCTTCTTGTTCATCACCATTCTTGTTCATCACCATATTAGTCACTACCGTTCATCTTGTTTTCATTATCGGCTTGCCACCGATGAAGCTTCCAAATCTAGATTAAGATTTGATTCATGGTCGAGATTCAACACTACTAAGAACGCTTTTATACACTATGCGGTCACCTTAGATCCAAAATGTTTTATTTTGTAAAATAAAAGTGGAGTTAAGATACCACAACTATTGATTGCGACAATGAATGGATCGTGAAAGTAATTGGTAATGTTTGTTTTTGGTGATTGATTGTTTTGATTATTTATTTTATTTTTTTATTTTTTTTGTATTGTAATAATGTCTCTCTATATAGTTTCCTCCTTTCATGGAGGTTTTCTTCCTCCCTAAGTGGAGGTCTATTTTTCTTCATATATAAAGACTCATATCCTCTGTGTGAAAATTTTCTTTATCCATTTTTAGATCTATTTTGTTCATTTTTTTATTTTATATATAGTAGTCTACTTACATGTAGGGGTGCAACTTGGGCGGGTTCGCTCGGGCTGGAGGGTTGCCCAGGCCAAGCCCGAATTGTGTTTGGTAGTGCCCAAGTCCGACCATCAACCCGAGCTTGGTTGTCCAAGCCCGGACCGAGCTTCATAATTTAAACTCGGGTTAGCCCGAATTGCCCAAATTTCATAAGAAATATGATAATATTACAACAAGAAGTCCTTTTTCATCCTTTCATATTGACAAAAAAAAATTAGGAAAAAACTTAAGTTAAACATGATCTGTATAGATGCATACCCTGATTAAGTATTGATCACCACAATCCAAAGCAGTTAATTTCATCATTGTTCGAACTTCTGCAAATACAGCAGTAGAATGCATCCAAATCTAAAATAGAGGACTGGCAATGATGCATTTCAGTGGATCTGAACCATAGCTCAAAATGATCAGCATCTTCATGATTAAACTATTGCAATTCATAAATGAAGGTTAGGATAAACATTCTGCTATCAGTATACAAGTTAGACTAGTAAAATATTAATCAAGACACAAGAGCAGAAACATCTACACAGATGAAATCCTTCCCTGATTAAACTCTATGGTCCTTGTTCCTTTCTCTGCCGTTCTTCAACTTTTTGAGGAAGAAATAAGAGTCTGAGACACAGAGAGAAAAGAAAAGAATAAGTAGGGTTTAGTATTTATTTTTAATCTAATGGTCTAAATACAAGATTCTAATTTAAGGGCCAAAGCCCAGCAATAAAATAAAATAAAATGGCCACCTCTTTATACATATATTATATAATTTTTATAATATATAAAATGCAACTCGAGTTCAGGTTGCTCGGGTTATACACAACCTTTGCCCAGGCTTGGTCCAAATTGCAATTTGAGGCATCAAAAATTTGCCCGGGCCCGCAAATTACAATATATTGTTGCCCAAACCTTAAAAAAACTCAGGCTGGGTACAGGTTGCTCGAGTTAAGCCCGTCCAAGTTGTACTCCTACTTGCATAGAGTGGGGTGATTTGTGCAAATCATAGGGTCAATGTTGATTACGATTCAGGAGTGTAAAAATGGCCTGCGGCCCGTGGACGGTCCAAAGCCCACCTGCAGTCTGGCGTGGGCCTGGCCTAATTAGACTGGTTTAGGTCCAGGCCCGAGCCTAGCTCGGGACCTTGGGCCTGGGCCATCATTTTGAAGCCCAGTCTATGGCCTGACCCATTAGCCCGGCCCACCTGAGGCCCAGTGTCATTTTTGGTGAAATTTTTTTTAAAAAAATGTTCAAGCCCTGTCCAAGCCCGAGCCCAGGCCCACTGGCCCGGCTCGCCAACCTGTCCAAGGTCTGAATACTGCCTGGGCCTGGGCCTAATTTTCTGGCCTGTGGGCCGTCCGAACCTGAATTTTGTTGGAAGCTCGCGAGGCCCGATAGGGGCCAGCCCGAGCCCGGGTGGGCCAAGCTGGGTCAAATTTACATCCCTAATAACAAAGTATAGGATCATTAGGATCTATTTTATTTGAAGCACGTCAGGTTGAATATGATTCTTTACACACAATTCACAAAGGAAGATGCCCTCAATTAATTTGTGTAATTTTTTATTTGAGTAAATTATACCGACACTCCTTGAGATTTTTGTTAGTACAAATTCTCTCCTCATGTTTGAAAAATTACATTTCCTTCCCTGATGTTTGTAATCTCAATACAAATTGTCACCCGGATTGCTGATGTCATATTCTAAAATTTTTGAAATGACCATTTTGTCATTTTCCCTACCATTTGTTCTTTCTATCATTAGGACTACATTTTATAACTTTTCATCATTAAATTCTACTTAAACATATTTTTATTGAGTGATATAAAATTTTCAAACACAATGATATAGCTTAATGGTGACCTTTTACTTTAAAATAAACACCCATAAACATGATTTATATTTACAACATCACTATTACAATATTTTTATGATATTTCTTTGCATACATTTTTTTTATGTGAATAGAAATTTTCATTTTTATTTTCGCTATCATTTTTCTTTCTCATCTATTCACTCACATTTATTACAGTATTACTAAACACAGTCATTCACATTTATTGCAATATTACTAAATTTTTTGTATTTTTATATTTTTTTGTATTTGGTAAATTTTAAAAAAATTACAAAATATTATGCTTCTTAAATATATCTAGATTAGGTATATCTAAAAAAAAAAAAAAAAATTACTTAAAATATTAAAAAAAAATTCAATTAAAAAAACACGAAAAATAAAAAAAATTCAATTTTTTATGTAAGTTAAATTAAAAAAGATGATTGTTATTTCTTTTAAAATAGCATGAACAAAATATCAATATTATTTTATTATTTCATATGTATAAAGATTAAAGCGCAAATTTGTCATTTTAATTTGACAAGAGAATAAGTATAATTTTTCAACAATGATTCATCCCCCCTTTTTAGGACCCCCTTTGGACCCCTCTCTCTCTCATTGGTCACCTTTTCTTTTTCTTTTTCTTTTTTTTCCTGCTCCTCCAATTACCTCTTGCCACGTGGCAAAGGGGGGTAAAGGGGGTGACGCCCAAAGGGGGTCCCAACCTTTATTCTTATATTAAACGTAATGAAGATATATATTAAATAGAAACCTCTAGAGTGTCGGTATAATTTATCCATTTTATTTCTATCTTTATGTTTGTTGCCTTGTATAGATAAAAAATAAATTAATTAAAAATTAAAAAGAAAAACTCCGCATTTGCACAAGATGTGGACATAGGTTAAAAAAAAGGTTGGCTTCTCTGTAGTTCAAAATGTGGACTGGACTGGAGGTATTATTTCGGCTCGTGAGATTCATAGGGAATTTTATTTTATTAATTTGAATCGTTTATTTTGTAATATTTTTTATATATTATATTTGTCACTAAAAAAATAGATGATTTATTTTAAAAAAGACATTTGTCATTCATTTTTTTAAGATAAAATGTAATAAATTGAATAAGATACAATTATTAAATTGATTTTTTTTTTCCCCCTATAGATGATATATACAAAGAACTCTACAAAATGAACAATATGGTTTAGTGGACCATAAAAAACTAAGGGGCATGTTTTCATAAATTCCTTTTCACCTACTTATGTTCCATTTAGTCCACATTATTTTCTTATATTCCAATAAGTCTTATGAGTGACATAGTTACCAAAATATCCCTAATGATATTCATATTTACAGTGTGAATGTTCCGTGATGTGAATATTCACACTGTCAATGTCAATGTGAATGTTCACATCACCAAATTACTAACCGTTCAAAAAATATTTGTAAGGGTAGAAATGTCCATAAAATACTTTAAATATGAGAATTAGGATTTTGTAGATCAAATGTTCAAATAATAAGACTTATTAGAATACAAGAATATCTTATGGATTAATTGGAATACAAACACTTGAAAAAGAATTTTTCAATAAATCTCCCAAAAACGAACCCCATTCATTTTTTTTTTTTTTTGATAGAGCATAAAATCAAACCCCATTCATTATCCTAATGGATAGAAATACTAATCCAATTGAATTATTATAATTAATTACATATTCTTTATATTGAAATACATTACACAAAATTACTATTGAAATTTCAATTTAACAAATTATTGCATTTATTATTAAAATTATAATTTGAAAATGATCCCACACTTATTTTTATTACTAAGGAATTGTCATGAGAGCCAATGGAGGAAAGGGAAGATATGGTCTGGTATAATTATCCAGGAAATCAAAGAAGGACACATATGTTCTGGTATAATTTTTCGGACAAAGGGCATGATAAAATTCATGTGAAATGATGAGGATATACAATCTTATCACCATTGAAGTGCAAGCTCACATGAACTATGAGTAGAATGGAGAATGTAAAAATTTTAGTTTGCTCCAGTATCTCAAACTCGTAATCAAGATCATGCAAATGAACTATGAGTAGAATGGAGAATGCAAGGGTTCGAACAGAACTAGGAGTAGAATGGAGAATGTAAGGGTTCGAATGTGACAAAATACAACCATGAAGAGCAAGGGTTCAAACAGAGTTAAATGTGACAAAATACAACCATGAAGAGCAAGGGTTCAAACAGAGTTAAATGTAAGAAGACAAAATCAACAGAGAAGGAGATCACAAACTATGCTTCAATTTCGTCATTAGCATCTTCAATTCCTTTCCCAAGAACAAATACAAGACACTGTAATTGGATCAAGAGAATGTTGTGAGATTTTATAGGAAAACAATTAGTCATCCAATAAAATCAGCCACACTATTTATGCTACCAAAAAATCAAATAGTCATACTTTCGGTATTGAATGCACGATATTCTTGTGATGTTAAATATTTGTTTAAAAAAAATTAAAAAAATTCTTTTCACACCCCTTACCACTAGGCTATGCAATGCAAATTTGAAATTAAAAAAAAGGAACATTTTCCCATTGGAGTAAGCCTGTTAAATTTTGACATTTGAAGTATTATAGCATATCAAAGTTTGGTTTTGACATGTCATTTTTATAATTTAACATTAGAGATACTCTTAAGAATTTGACACTAAATTCAAATTTAACTTAGAAATGTTTGTACACAAGATGTTTACCATTCTATTCATCTTTATCGACTCTTAATTTGCATGGATAGGGGTCATTCATGCTGATCATATGATTAATTTCTGTCTCTTGAAAGCCGAACTTGAATTCTTACTAAATAAAGTAGAAAAATATATATATATATATATCAAAAATTTAAAAAGTGTACAAAATGCAATATTATATCTATTTTGGATTATGTGCATTTTTCAGTAATGTAATATAATATATATATATATTGAGTTTGTAACATTTTGAATATAAAATACCAAGTCCAAGCTAAAAGTAGTGAAAGGGAAAGCTGAAAACCCTGTATAGAATCAAACAAATTTGATTGCAAAAATTTATCTCATGAGGTATATGGCATATGGCATTGTCTACTCATAATGTCAAGTACATAAATAAAAATATTCAAAATTATTGAATAATTATTTATGTATATGACTATATTTATATGAAATTACTATACAATCTGCACCTACAAAATATTTAATAAAAAGTGAATATAAATGTTGAAAGTTATCACCTTTTTGAAGACCCACCAAAAATTCCTAGAACCTTAGTTTGATGTTTGGCAAGCCACCAAAACATATGTCACTAACACGTCATGTTGAATGCGATTTTTTACACACAATTCGCAAAGGAAGAGGCCCTCTCTTAATTTATACATATATGTACCTATCCTTGTGATTATTTGTAATTTTATATTTTTGTCTTCTTGCTTGTAGCCATATGTATGTAGATACAAAAATCTTTCTCTTTTCCACTAGATGAAGTGCATACAAATGTTTAATATGTATTATACATATATATAAGGGCGAAAAAGACAATGCATCTTCATTGAGAGACTAGATGTATGCAATTTTACTCCTCACATGTATTGATATGCGAGTTCAATTTTATTGGTCCAAAGCAGTGCTGCTTTGGATTATTAGAAATTGATGATACACCTAAATTAGGATTACCAAGACACGAAACACAAACAACAATAAAGTAGGAATCTAAATTAAGTGCATAACAATTTAAAATTTTACGTGATTCACCTCATAGTAGGTCTGAGAGGGAGATTTATGATCTGGAATTGGGCCGAGGTAACGACCGAGACGATTGGTAGCCAGGTGGATCATTGGACCGAAATGATCCACGGTCCACCCAAAATTGGGCCACCAGGACCTGGGCTGGGCAGGTGTTGGGCCAAGTATGCGTCGCCCAGTCCGGGTGTAAGTTGCTCGGTTAGGGCGACGCTCGATTAGACCGAGCTACGTGTATGGCATAAGCGAAACCAGTCAGGTTGGCTGAACGGTGCTCGGAATGGCGTCATCGACCGAGGTACTTGCCTTCTCGGCAAGGAGGCCAACCACAGTCGCGTTGAATGACCGGTGACCGGAAAGGCGCAGTCAGCCGGGATACCTGCTTGCTCGGCAGGGGGGGCCGGCTGCAGGTGTTCACGAAACGTCTCGGGCTCGGCCCTGCCGAGGTGCTGCCTAGCCCGGTTCTCTTGAGCGTAGCCAGTGAAGTGCTTGAATAGGCAGCACAGCCCGGCCACGGGTAGAGCAGCTCGGCTGCCGAGCTCCAGCAGAGAAGGCTGGCAGTTGGGATTAGGTGATGTTCAGTAAGGTTTATGCTGACAGATGGGATAGCAGAGCCACGTGTCAGGGGATGACTGGGAGTGGATATGGGGCGCAGAGGGTATATGGGCATGTCTGCGCCCCCATACGGAAGGACGGACATTCGGTGAGGCATACACTAAACACTCAACTCTCTCCCTTCTCTCTATCTATCCCCTGGTGTGTGTTCTAACTTGACCGTCGGAGGGGTTTTCCGGTCACACACCGCCGGGCAGCTCACCGTCGTTGTGCTTTCAGGTGATCGGACAGAAACGGAGCTTGGAAGAAAGGAGTTCGGGCTTGCCGGAATATTTGCTCCCCGTACAATTGGCGCCGTCTGTGGGAAGCTTGCAGATAAAACCTTGCCTTCCGAAGCTCACCTGATCGCCTTCTATGGCGAACAACGAGGAGATTCAGCTGTCCGCCATCGACGGAATCACTCCGGAGTCGGGCAGACGCAGAGAGGGACCCCCCACCATTTCTCCGATGGGGGACCTGGGGACATACCAGGGAGGACAGTCAGGCGACGCGCGGGATAAGCGCGGAAGAAGCCATGGACATTCACGGAGTCCGGAAGGTCATCGACGGCGAAGAGATTCACACGCCAGGCGCCTAGAAAGCAAGTTGAAGGATCAGGATGCCGTCATCCGGCGGATGGCAGCAGAAATGGAGAAGTTGAAGCGGCATGTTAGAGGGAATGATGTAGCTGGAGTGGGAAACCACAGTGAGCACACCCAACCCCGCCGTTCAGGCAGTCAGAGCCAGCGACACACTCCGTCCATCTCCATTACTAGAAGTTACAAGGTTGGCGATTCTGATGTGCGCGCAGAGAGGTCCAGCGCGCAAGATAGTACTTACCAACCCTCACGTCCGGCGACGACGTCGAGGTACTCATATTCCGCTTGCACAGAAGATTTGCGGCAGTTTTGAAGGAGCGGGCTCGCCGGCGGGAGGCACAAAGGATACCGGCGTTCCAGCGGTTATCCTATGGCGGTGACGCCAGCGAGGAGGTCGGAATGCCTCCACCCCGCCAAACAGCACCGCTCCTGTTGGATTCCAACTTGGCAAGGCTGTGCGCCACCCCTTTCTCCTTGGAAATCGAGACAACACCTCTTCCGTCGGGCTTCCACCAGCCAAAATTCACATTGTACGACGGGAAGACAGATCCTTACATGCACGTAAGTCATTTCCGACAGGTTATGGCCGGACATAGGCGAAATGACGCTCTTATGTGCCTCATCTTCCCGTCAAGTTTGGGCAAACTAGGTTTGAAGTGGTTCGAAAGGTTGCCGGAGGGAAGTATAGAGAGGTGGCATCAGTTGGCCGAAGCCTTTGTGACGTGCTTCAAAACCAACACCAAGACACCCAAAGAAGTGGATCACCTACTGAGTGTCAAGATGGAACCGAGCGACACATTGAAAGCATACAACTCCAGATATTGGGAAACCTTCAATGAGATCTTGGATTGCCCAGTCAACCTAGCCATCACTCAGTACAAGCGTGGTCTCCCGGTCGGACATAGACTGCGGGACTCGCTTACCATGCATCAGCCGACGTCCATGGGTCAACTCATGCAGCGCATCAATGAGCACATCCGGGTTGAGGATGATGCTTCAGCATCTACCGCGAAGACAACTCCGATAGCAACAGACAAGAAGACAGCAGGCAAGGTGCACGCGGTAGGACAGGAGTCCAGCCGCTCAAGTGACAAAGCAGAGGAATCAGACCGTGGTTCGAATCGTAAGAACCGGGGTAGAGGACGACGGAACGACCGGGATGATTACAACCGTGACGATGCAGCGGACGACAACAGAAGATTGGAGGCAAGGACTGGCATCACCACGGTCTTCAAAATTCCAATTTATCGCATACTTAGTGAGATCCGAGACGAGGAGTATGTCCGGTTTCCTGCTAAGCTGGGCGATGGGCAGAAGGGTTACAATCCGCGGTATCGTTGCACATTCCACCGGGAGAGAGGTCACCGGACTGAGGATTGTTTGCCTTTAAGGCAACACCTAGAAGAGCTGGTCGCGGCCGGGCACCTGGACCTCTACATCGATGGCGGCGTAAAGCCAAGCCATGCTCCGGTTGATCCCAGGATACAGGACGATCGAGATGCGCCGCCGCAAGGAGTTATTAATGTCATCCACGGCATAGTCGAACCGGAGCGTGTTTGCGAACTCCGTGGTATGATCAACAAAGCAGAACATATGAGGGAAGTTTTGTCGGTGCAGCCCGCCATCAAGAAAGGGAAGACCGAAGAGAAAGATGTGATTAGTTTCTCCTCCAGGGATCTAGAGCGCATCCAGACACCGCACAACGATGCCCTAGTAGTGACACTTCGCGTCAAGGAATTTGATGTCAGACAGATCTTGATCGATCAGGGAAGCTCGGTCGAGATAATGTATTACGATGCGTTCAAGCAACTCAAGCTCCGAGAAACAGACTTGGCACCGGCAACTTCGCCACTTGTTGGTTTCAACTCTCAGCCAGAATGGCCTTTGGGAAAGATTATCCTGCCGGTCAAAGCGGGATCCGTGGTCAAGCAAGTGGAGTTTTGGGTGTTACAAGTGCCTTCGACTTACAACCTCATCCTTGGAAGGGGATGGCTCCACGCCATGCAAGCTGTAGCATCAACCTACCACCAGGTGATGAGATTCCCCTCGGCTATGGGGGCAATCGAGGAGATCTGGGGGGATCAGGTCATGTCCAAACAATGTTTCGTGGCGGTGAACGGCAGCCGGGCTGCCAAAGGCTTTGTACAAATGATTGAAGGACCGGAAGACCGAGGTATTCTGGAAGACGTGGGCACTAAGGCAGAGGACAAAGCTGTGAAGGACTTGGTTGAGGTGCGAATCGATATGGAACGGCCGGATAAGTTCTTCTTGCTCGGTTCCAGCCTTACCACCCAAGAAAGGACCGAGATGGTTGAGTTTCTGATGGCCAACATCGAAGTCTTTGCGTGGTCACCTTATGACATGCCCGGCCTCGATCCAAGTTTTATCTGCCATTACCTCAACATTTTCCCTGGAGCAAATCCAGTCATCCAGCGAACAAGGAGATCGGCGTTGCATCACGCCGAGGTAGTAGCCAAGGAAGTCAAAAACTTGCTTGAGGTACGAGCAATTCAGGAAGTGTACTACCCTCGGTGGATTTCCAACACAGTAGTAGTTCCCAAGAAGAACGGAAAGTGGCGAGTTTGTGTTGACTACAAAACAGTCAACTGAGCTTGTCCCAAAGATAGCTTCCCCTTACCGCGAATTGACCAGCTTGTGGACTTGACGGCTGGCCATAGTAGGCTCAGTTTCCTGGATGCCTACCGCGGTTACCATCAGATCGCCATGCATGGGCCTAACCGAGAGATCACTTCTTTCACGACTCTAAGAGGACTCTTTTGCTATCGGGTCATGCCTTTTGGTTTAAAGAACGCCGGGGCAACTTTTCAGAGGATGGTGACCAAAATGTTCGCTCCTTTGCTTGGTCGGACAATGGAGGCTTACATCGATGATATGGTGGTAAAAAGCCGACGTGAAGCAAACCATTTGTCCGACCTAGCCGAGATGTTTGCCATTCTCAAGAAGCACAAGCTGCGCCTGAACGCATCCAAGTGTGCCTTTGGCGTGGGATCTGGAAAATTTTTGGGATTCCTAGTCACAAACCGAGGCATCCAAGCAGACCCAACTCAGATTAGAGTCGTGCAAGAGTTGAAGCAGCCCAGCTCGGCAAAGGACGTTCA
This sequence comes from Camellia granthamiana, assembly GCA_036172215.1. NCBI lineage: Eukaryota > Viridiplantae > Streptophyta > Magnoliopsida > Ericales > Theaceae > Camellia > Camellia granthamiana. The sequence continues at coordinate 132,073,207 of CM069908.1, forward strand.
GCATCTGGCCGGAATGGCCGCCGCGCTTAATCGATTTATAAGCCGGTCATCAGATCGCTGCCGTCCATTCTTTCAGGCATTGAAATCAAAGTTCTCGTGGGATGAAGAGTGTGATCGAGCCCTAGTTGAGCTCAAGGAATATCTTTCTTCTCCGCCATTGTTGGTTACGCCTAAGCTGGGTGAGGAACTTTACCTTTACCTCGCTGTTTCACAGCACGCAGTCAGTGCGGTGCTTGTCCGAGCTGAAGGAATCAGGCACCTCCCAATCTTTTACGTCAGTAAAACCTTGCTGCCGGCAGAGACAAGGTACTTGCCGTTGGAAAAGCTTGCGTTGGCATTGATGATGGCTTCAAGGAAGTTGGCACATTATTTCCACGCTCATACCATCATCGTACTGACCAAGTTCCCCCTGAAGGCCTTGTTTGAACGGGCGGACTTCTCTGGCCGAATTCTCAAGTGGGCGGTCGAATTGGGGCAATTTGATGTCAAGTTTCAGCCGCGCACAGCTATAAAGGCCCAGACTTTGGCAGATTTCGTTGCAGAATTCTCACCAGGGACCCATCCGGTTTGCCCGGTCGATATTGCCGCGGCAGAAGAAGAAGACAATACAAGCCAGCCCGAGTCACAATAACTTGATGGAGTTGGCGTCGCGGACTTTGCACGCCCCACCGAAGTGACCTTAACTTGTACAAATCTATCAACCGGTGACGCGACGACGGAGTCGGGTATTCTAGTCCCACCCACTCTATCCGGTACCGTATCACCAGGAGGGGAGGTAATGGAACTACTCAGCACAGAGCTTGCGGCCGGCATAATACCGCAACCTGGTGATTCGCCTACGGACTTAGGCATCATAGCTCGACTTGACGAGTCCGATGCCGAATCACCAAGGGGTGCAGGAGTGGGACCAGTTGACGCAGAACTTGAAACTAGGCAGCCGAGCAACCATGATCCCATCACCTTTCGCAACTCTCAGGACCCATCAGACTGTTGGAAGCTTTTTGTGGGGGAGATGTGGAAGCTTTTTGTTGATGGGGCGTCCAACCGTCACGGTGCCGGTGCCGGGCTAGGTATCGTTCTTATCTCCCCAGATGGCTTAACCATTGAACATTCCATCACCCTTGGCTTCCCAGCATCTAACAATGAGGCTGAGTACGAGGCCCTTTTGGCCGGGCTCAAAAGCGCTATTCAGATAAAGGCTACCGAGCTGATTGTATACAGTGACTCCCAACTTGTGGTTAACCAAGTCTCTGGGATTTACGAAGCAAAGGATGAAAGAATGGCGAAGTACCAAGCTCTGGTCAGGGAACACATCAAACAGTTTCAGGCAATCAGAGTCCAACAGATTGGCCGTGAAGAAAACAGCCGAGCTGATGAACTGGCCGGCCTCGCTTCGATGGTAGATAGTACGGTTCCAAACCCCCTGTTAATTGACTTTCTTCCACGGCCAAGCATTGAAGATGCCGGGCAGACGGATGTATTCTGCGCCGCGCTAGGTCCTTCTTGGATGGACCCCATAGCCTCGTTTCTCAGAGACCGGACTCTACCAACCGACAAGAAGGAAGCGCACAAAGTCCGGGTGAAGTCAGAGCGGTTTTGGCTCTCTCCATCTGGTGCGTTGTATAAAAAGTCCTTCACTGGTCCCTATCTAAAGTGCGTGCACCCGAGTAGTGTGGAGGCCTTCCTGTTCGAAATTCACGAAGGCATTTGTGGCAGCCATATAGGGGGCAGGTCCTTGGCCTACCGAGCTATTTTGCAGGGATACTAGTGGCCGTGCATGCAGGCCGATGCACAAAAGTACGTCCGCAAATGCGAGAAATGCCAGAAGTTCGCCCATCAGATCCATCAGCCTGCCAGGGAACTTCTTCCCCTCACCAGTCCTTGGCCCTTCGCCATGTGGGGGCTAGATATAATGGGGCCACTGCCAACAACACCGGGCAACCGGAAATTCTTCATCGTGGCCACAGATTACTTCACGAAATGGGTTGAAGCTGAGCCCTTGGCAACAATCAAAGAGAAAGACGTGAAGCGGTTTGTCTAGCAGAACGTGGTCACACGGTTTGGCGTCCCAAAAATTTTGATCTCTGACAATGGCACCCAGTTTGACGGTCGCCTATTCAGAGGATTTTGTGAAGATCTGAAGATTGAGTTCTACAACTCTACTCCGGCTTACCCGCAGTCCAATGGTCAAGCCGAAGCATCGAACAAGACTATTCTGGACGGGTTGAAGAAACGACTGGAAAAGGCAAAGGGAAAATGGGCTGAGGAATTACCCAGCGTCCTTTGGGCATACCGAACAACCCCGCGGCGATCTACCGGGGAAACTCTATTTGCTTTGGCTTATGGCATGGAGGCGGTCATACCTTTGGAAGTTGGCATGCCCACCCTAAGAAGCGAGAGTTTTGAGCCAGAATTAAATGCCGAGGCAATTGCCTTGGAACTGGATCTAGTGGAAGAGCGTCGGGAGAAGGCCCTCATCCACGTGGCCGCCTACCAACAAGAGCTCTCAAAGAAGTACAACAAGATGGTGCACCCCAGACCGTTCAAAGTTGGTGATTGGGTGTTGAGGAAAGTTATGGGCAACACCCTGGTGCCAGGTGAAGGCAAACTAGGGGCAAACTGGGAAAGACCCTACAAGATCACCGGTCTGGCGGGCAAGGGGGCTTACCACTTGGAGGATCTAGAGGGAAGAGCATTACCACGGCCATGGAATGCGGCCAACCTCAAACTGTATTATTTTTAAGCTTTTGCTTTCTTTTCTTGTGCAAAGTAATTTTTTGGGGCTTGCACTTCAGAATGTAATTCTTTTTGTCAGTATATAGAAGGGATTTTGCTTTGACACTTGAACTGTTGTTTTAATGAAAATACCGAGATGTTTTGCTCCGGTTGGAAGAGTTGGTGTTTTGTCCAACTTAGGATTCCTAACCGAGATGTTTTGCTCCGGTTGGAAGAGTTGGTGTTTTGACCAACTTAGATATTTCTTACCGAGATGTTTTGCTCCGGTTGGAAGAGTTGGTGTTTTGTCCAACTTAGGATTCCTAACCGAGATGTTTTGCTCCGGTTGGAAGAGTTGGTGTTTTGTCCAACTTAGATATTTTCCAGCCGAGATGTTTTGCTCCGGTTGGAAGAGTTGGTGTTTTGTCCAAATTAGATATTTCCCAGCCGAGATGTTTTGCTCCGGTTGGAAGAGTTGGTGTTTTGTCCAACTTAGGATTCCTAACCGAGATGTTTTGCTCCGGTTGGAAGGGTTGGTGTTTTGACCAACTTAGATATTTCTTGCCGAGATGTTTTGCTCCGGCTCGAAGAGTTGGTGTTTTGCCCAACTTAAGTCATAACAACCGAGATCATTTGCTCCGGTTGAAGACGGTGGTGATTTGCTAGACTTCGCTGCTCTAACCGAGATGGGTATGCCGGTTAACGAAGTTGCTGTTTGCACTTCAACCGAGTTATGTATTCTGGTTGACGAAGTGTTCAGATTTACGATTCACGCCGAGATGTTTTGCTGAAGATGGAATTAATGTCAACCGTGCCAACACTTGGCAAAAATATCAAGTTCTTCATTGATAGAAAGTCAATACAAAAGGTGGGGACTGAGCCCGGTTACATCAGAAGTGCAGAGTGCAAAACATACATACAAAATAAAAGAAAACTAAACTAGGGGGGAGAGGTTGGTGAACTCGTCCTCGGTTGTTTCAATGTTAATGGTTGGGCTCTTGTCTTGGCCGCCGGGCTCGTCGTGACCAAGCTGCTCCTGCACCTCGGTATCCTCTGCCTCGGTATCTGTCTCGTCGTCTCCTTCTTCAAGCCCATCCTCAGCCTTGGCTTGCAGCGCGCTGAAGACGTCGTTCGCGTAAGGCACGAGGTAGACCGGTAGGGAAGCGGGAGGAGGACTGGTGAATACCTCGGTGCCGGAGCCCTGACCGAGATGCTCACAAGCTAATTTCCAGCCGGCTTTGAAGTAGATGTCCTGAGTTGCGAACACCTGCTTTTTGTAGTTTCCTTCGGCTTCATTGAAACCGGCATTGTTTGCATCTCGGCGGTCCTTTTTCCGTGATTTCTTCAGAGCGTTTAGCTCGGCCTGGAGCTCATCTCGTTTCTTCTCGGCAGTCTCCAGCTGGCCAAGCAGTCTGTTGTTGTCTGCATTGGCGTTCTCAAGAGAAGTTTTTGCCCGGCCGAGCTCGGTTTGGAGGCTCTGGACTTGGCTGGCTGTGTCATTGGCCTTTTGCCGAAGTCTATGGATGCGCTCCAGTACCAAGTGTTGTTTTTGGATGGCCTGTAAAAAGCAAAGTTCGTTAGAAAAGAAACCGGGCAAACACTTGTGGAAATTTCAAATCTCAGAGAAATATCGACTTACCCTTGCCATGGACTTCACAGATGATTTTACCAACCGAATGTCAGGGACGTGGTCACTACCGACCACATCGCTCGGTAGTAGGAGTGCCTTGGACAGATCGAAGGTAAGCAAGTGCTCCTTGTCAGCCTTGATCGAAGCGGTTGCCGGGATATCCTGACCCCGGTGTTTCAACTGAGGGCGCCAGGCCGGTATAGGGTTTACTGTTTCAGTTGGTTGCTCGGTTATGAGCTCGGCCTCCAGCTCGGCGGAAGGATCCGCGCGAGCTCTTTTGCTAGCCCGGCGTTGGGTTGGTTGCTTGCTGGATTGCCCTGCTGCTGGGGAAGAAAGAGCGATCACGGCGTCGCTTGCTTGTCCGGTGGCCGGTGAGTGGGTGACAACGCTCGGTATCTCGGCCGACGTGGCGGTGAGCAAGTTCTTGATTCTGCTTCTTTTTGCCATCTCTTGCTCCTCGTTCAGACGGATGAGTGGAACGTCTGGCAGGGTTGGATCTGGTGGAGGTGAGGGAGCGCGAAGGAAATCTGTGACTTTACTCCGGCGGGGAGCGGAGTATCTGTACGAGGGAGTGTAGCCGAGCAGTTGGTTGCAATCTCGGTCGCGGTAGCGAAGCACGGTCCTGATTGCCTCAACGTTGGGGTAACGGTAATTGGCTTGCAAGGCTTGGATTGCTGCAAAAGAAGCAAGAAAAAAATGATTAATTACAGAAACAGGGAAAAAGTAAGTCAACCGAGTTAACTTGTGCGGCTTACATGTATCGCCAAAATTTTTGCTGATCATCCAGCCCGGTACTGCGGCTGTCTCGTAATTGCCCGACACCCAGAAAAAATCATCATCGTGAAGATCCTTGTCTGGAGTGCCGGTCACGATTTTCTCTCTGCCCGGTCTAATTTTGAGGTAATAGGCGAAACCGTCGCCGGTGTGCCCCAATGTGTATTGGCGAAGGATTTCGGCTAGACCTAGGCTTATGCCTAGCCGGTTGTTCAATTCGTGCACGCCGTTAATTATCCGGTATGTATTGGTGGATACTTGGGTTGGCGCCAGCCCGGTTCGGCTCAAGAACTCGGTCATGAGGGGATTGACCGGGAAGCGGAGGCCTCCTTCTACTATTGACAGCATGGTGAAGGGGCATTGGTCAAGTCTGCCCTAGGGTGTTATCTGCTCTGCCGCCAGCTCTAGATGGACGTCGGCCGGAATGCCGTAATCCTCTCTAAAGGCATCTAGCGCGGCTGGAGAGTCCACTAAGAAGCGGAATTTCCCCATGTGACCGAGCTAGTGTATCACGGCTGAGGGGTTTGGCACAGTGCTAGTTGGATTTTGCTCGGTCTTGAGAGCCTCAGTCGTGGTCAAAGGTCCCCTTGGACTCTGCAGGAAAAGGATGGCAAGTATGAGTGTGAGCGCGGTCGCGCAAAGCGAGCTTGATTTTAGCTCGGTCTTTAAAAATGCCAAACCACCTCGGTGTTCTAAGCTTACAAGGAGCCCGGTCGCCCAAGCGGTCCAGATATTAGCCCGGTTGAACGACCTGGTCCACTTTGCTATCTCGGTTTTAGCTGGGTTTGTGACAAACATGTTATTTGCTCGGTTCTTAGAGTTTTTAGGATCAAAAGAAGACCAGGAGCCCGGTCCGCCCCAGTTCTTCAATGTTCTTCCGGAAGAATGAAGAACACCATGAATATTCGAAGGCTCAGGGTGGTTTTTGGTACCGAAACCCTAAAAGCTACGTTTTCCTACCCTAATGTGTGAAATACTAGAAGAAATGACAACAAAAGAGAGGTTAAAGGGCGTACCTGTGGAGGGCAGTGGCTCTTCCTTCTTCAAACACGAGTTCAACAATGGCGAGAGAGAAGGGGGCACAGGAACTCTGAGTAGCTTGAACGAAGAAATGGCAGTAGGAAAGGAATGAAAGTGAAGGGGGGCATGTATATAGGCGTTGCAAGGCCGCCAAAATTTGAATTTCGACGGTTGGATGGGTTGCTCGAGGACGAATAGGAGGGCGCCACCTGTCACCATTAATGGCAGCATCAGAGTTGAAGAGACGGGGGACAGGTGAGGCGTCAGCCGAGGAAAATGAAGAGACAGGCTGGAGAGTCGAGGAGTCAGCCGGGCTACATTTGAAGCGGGGATCACCAGCCGTAGAGAAGAATCGGGCAAGTTTGCGAACAGGAACGTTGAACTAGCCCGGTCATCATTTTGCATTCTGACAACCGAGGAGGTGTAATCCCGGTCGAAGTGAATAATCCCAGTCACGCTGTTGCGGACGGAATTAAGGGGCAATTGAGAGGGAGATTTATGATCTGGAATTGGGCCGAGGTAACGGCCGAGACGATTGGTAGCCAGGTGGATCATTGGACCGAAATGATCCACGGTCCACCCAGAATTGGGCCACCAAGACCTGGGCTGGGCAGGTGTTGGGCCAAGTATGCGTCGCCCAGTCCGGGTGTAAGTTGCTCGGTTAGGGCGACGCTCGATTAGACCGAGCTACGTGTATGGCATAAGCGAAACCAGTCAGGTTGGCTGAACGGTGCCCGGAATGGCGTCATCGACCGAGGTACTTGCCTTCTCGGCAAGGAGGCCAACCACAGTCGCGTTGAATGACCGGTGACCGGAAAGGCGCAGTCAGCCGGGATACCTGCTTGCTCGGCAGGGGGGCCGGCTGCAGGTGTTCACGAAACGTCTCGGGCTCGGCCCTGCCGAGGTGCTGCCTAGCCCGGTTCTCTTGAGCGTAGCCAGTGAAGTGCTTGAATAGGCAGCACAGCCCGGCCACGAGTAGAGCAGCTCGGCTGCCGAGCTCCAGCAGAGAAGGCTGGCAGTTGGGATTAGGTGATGTTCAGCAAGGTTTATGCTGACAGATGGGATAGCAGAGCCACGTGTCAGGGGATGACTGAGAGTGGATATGGGGCGCAGAGGGTATATGGGCATGTCTGCGCCCCCATACGGAAGGACGGACATTCGGTGAGGCATACACTAAACACTCAACTCTCTCCCTTCTCTCTATCTATCCCCTGGTGTGTGTTCTAACTTGACCGTCGGAGGGGTTTTCCGGTCACACACCGCCGGGCAGCTCACCGTCGTTGTGCTTTCAGGTGATCGGACAGAAACGGAGCTTGGAAGAAAGGAGTTCGGGCTTGCCGGAATATTTGCTCCCCGTACACTATCCCTATAGTTTTTGTCTGATTTGAAAAAATTACAATAGAGATGAGATACTTCAATTATAAATACATAGTATAAGATAATGAGACAACATGGGTGGAGTATTTATCTAGGGTGGGTATGAGCTCGATCACCTGCAATCTTTGTTTTTAAATATTTAAAATTGGTAATGTAAGCCATATAATTAGGTTAAACTAAATTTTTAGACCCACTTATTAAATGGGTTAAGCTTGGGAATATTCCTTGAGCATAGCTTGACCAAATCCGATTGTTAATATATATTTATAAACTATATATAATATAAATCTTCATATACAATTTATTTAGTTTTATTTTTGTTTAAGGTAAAGAAAATACAACTCACCAACTTTGAACTAAGAATTTGAGGAACAAAAACTAAATATTTATGGCAGCTTAACCACAACGTCACCAATTTTTTATTGTATATTTTTTATTTAATATACAAGTTTATTAAACCGGCTTGAGATTGGAATGAAATTTTAAAATTGGATTTAGTATAAATTTTTAAGTCCAATGTTGAGTAGAGCCAAACTAGACACGAGATTTTTTTAAAAATTTTACTACTTTGGACTAATCACATATATTTTGTTTATATATCCACTTATTTATACAATTTTTATTTATTTATGGACACATGCGTGTGTATAATGTGAATAAAATTAGATGTTGATATCTCATGAAATATGGGTGGGACCATGGGACAATTTCAAATTTTTTTTTTTAACGAAGATGTGACATATTATTCATTGTAAGAGCATTCTCATCTCAAACTAGTTTTAATCGTTCTTTAGCTAATAAACTTCAAAAAATTAGGTCCATCAAACTTGCTTGCAATTCGTCAAAATTTACGATGGTTACAGTAACTCATTACAACAAGTAAGGCACTGTCATCCCTACTTGCGTGTTACTGGATATTCGCCTGGAAGTCCGGCCGGTCAACAGCATTTTTTTTTTTCTTTTTCCTTTCAATTTTATCTTTACAAAGGAATATAAGAATTGTTTGGCTGGCAGCTCATTAATTTAATTAAAGAAAGAATAACAAATATTTTAATAAGATTGAATTAGAATAGAGAGTTTAATGCAGTAGAGTGATTAGTTAAAATAGAAAAATGGCTTTTTTTAATTATAATTTAACTAAAAATTTAAAGGCATTAATGTGGATACACTAAGGTAGTTGTCCTACACGTCAAAACCCCCCCAACAACAGGTATCATTTGAATTTTGAGGGCACAGACAATTTGTCCCCCAGTAAAGGTCTAAAGTAGATCATTAATAAATTTTTAAAAAAAATGAGACTATTATCAAGTGTTGCATTTCGTTAGCTCAAAGCTACCAACTAAGATTTTTTTTTTTTAAATATACCAAGTTTGTAGGCTCTGTTTGGAAAAGAATTTTTTTAGCTTTTTGAATTAAAAGATAAAATAGGTTAAAATAATCAAGATAAAATGACACATTAAATTTATAATTATTTCATTTTTTCTCTCACAAACATCCTATCAAACTACAAAAAAAATCAAACTCTCTTCCCAAATACATTTATTTTAACTTATTAAAATAGTCAATTTTACACTGTAATATATTAATTATGGTTCAAATGTCTATGAGGCCAGTTCATCTCATCAACCCCAAAATAGACAGCTCAGAAGCTATTATAAGTTGAAGCAAAGTCTCCAAGAAGTTCTTTGAAACACAACTTAAGGGTAGGACTTCATATACCTCTCTCTCTCTCTCTCTCTCTCTCTCTCTCTCTCAAGAATCTTGAACTCTGGCGGAGATTATTTGTTGGCTCCAAAATGTTGGGATGACTTTATTTATTTCCCCAAAGTACAAAATGACATGCACTCTGAAATTGGATTTTTTTTTATTTTTTTCCTTTCTATCTTTAGAGTTCTTGAAATCTCTGTTTGTGTATGTAATTGTTGGCTTGGGTTTGACACCATTTTGCTCAATTGTTTGGCATGAAGAATCCATAGAAAGCATATGCATTAATTAGGTTTTATTTGGCTGTGATTAAGAAGTCAGTTAATTGGGAAAATCCATTTGTTGAAAAAAGCCTTAGCTCACACACATCATGGGCTTAGCGGAATTTGGATAGGGAAAGGGGGAGTTTGGCTGACACTTAAGGGTCTGACGCTTTTCAACTACACCAATGGTCCTTTGCTCTTATTAATTTTAAAAAAATTTATGTTACCACTCTTGTTTAATCTCTCTTGAATTCAACACTTCTTTTTTCTTTGTTTCTGTTTTATAAATGTTGATTAGAACTGTTGAATTTTTATTTTTGGAAGTAATTCAATATTTTTGTTGCATTTGTTTGTGTGACTGGTTAATAGAACAAGAATATATCTTCTCTTCACAGGGAAAATGGATGATCCTGGCTTCACCCATCAATGGCCAAGTAACTCTCTTACTGATATCAACACAGTCTCTATTATTGCACCTTCATTTTGGGAGAATTCACATCACTCTTTCTCTCATCCAATCTTCGATCTTGAACCTTCCATGGAAGTATCATCTCATACCAACATCAATAGGCCCATGAAAATCCTCAAAACCGACAGTTGGAATTCCTCTAACACCGATCATGTCTCAAACCCGCCTCAAGCCACTTCTTCTCCCAATCAAATTCCATTTCATGCTACTCAAGTTGGAACCCTAAAGACTGAAGACCAGGTGTTATCGTCTGAAAGCATTATTACTTTCTCCTCTGATATTCAGGAGTCTCAAGGCTCGTTTGGAAACCAAAATTGTGTGTTTAAGGCTTCTCAAGGTGTTAAGAGGATTAGCACAAACACTAAACTTTCTAACAATCAAGATCACATTATGGCTGAGAGGAAGAGGAGGGAGAAGCTCAGTCAACGGTTCATAGCTTTATCTGCTATAGTCCCTGGCCTAAAGAAGGTATTCATATTTATTTTGAATCTTCTTTGTTAATTTGATTGTTGATTTTATTTTATTATTATTATTATTTTTGTGTGTGTGTGTGTGGCTAAAATTGATTTAGAACCAAATTACATACCTAAGAAGATGCAAAAAAGATTGAGTACAATGTTGTTTTGTTCTTTGCTTCAACAAGAAGCTTAGGAATGCATAAATTTTTGCAGAAAAGTATCCAGAATGCAAGCACTGTATTCATCCTAGATGAGACTCACGCTCTATTAGGATGAATACAATGTTGTGTCGCACTGCATTCTGGAAATTTTCCTAGACAAAGTCTAGGTATGTAGCATTTCTGGGTGGGAAAATCCTTACAACAATACATGAGTCTTTCTGACTTTGTCACCATGTTAATGTTACTAACAGATGGACAAGGCTTCTGTTCTAGGAGATGCTATAAAGTACTTGAAACAACTTGAAGAGCGAGTGAAGACACTTGAGGAACAAGTGAGGAAGAAACCGATTGAATCAGTAGTCTTTGTGAAAAAACACAAGGTGTGTGGTGACGATGAGATTTCTTCCTCGGATGAGAATTTCTCTGGTGGCCCCTATGATGAGCCACTCCCCCAGATTGAAGCAAGAATTTGTGACAAAGATGTGCTCATAAGAGTTCACTGCAAGAAAAGGAAAGGAGTCCTTGAAAAAACAGTAGAGGAAATTGAGAAGCTAAATCTATCAGTTGTCAATTGCAGTTCCATGACTTTTGGAAGTTCTGTTCTAGACATAACCATTTTTGCTCAGGTAATTTCATATATCTTAATCCTTACGTGTGTTTTTGTTTCCTGTTTTCATTTTACAGAAAATACAGAAAAACTTGTTTGACAAACAGTTTCTAAACTACTTTTGTCATTATTTTTAAAACAACCCACTATTTTCAAAATTTCTAACACTGTTTTCGCACAAAAATAAAGGGTGTTTCCGAATTTTCATTGCTTTCGTTTCTGAAAATACCAAAAATGAAAAAAAAAATCTCGTTATTAGTGTTTTGCATGCTATCGAGGTGTTTATATCGTAGATCAAAACCTTAAAATTTGGGAAGAAAATAAAGTGAAATTTTTATTTCAAATTCTTCGCCTCTACAAATTGAAACCAATCTCAAATTTTTGCAGATAGATGAGGAATTCACCATGCAAGTGAAGGACCTTGTGAAGAATCTTCATGCAGCTCTTAAGCTCTTTCTCTGAAAGAAATCTAACAGTGTCTCTCTTTTTAATATTTGTTCATTGTTTGAAGCTGTAATAAAACTACGTGAATAATCTTCATTTTTTCCAAATTTTAGTAATCAAGGCCAACAGTAATCCATTTCATATCATCTGTCTTGAAGCTTGTTTGATGTGAGGTTCATTTTGAAGGAGTTTCATTTATTTATTTAGTTTTATTATTATTTTTTTTTAAATCATTTTATCATGATTGATTGGTTGGCAATGTTAATCACCCACCTGTTGCAATGAATGACTTGACTTGTGGTTTGATTGAACTTTTTTTGGGGAGGTTGAAAATTCAAGTAAACTATGTCTTTGTCTCTTGCCTTTAAAGTAATTGGAAGAGAGATATGGTTTTATTTTTTCAAACAAATAGGCCATTAGTACAGCTCTGTTGACAGTAATGAAACAACTTTTTAGATAATTACAACAAGACCCCTTAATTATTATTAAATATCACTTTATCCTCTTATATTGAACCTGTAAATTTTAACTCCTTCAACTAATATATGGCTTCTATCCTTCTGGACATTTGTACGGTTTTTATAATTGAGATAATAATTGATGGAATTTTAATATAATTAACCGGACTTTTTATAATTTCTTGGAATGAACTTCTTGTTGAATGCCATTAGACGCCATACTTATCATATTCAATTTGATACGGTACATATAGATCAATCTTGAGCTTATTAATTAGGAGATGGCTTATCTCCAATATATATAGTGGACTAAAGCGTATTGTTGAGCCTATGGGGTCTATCACGGGTCCCATTTCGATGATATGAACCATTTCAATATGTAGAGCTCGTTGAGTAATTTATGCCTGCAAAAATCACGTTAATCGGATATTGATAGTCCCTTGATTGGAACACATTTTTGTTACCATGGACATATATGTGTTCCGATCAAGGGACTATCAATATCCGATCAATATGATTTTTTGCAAGCATAAAGCATTCAACAATCTCTATACATTGAATAGTTCAGATTATCGAAATGGAACCCGTGATTGGCCCTACGGGCTCAATAGTACGCTCCAATCCACTATGTAAATCGGAGAGAAACCTCTCCCTATTTTTCTTGTTTTTTTTAACTTGGATTTAGATTTACTTGTTTTTTGCATGAATTATTTCAGGAGATACACAACTCTTACTATTTATGTACTCATTGTATAGAAGAATGATGATTGGGAGGTTGTGTCAATTCTATATTGAGCTTACTTTAATTCAGTTTTGTTAATGACAATAAAAATTGACAGCTAACAAATAAGTTAAGATATATTTGTTGTCCTAATGGAGGGTTTGTCTTAAACACTAATGTGCAATTTGACTTCAAATCCATTATTAAAATTTGCTGTTAATGATCTTAGTCCCCACTAAAAGATTGCGATCTTTTAGTTAGTCTTAAACAACCAAAGTTATATCTTAATCCCCATGTCTACGTTACGTGATAAGATAGTTAATTAGAGATTAGATTGGAATTTGGTAATTACTTTTTTGGTAACTTATTTTATTTTTTTAGAATTTATAAAAGTCGATGTGTTTAATAATTGCAAAAATTATGAAGAAAGTTTTGTGCAACATCTCAAATTTTTGTTTTTTGTGAAAAATTATCATACTACCCTTAGTTATTTAACAAAAAACAAACAAGCTTTTTCCTTTTGAGATTATAGCGCCCCCCCCCCCCCCCCCCCCACACACACACACACACACGCACACACAAAAACTACTTAGTTAGCTATTGCTCTAATATTTTTTAGAAAAATTAAAGAAAATAAAAGCAAGCTAATGGTTAAGTTGGAGAACATATGCTGTCAATTTATTTTATAAAAAGCATTGAATAAAACAAATTTCATATCTTAGCATAGAGACAAAAACTATGAGGTACTAAAATATTGCAACAAATGGAATTTTATTACTATGATTTTGTTGCATAAGAGCATCTCCAACGGTTCAGTGTTTTTTTATCAAATTTGAGTAAAAAACGGCTCATTTTTTCAATCTGATATCAGTTGCTCCAACGGTGCATCAAAAAGAAGAATCATCCCGTGGGTCAACCGGTTGGTTGACCGGTCAGTCGACCAGTAAGGCAAATTTTTTTTTTTTTTGCCTTTTTGAACTGTTTGAACCTACCAATTTTTGAACCATTTGCTAAAGCTGGTCGATCGGGTGGTCGACCAGGTGGTCGACTACCATGTGTAAAATTTTGACAAATTTTTGCTTTAACGGCTATGCACAGTGCATTGGTGAAAGGAGCAACCTGTTTTCACTTTGATGAATTATTTGCTGAATTCTCATTTTGATACTTGTTTGCTGAAACCATTGGAGCACCAAAAAGTGACTTTTTCACTAAAATTCAAATCTGATGCCAAGTTTGATGAAGCGTTGGAGATGATCTAAGACATGCCTATAATTGTCATCGGAGAGATTTGTGAAGAACCCTTGCATTAAGAAATTTCTATCCTCAATGGTCCTTGTAATGAGAGGATTAGCGCAGCATGAAGAGGAGAAATGTCAAAATATGATAAAAGAGTTGGACTTTACAGAATTAAGTTTGTGATAAATCATTGTAATGACATTATGAGTAAAATTATGAGATTTAAATTGTCAGTCTTAATCTTTTTTCCAATAAGAATGTTTTATTGCCTAAGAATAAGACAGTACAAATATTAAACATCAATCCTAAAATTCTCTATACCTTTTTATTTATTTATTTATTCTTGAGATTTATTTTTATTTTTCGTATCACACTTAGTCAATGAACTTGTATATTTAATAATCAAGAATTAGAATAAATTTTAATTGACTAGAAAACTGATGGTTGAAATTTGAATTTATGATATTAGGCCTAGAAAAAAAATAAAAAATAAATTCAGTTGTTATAATAATTATTATATAGTTAAATTGTTGATTTGAAAGCAAAAACGGTGTCGTGGTGTAGTTGGTTATCACGTCAGTCTAACACACTGAAGGTCTACGGTTCGAGTCCGGGCGACGCCACAGGATACTTTTTAATTTTGTGTAGAACACAATTAAACGACGTGGTGAAGAAAGTTCCGAATGGGCTGGGTCTCTTCTTACTCATGGGCTTCCTTCGGGCAAGCTTAGCCCATTATGGGCTAATTTGGGCTTCAATTCATTGTCTTCTAGGGAGAATAACTGAAAAGTTTTATTAGAAAAATAGGTGCACCAATAAATCAAATTTCATTTTAAATTGTTATTAGTATAAAATTGAGTTTTTTTTATATTTTTTTACTGACGTTTCATAAAAAGTGTCACTAATTATTAATTTTTAGTGACAATTATAAAATTTGTCACAAAAAAGGCATCACTAATTTTTATTCTTAGCAACAAATTTAAAAATTGTCACAAAAAATGTCACTAATTATCAATTTTTAGTGATAGATTCATAAAATCATTGCAAAAAGTCTTTTTAGCGATAATTTTGACATAACCAACTTTCAACGTCGAATTAATAGGACTTTTTGGTTTATACATATACTTGTAGGAGTTAATGGCACACATGTCCTTATAACATAACTTATCTCTTTTTTTTTTTTTTAATATTAATTTCAAAATTCATTAGAAAAGTAAAAAGAAATTACAATACAAAATTTTGAAAAGCATCATAAAATTAGAATTGCATATTGAATCATGAAAAATAAAAAAAGAATTTTATTTATGTACATAATTACATCCATTATGATTATGTTATTAAATTATATATATGTTTAATTTCATGAAAAATATAGTTAACTAATTTCATAGTTGGCGTGCTACTTGCTTAGTTCAAAAAATAATAAAAAATAGTATCGATTATTGACTAATATATTTATATACTTTTCCTATGGAACTCTAAAATGTCTATCCTCTAAACTGCTACAATAAAAACTCTCCCAAACCCATATATATGTATATACATATATATTGGCAAAGCCTTGCTCTATATGAGGGAAAATTAATATTGTACTTGGTTGAGAGATTTGAGAAGAAATTTAAAAAGAAAAATGAAAAAAGTAGATAAAATGTAAATGAAATATACCTACATTCACCTAATTTCATACACCTCTTCCCTTTCGCTTTCCCAATTCCTTCCTAAATTGTCCAACCAAACACAGCGTAAGAAAAAATTAGCTATCAGTGGTATCATGGAAAATATATTGCAAAATCATAAAAAAGTTAAAATGTATTTAATTATTAATGTGTATAAAGTTAACCACTTGTAATTTTTAAAACATTCACTGAATTAAAATTTTCCAAAAAATTAAAGTGTGAAAAAGAATTCTCTGGACTTCCTAGCGGTTTCCCATGGTTGAATGTTTGTGATAGTGTTGACTAGGTACATTGTATGAGTGACCTTTAGAGAAGGGAAAAAAAAGCCATTTGCTAACAATAATATGAGTGATCATCCAGAAGATGGCACAGCTGTGTAATGTGTACCATGGAAGACTAAAGCAAGTTTTTCTCATTAATCACATGAAGTCTCTCAGAGAGGCTCTTTTTTGAACTTGAATTTGTGTAGAGAAATAAAAGAATTAAAATAGAAGTTGAATTAGTTTTTTGTTTTTTGTTTTTTAAATTTTAAGTAAATGAATTGCAAATATTAAAAAAAAAAAATTTATTTTCATTGAATACATTTAGTTTTAAGTGCTTAATTAAGTTATTAGCACTATCTGATTAACCTTTTCTCAAAACACTCTTAAATCTCTATATTTAACTTGATTTGTTGAGGAAGGACTTATTTGTCATACATATATGTATCTTAATATTATTATGATTTGCTACTGCTATATAAAATAATGCCACAAATGAAGACTCTATGGCATCTATTAGATAGCATTTTTTTGAGACAAATATTGGGTCTAAAGTTAAAAGTAAAAATATTATTATAAGTAGAGACTATTGCTATTAGGCAAATGTTTGTGACTTCAAAAAAAAACTCTTACAATTCTACTCACAATGATATGTCAAAACATGTGTCAATTTTTTATTTGATAAACACCTAATGATTGTGTGCTCAATTCCCTTATCACATTATTGTGAATGAATTCATAGATCAAATATGTGAATATGGAGCATTGCTCATTGCTATTATTATAGTATCATATTGAGATGAGTTATGGTAGAAAATTCAAATAATTTATCAAAAATTTTATCAAACCTCTCACATGGATGTGAGACCTACACACATGTGAATTTGTATAAATCTTACACTCATGTAAAAAGTTTGATACAAAATTTAATAAATTATTTGAAATCCATGGCGTTTTACTATTGAGATTCATGGTATCTTGTGGATAGGCCAGTTCCTTTGTTGTTGGTGAAGAGCTTGATCTTTTCCTCACATCCTTTAATTTGTTTCAAGGGAGCTCATCACAAATGCATTAAATATTTATTTATTTATTTATCTATCTTTTCAATCGATACCCAATAATCAATCATCAAATCCAAAACCAACAACCATCATTAGATATATGCAACTTCATAATCAAAGAGAAATAACTATCACAATTATTAATTTTTTTTCCATAAGAATTTTAATACATGAATTTTAAGTGAACTTTAATAATAAAATAAAGTACATGCTCGAAATGTGGGAATAAAGTACAAGTGGGAACTAGTACATCAATTAAGGACCTTGCTTATTCTTTTGGGACAATTTTTTAATTTATTTTTGGAACATGAAGGATTTTTAAGTTGATCAATTAAATTTGTATAGAAAGTTTTCATAAAATGTACAATGTCAGAAAACAAATTATTGAGAATTAAAAAAATATTTTATCATAAGACACATGTAATAATGAATGTCTAATATCTGAAATAAAATCAAAAAAAATAACACAACAAGAGTAACTCAACTTTCACTATGTAAATAAGAATAATTTGTAACTTTGTATGTTTGTATTGAGACTTTATTTGGTTTCAACTCAAAGATGTTTTTGACCAAAAAAAAAATTCTTTATTTTCAAATTCATCAATTTATATATTTGCAATAATTCATCTTTTAAAAAAATTGTTAAAGAATCAATTGTGAAACCAACCCTAAATTTTTCGATAATCAACTCTTCATCCGATCATGACCATGGGAGATGCTCCAATAGCAAAAAATTTTGAACATAACACCAATACCAATTGTTCACTAGTTAGTGTATGAATTTTGTATGAGAGATACCTGGCAAAATGATGGCAACTTTCTAAGTTGATTTAACTTGTTGAATGGCCTAATTAAAATAATATGGGTGCATAGTAATCAAACTGCCAATATTGAAACATTTTGTTTATTAGAAATCAAAGTCATTTGTGTTCTACTAGGTACCAATATTAATAGAAGAATATTAATGATGATTTGTACTCTTTGGCATTTTCCTACTGTTTATGCTGACTATATGCTATGCTCCGTTAATTTTCTCTTTTGTTGACAATGTGTCCCTTGCCTTTTCTCTTGTGCGGATTAACATCGTTTTCCTTTTCATGGGAATTTGAATAATGCGTTAGAAATTTACTTGGGATTTTAATAAAATGGTACTAATATTTTTGTCTCGACTATTTAAAATATAAATTTTGAGTCTATCACTTGTTGATAATGAAGAACTGGCCTACTAATTAAGGTGCTCTCTTACTATACATGATTATTTAGCACTGAATTTTACCATTATTAATGCAGCTTCATTTATCTTATTTCCCTTAACAAAATATGTATATATAATATATTCAAGAAGATCGAATATAACTTATTATTACTATTACTTAATGATGTGTTTGGTTGAAAGATTTGAGAAAAGATTTCAAAAGGGAAAGGGAAAGAGAAAAGGTAAATAAAATGGGAATAAATTATATTTACATTTCACCTAATTTCACACATATTTTTTCTTCTCTTTTTTTTAAATATTTCTTAAATTTTTTAACCAAACACCGCGTAAGAGAAGGAATGGATTGTGAGAGTTGAAACCCTGACCCAAACATGATTGAATTGTCAAACAACTAGACTCAAAGTTGTAAATAGAATTTTTTTTCTACAGCAAATATTATATTCTAATCTAGCTTAAATATGACAAGAACAGAGGAGATGTTAATAATTAAATTCCTTGTTTGGGGATTTAAGATTTTGTCAAAAAGTTACTATAAGTTATCATATCACTCTCTCTATTTTTTTGTACATTTTTTTTTATAAAAAACCAAAAAACTAACTAAATAGCTAATTCTCAAAAGAAGTATTAGAATCTTATCCGCTAGATCAATTCAGTTGCTTAAAGTGGCATAATTAGATTTTGTTTTAAGTTTAAATTTATAGTAAAAAAATATAGGAAAAAATATAATATATAAAAAAAGAAAAGAAAAATTAATGATAAACTTGTTTGATTTGAATTTTCTGAATTCATTTTTAAAAAAATTAAAACTTTTTATTTTCCATATTTTTTTAGTTTCACTAATTTTTTTAAATATTTTAAGTATTTTTTTTTTTAATTTTTAGACACACCTAACATAAATACACTTAAAAAATATAATATTTTTGAAAAAAATCTTTAAAAAATTCACTAAATATCAAAAATATATATATATGAAAATTCAATATATTTTTCGTATTCTTGTGTATTTATTAATTTTAAAAAAAAAAATTTTATAAATATTTTACTTTTTAAATATATCTAAGCAAGGTGCATTTGAAAAAAAAAATTACTTAAAATTTTAAAATATATCTAAGTAAGAATTTTAATACATGAATTTTAAGTGAACTTTAATAATAAAATAAAGTAAAGGATCGAAATGTGGGAATAAAGTACAAGTGGGAACTACTGCATCAATTAAGGACCTTGCATATTCTTTTGGGACAATTTTTTAATTTATTTTTGGAACATGAAGGATTTTTAAGTTGATCAATTAAATTTGTATAGAAAGTTTCATAAAATGTTCAATGTCAGAAAACAAATTATTGAGAATTAAAAAAATATTTTATCATAAGACACATGCAATAATGAATGTCTAATATCTAAAATAAAATCGAAAAAAATAACACGACAAGAGTAACTCAACTTTCACTATGTAAATAAGAATAATTTGTAACTTTGTATGTTTGTGTTGAGACTTCATTTGGTTTCAACTAAAAGATGTTTTTGACCAAAAAAAAAATTCTTTATTTTCAAATTCATCAATATATATATATATATTTGCAATAATTCATCTTTTAAAAAAATTGTTAAAGAATCAATTGTGAAACCAACCCTAAATTTTTCGATAATCAATTGTTCATCCGATCGTGGCCATAGGAGATGCTCCAATGGCAAAAAAATTTGAACATAACACCAATACCAATTGTTCACTAGTTAGTGGATGAATTTTGTATGAGAGATATCTGGCAAAATGATGGCAACTTTCTAAATTGATTTAACTTGTTGAATGGCCTAATTAAAATAATATGGGTGCATAGTAATCAAACTGCCAATGTTGAAACATTTTGTTTATTAGAAATCAAAGTCATTTGTGTTCTACTAGGTACCAATATTAATAGAAGAATATTAATGATGATTTGTACTCTTTGGCATTTTCCTACTGTTTATGCTGACTATGTGCTATGCTCCATTAATTTTCTCTTTTATTGACTGTCCCTTGCCTTTTCTCTTGTGCGGATTAATATCGTTTTCTTTTTCTTGGGAATTTGAATAATACGTTAGGAATTTACTTGGGATTTTAATAAATTGGTGCTAATATTTTTGCCTCAACTACTTAAAAGATAAATTTTTAGTCTATCACTCGTTGGTAATCAACGGAGTTATATACATATATATAGTATATTCAATATCAAGAACTGATCTATTAATTAAGGTACTTTCTTACAGTATATGATTATTGGATTCGAATTATTAATGCAGCTTCATTTATCTTATTTCCGTACTTTCTCTTACCTTATTTTAGAAAGTAGGTTAAAATTTAACTTTTTAAATTTTTTTTTTTTTTGACTTTTTTTAAAAAAACATGCAAAAAAGTAAAGAAATAATATGGCTCAAAAAAACTAAAAAGTAAAAAAGCCGACTTTTAACCGTATTGCCAAAATAGATCAAAATATGTGTGGGCGTTGATTTCCGACCTCACAACCAAACATGGAACTTAGCTGGAGAGTACGTGACATGATAGATTAAACCAACAACATGCCAACAAGAAAATGATAAGATCAAGTCAGTCAACTTATCTCTCAAAAATATCAAATCAAGTACACAACTCACAGTAAAAAATACATACCTGAGACTCATGGAGTGTCTTACTTTTATAACCAACAGTGCTATAATTCTTTAGAAGTCTTACTTCATAGAACTCAAGCACAATGCTCGAACTATCAGTCAGATAGGAATAAATTCCTCAAGAGCCTTATCCTTACCCAAATTAAGTACCCTCTGTCATCTAGGACTCTTGCCCTCTATTCGAATACCTCGGGATTCTGGCTTTACCACAGACTATCTCGACAACACCGCGATCACCTCGACAAGCATAACTAGCCCACATGGCACCTCGGTGTCACTTTAGCCACGTGGCGTCATTCTTAAAATATTTCCTCACAATATGTACGTATAATATATTCAAGAATATCGAATATAACTTATTGTTACTATTACTTAAGGCATCGTTTGGGAATATGTTATTTGAATAATTTTTTGACTTTTTATAAAAAGATGTAAAAAAAATAGAGAGTAATGTGATAATTTATAATAAATTTTTAACTTTTTAACTAAAATAGAAAATTACCAAACGAAGCCTTAAGGGAAGGGAATGGATTGTGAGAGTTGAAACCCTGAGCCGACCCAAACATGATTGAATTGTCAAACAACTAGACTTGTAAATAGGATTTTTTTTCTACAGTAAATATTATATCCTAATATAGCTTAAATATGACAAGAACGAGAGGAGATGTTAGTAATTAAACTCAGTATTAGAATCTTATCTACTAAATCGATTCAGTTGTTTAAAGTGGCATAATTAGATTTTGTTTTAGTTTAAATTTATAGTAAAAAAAATAGGAAAAAAATATTAAAAAAAAGAAAAATGAATGATAAACTAATATTTTTCTGTTCACAAGTCAACTATCAAATTTCAAATAAATAAATAAATAAATAAACCTATGGGAAGTAGAAATGGATGGAATTGATGAAAAGAAAGCTTACCGACCTTGGACAAATGAGTGTACACATGGTGTTGTACATGTGCAAGTAACCTGTCCATGCCATCCAGTTTATGTTCCTGCCTGGAAATAGCTCAAAGTCGGTAACAGATAAGGACTTGTGTTGACAAAAGGCACAAAAGAGATTTTGTGATACTAAGGGACCCACTATTAACATTAAAACATGTGTGATAATTAGGAGAAGTTATTCTATGGTCTGACATACCACACCATAAAATAAAATAATAATAATAATAATAATAACATTATGCTTGACTAATACGAATAGAATAATATTAGTGGTTTTAAAAAATTAGCTATTAAATTTTTATCAAAAGTTATTTTATGGGTCCGACATATCATATTAATAATGTACTCGATCAATAATAATAATATATATAATAATAATAATAATAAAAAGAGTCCTAATACATTGACGGGAAATTTTACAATACACCCCTTTTACTATATGTATTATTAGTTATGAGTAATTTTTTTTTTTAAGTTATGACATTATTTTGAAAAGTTTAATTATGTCTCATGTAGTATTTAGTTATGACTTATTCTTTTTTTTAATTATGATTCAAAAAATATAAAATTATTTTATTTTCTTCTTTAATTATAAAATATATACGATACACTTACACACTTTTAAGTGGTGTATATTATAGGCTTTCTCTAGACGCATTTCAAAAACTTTGCTAATAATTACTTTTTTAAAAAATAAAAAATAAAAAATTATTGTTTTAACACATCAACATAACATTATAATATAATATACCGAACATACTGAATAATTTCTCGATATGTAGGGATAAACAATTTTTTGAATCTTTTTGCAGCCTCTTTATGTACAACGTGGCAACTTCGGAGACTTGTGTCAACTCCGTCGGCCGCCGCAAGCTCCCATCCCCTCACGACATTCCATTAATTTCTCATCACATTGCAACTTTCTCATTTCTATCTTCTTAATTTTTTAATGAAATTTAATTTTAAAATCAAACATAATTAGTTTATATAAAATAAAATTTATAAAACTCAAAACGCTTGTGGTAATTCATTTTATTGACACTTAATTTTACTAATCACTTAATTATTAATTTACGGAACAATATCTCCAACAAATTTATGTGTACATGAAGAAGATCTATTTACGTGGGATCATACATTGTCTTAGTTTATAAAAATGATATGTCTGTTGTATAATAACTTGAACAATGTCACGTTAAATTAAAATATTTTATTTTATTTAAAAAATATTATATGATTTTCTTGTTTGACGTTTTATATAATTTCTTTCTATGACTGTATATAATTTCATTGTCAAATTAAAAATTCATCTAATTTATAAACACTTATTCTTTTTATGTATTGGAAAATATCATATAACTAAGGAATTGAGAAAAAATTATTGTTAAAAAAGGAGAGTAAAATATCAAATATATGCCAAGTGTAAGGACATTGTTGGCCACGTCTCTGTCTGTAGATGTGGGTGTAGGTAAAGGCTTACCTGCCATTTTCGTCTCTCTTATACAAAAAAGTTTGTCACTTTTATGTTAGTGAAATATTTGATTGAAAAATGCTATGAATTCTTCTTATAAATTTTGAATGTATCTCTATAGTTTGAGACTCGTGTCATTTTGATCCTTGATTTTTTAATTGTGACACATTTGATCTTGAATTTTAAATCTTGTTTCAAATAAGGATAATTGATGATATCATTGTTTAATTTCAAGGATAAAATCGTTAATTTAATAAAATATAAACTAATTTGACAAAAATAAATGTCAAAAAAATATTTTGAATTTTAAAAAAAATTATTTTTATCCACCAATGATAAAATTATGTGAAATTGATAAAAATTACATGATTAATTTTTTAAAATTAATTTTACATGATCATCATCCAAACACATAATAAAAATTAATTTGGTAAAATAAATAAATAAATATTTAAAAGATTTATCAATTTTACATAATTTTATTTTTAGTGGGTAGAAATAATTTTTTAAAATTCAAAAATATTTGTTTGACATTTATTTTTGTCAAATTAGTTTATATTTTATCAAATAGACGATTTTACCCTTGAAAAATCTAATGATATTTTCAATTATCCTTATTTAGAACAAGATTCAAAATTCATGATCAAATGTGTAACAATTGAAAAGTCATGGACCAAAGTGACATAAATCCCAAACTATAGGGACTATTAGTGTAATCAACCATGCTACATACCTCTAAAAAGGCAACTCTAAACCACCTCTAATGAGGTGGAAAAGGGAAAAAAAAAAAAAAAAAAATTCAATACACCTGATTGGCTGTGGCAGTGGGGGACCCATTGCCACATCACTAGTGGTACCTCTAAATTAGAGGTCCCAATCATTTTTCTTAGTGTAATTCACCCTATTTTAAATGAGAGTTGTGTAATTGAGATTGAATTTGTATAATATAGAGTCTACGTATAGAATAAATCTAAATCACAAAATGACTATTTTGAATAATTTCTAAATTTGTAAAATTACTGTATTTGATTTGGATTATATTATGATGGCTAATTATGAGATTTCTAGGGATGGTAAAATATCCCGATTTGTCGGGTTCTCAACTCTCCTCGACTCTGATGAAATGGATTCGGAGGTGGTTGAATAGGAGAGGGTCGGATTTATAATTTTTAAAAAAAAAAATTTTAACCCGATTGGATTCGAGTCGGGGTGGCATAGAATATTTTTTACTCGACCTGCAAATATAATAATATTACATATATATGTAATATGGATATAATATATTGTTAAATTTTTATAGAATATATATAATATCTATACAATGTATTATTGAGTTTCTTGTATGTTATATGTATATAATATAATTTTAATATATGTATAATATATAATAATGCATTTTAATTATAAATATCATTTTCTAGTTTAATTATTAAATTTTAATATTATTGTTAAATTTTTAATTGTGTTGTGAACCGAATAGAGTCGCAAGTGAGAGTTATATTTGCGAATTTGAATGGGAGTGGGAGAAAGTTTCATGAGGAGCATATCAAAAGTGAGGCAATAGACCAAAAAAAAAAAAATTTTTAAAGAAATTATTATTGTTGTACGTTTAAGTTTGAACATCCTTTTTACATTAAATTTTGGACAACAAATATTCTTGAAAATAAAAAATTTTAAATTTATATAGTCATATAAATTTTAAATTTGGAGGTAATTTTTAGGGGTACTTACCAATTAATCCTATTAACTAGACTTATTTACCTACAGGTCCTAACTAATAAATTTAACATTATAAAAATAAGAGAGTGATAAATTTATTACTAAAAATTTATTCATAAAAACAAAGAGACTGATAAATTTATCACTATAAATTTATTCATAAAAAAAAAGACTGATAAATTTATCTTTATCACTTAATAAATTTATCAAATAGAACTTAATGGGTAATAAGTCTCCAAAGTAGGACCTATTAAGTAATAAATCTTCAAAATAGGACCTATTGGTAGTTTATCCTAATTTTTATTTTATTTTATTGTCTCGCTTCAAAATAAATTGGTGCTGTTTGGTGTAGCTGTTAAAACAGATTATAACTTATAGCTTAACAGATTATAGATTATGACTTTAATCAGAAGCTGTTAATCTGTTTGGTATAGCTGTTAGATTATAGATTTAAGTTGCTGAGTAGTGTTTGTTAAATAAGCTGTGAAGTAGCTTTTTCAATTAATTTTTATTTTTTATTATTCACTATTTGTCTACATTTTTCATAAAAAATAATAATAATATTTTATAGTCCATTTGGGTCTTTTTCTATTTTTAAAAAAATAAAAAATAAAAAAATTTAAGAGTATAACCATGAATTAACATGTCCACAGCAGAAGCTGATAATTAGAAGCAGGGGGTGAGCAGCTTCTCAGAATCAACTTTTTTGACTTAAAATAAGCTGTTAGAATCAGAAACTGTTTGAAATAAGTTTAACCAAACAGTCCAAAATAACTTTTTAAAAGCCAAAAACCATAAGCAGGCTCAAAAAAGCTGCACCAAACACCCCATTGTGTCCCATTATTGCTTCTCCATATCTAAATGTCCATGTGTGAACTTAAGTCAAAAAGTCAAAACAACTACAGCCACCCTAGTATTATTCAATGATTAGACTAGACTCTCCAAGTCTTACTTCCAAATTTCATTTATACACAAAACAAAACACCAACCAACCAACCAACCCTCCCTCCTCCTCCTCCTCCTCCCTCCTTCCTCCACCACCGGCCGCCATGTCGGCCAAACCCATTTTCCGGGAAAATCCCAGCCGGAAAATCCTCTTCCTCCTCTCCTTCCTCTCTCTCATTTCCCTCTCCAAAACCAACGACCTCCAATCCCTTCTCAAATTCAAAACCTCACTACTAAATTCAAACACAAATGTATTCAATACATGGACACCTGATCAAAACTCAGTCTGCAACTTCACTGGAATCACCTGCAATTCAGACCAAACTGTCAAAGAAATCAATCTCTCTCAACAAAATTTATCGGGAACTCTTCCTCTCGACGCAATTTGCTCTCTTCAATCCATTGAAAAACTCTCTCTGGGTTCGAATTCATTGTACGGAATTGTCACTGAAGAATTGTCGAATTGCACCAAATTACAGTACTTGGATTTGGGTATGAATTCATTCGCCGGAAAATTCCCGGACTTGTCTTCTTTAACCCAACTCAAGTTCTTGAATTTGAACCACAGTGGATTTTCAGGCCAGTTTCCATGGAAATCCCTGGAAAATCTTACTAGTCTTGAATTCTTGAGCCTCGGTGACAACCCATTTGATTGGAGTCCATTTCCTCTGGAGATTCTAAATCTTCACAAATTGTATCGGGTCTACCTCACAAACTCTAGTCTTGAAGGAGAAATTCCTGAAGGAATTGGAAACCTCACTCTGCTTCAAAATCTTGAGCTTTCCTATAACCAAATTTCCGGGAAAATCCCAGAGGGAATCACAAAACTGAAGAACCTCTGGCAGCTCGAGCTTTATTCAAATCAGCTCTCGGGAAAATTTCCAAATGGGTTCGGAAACCTCACAAATTTGATCAATTTCGACGCTTCGACTAACAGTCTTGAAGGAGACCTCTCTGAGATCAAATATTTGACAAAGCTAGTCTCATTGCAGCTATTCGAAAACAAATTCTTGGGCGAAATTCCGATTGAATTGGGAGAATTCAAGTCCCTCACAAACCTCTCTCTGTACACCAACAAGCTCACAGGCTCGATTCCTCCGAACATTGGATCGTATGGCAACTTCACATACATCGACGTTTCGGAGAACTTTCTAACGGGTTCTATACCGCCTAACATGTGCAAAAATGGCAAAATGAGCGAGCTTCTCATGCTTCAGAACAAGTTCACCGGTGGGTTACCGGAAAACTATGCGAATTGCTTGTCGTTGAATCGTTTACGAGTAAACAACAATTCACTTTCGGGGAAAATTCCTGCTGGAATTTGGAGCTTGCCGAATTTATCAATCATTGATCTCACTATGAACCAGTTTGAAGGTCCATTGTCCAACAATGTTGGCGAGGCCAAGTCTTTAGCACAGCTCTTTTTATCGCACAATCAATTTTCTGGTGAATTACCAGCCACAATCTCGGAATCTACCTCTTTAGTGGACATTGAACTGGGTTGGAATCAATTTTCCGGTGGAATTCCGGCAACAATTGGCAATTTGAAGAAACTGACCTATCTTCATTTAGAAAACAACTTGTTTTCTGGTACTATTCCAGAGTCTTTAGGCTCGTGTGTTTCTCTAAGTGACATAAACCTGGCTGGAAATTCGTTTTCCGGCAAGATTCCAGCGAGTATTGGTTCTTTAAGGAGCCTGAACTCCTTCAATCTGTCGCACAACGAACTTTCCGGGGAAATTCCAGTGAGTTTATCTTCGCTAAAACTTAGCATTCTTGATTTGTCAAACAATAGGTTGATGGGTCGTATACCAGATTCTTTATCGATTGAAGCATTTGTCGGTGGCTTCGCCGGAAACCCAGGGCTATGTGGTGAGAATATAAGGAATCTCCAGCCATGTCCGTCAGATTCCGGCAGGTCCAGCAATGTTCGGACGGTTATATCTTGCTTTGTAGCTGGGGCAGCTGTCTTGTTTGTGTCACTTGCATGTTTCATCTATGTCAAGTATAAATATAAGCCGGAAAATCACGACCGTCCGATCAAACGATACAGTTCTTTGGATATGAAACAATTCCATATGTTGAGCTTCACTGAAGAGGAAGTCATGAATGCAATCAAAAAGGAAAATTTGATTGGCAAAGGTGGGTCAGGAAATGTGTACAAAGTCATGCTAAGGAATGGCAAACAATTGGCTGTTAAACATATTTGGAAGTCAGATTCCGGTGACCGGAGAAGCTGCCGGAGCAGCTCGGCGATGATTCCTAAGGGAAATCTCCGGTCATTGGAATATGATGCCGAGGTGGCCACGTTGAGCTCGATTAGGCATGTGAATGTAGTGAAATTATATTGTTGCATCACAAGCGAGGACTGGAATCTGCTGGTTTACGAGTACCTACCCAATGGGAGTTTGTGGGACAGGTTGCACACGTGTCAGAAGATCCAGATGGATTGGGAAGTGCGGTACGAGATTGCAGTGGGGGCTGCCAAAGGGCTTGAGTACTTGCATCATGGGTGTGATAGGCCAGTGATTCACCGAGATGTGAAAACAAGCAACATCTTGTTGGATGAGCAATTGAAGCCCAAGATTGCAGATTTTGGCCTAGCAAAAGTTGTGCAGCCAAATGGAGTTTGGGATTCTACCCACATTATTGCAGGGACTCATGGTTACATAGCTCCAGGTTAGCTTTTATTTCCATGTACATGCTATTTTCAGTGATAAAGTTTAGTTGCTGCTGTGAATGTCTCATACTTTACCAGGTTCATGCACATGACCTGTTAGCGACCTGCTCAAACCGATTAATGTCTAACTCAGTTCTTGCTGTATTCAAATTTTAATATATTATAGGTTATTTCGGGGAATGGGGTTACGTGAGTAAAGCGAACTCTTGTTATAGACGATTTAGAAAAGAGACAGCCGCTTATTGTATTTTCTCCTATTTTAATAGCCAAAACCTTTTGTCATTCTTCGCCCATGGACATGCGACGTATATCTTGTATTCTTGTGTAATTACCCTGTTTTACTTTCTCATTTTTGTTTGTTCTGTCATAATAGTTGCATTCTTACTTTCCAGAAGTGCTTCAGTGTTTTGAAATCACAATAGGTGGTTCTAAATTTTCTTTACTTGTTGCAATGAAACTGATTGTTGTGCCTTGTTTTGGTTTTGAAGAATACGCATACACAAGCAAGGTGAACGAGAAGAGTGATGTATATAGCTTTGGGGTGGTGCTGATGGAACTAGTGACAGGAAAGAGGCCTGTTGAGCCAGAGTTCGGAGAGAACAAAGACATAGTCCAGTGGGTGTGCGGAGGGATGAGAAGCAAAGGCAGCTCGATTCATTTGGTGGACACAGCCATCTCAAAGGCCATGAAGGAAGACGCTGCCAGGGTGTTGAGAATTGCAGTTCATTGCACGATGAAGACTCCGGCACTGAGGCCTTCCATGAGGATGATAGTGCAGATGTTGGAAGAGGCCGAGCCTTGTAATTTGACAGACATAATTGTCAGTAAAGACGGTGAAAACAGTAAGAGCTGAGGAGTTGAAGCACAATAGCAAGTTCAATGACAGAGATTCACTTGGAAGAGTAGGTCTTAATCTGGGGACTAACAAGTCTCTTAGTGGTTATAGCACAGTAGACAATTCAAGTGAAGATCAGAGTTACATTGCAGGCCTCAATTTGTCGCCAGTAGATCAACAAGTCTATTAGCTTGTATGATCAGATTGTAATGTTTGTTTGGTAAGAAATTCAAATGCCAAGCTTGCTAGTTTAGCCCTTCTTAGCCTGTAAGAGAGTGAAGCAAAGAGAGACGTATGTAATGATATGAGACATTTTTTTTATTGCACTCATTTGTAGGTGATGAACCACTTAATATAAAAGGAATAATTTGAGTTTTTTCTTTTGAAAACATGGAAAACATTTATATTAAAACAACAATAACATACAGAAATAAGACTCCAAAGGGCCATACAAACTTAATAACAACGAAAATAAAAAAACAAACAACAAAAATTAAACAACAAATTCGCCAAAAAAAAATAGTTACAATCCTGGAAAAACCACCAATCTTCTCAAAGATGTGGCCTAGAAAGCAAGATTTGCTTGAAACCCTGCTGTCTCTGTCGACGTTGTCCCCGTCACCGCTACCCATCTCCACTACCACAGCCGCCGTACTTCGGATAATGCCAAAAGCTAGAGTTGAGAAAGAAATACACCCACAATGGTATGGGAGAAGGCTTAAGAGAGGAGGGACTTCTTGTGAGTGTTAAAAATTCAAAAATGTACGCCAAAATCAGGGAAGAAAACTCTCAAACTCCTATTTCAGACATAAAAAGTTCAAATTTATACTCCAAAACTGTAGATCTATACTCTAGGAGTGTAGATCTACACTTTAGAAATGTAAAAGGAGTTGTCGGAGCATTGTCGGAAATCTCCTAGAGAGAGAAGCTCTGCTCTCTCTCTATGGAACTTTTTTTTTTTTTTGTTAATAATTTGAGTTGATTATGCTACTTTGTATTGCTTCATTTGTCAAGTAATGGGAAATAATTTTTGAAAAAAAGGGGACTCAGTGCCACCAGTGTATAGGGAAGGCAAGATGTACACAATCTTACCCAAGTCGTATTTATTACACATGAAGGCCTTTCTCCCTTTATGAGCAAATTGATTATGCAATAATGAGAAAGAGGGGATCAGGGTCCATTGACTTTGATTCTTTTTGTGTCTTATCCCTTTCTCTTCAAAGTACAAGTCTTATACTTCAAGATTGGTAGAAGAATCAAGAGAATAGGATTCTTTAATTGTGAAGCTAGGACTGTGATTTCGTCCAAGGAAATTCTTCCATTTTACCTGTTTGATCATGACTGACTTGAAAAATAAATCTAATTGGGCTTTTGGTTATCAAGCTAAACCATGACATAAAGAATGCTGTTAAAATCAATCACCTTTTAGAAGAATTGAATCTTCTAATATCATCTTATTTCTTTTAATTGCAGAAGCATTCTGATAAGTGTACACACAACAGTCCTCAAGTGCATGGGGGTGGCTTTTATTTTTTGTCACCCATTTTATAAATAAAAAAAAAAAATGTCAATATATTTTGTCAAATTTTCATTAATTATATCAATAGACTAAAAACAACTTCATTTACAATTTGATTAAGCAATTTTGTTTTAGCTTTATCTTCTTCCAAGTTAATTACATGCATAGTGAGCTTACTTCAAGAAGTCGACAAATTTAAATTATATAAATTAGTTGATGAATTAACATATTTCTTATTGTAAAAAATAAAAAATCAAAAGTAAGTCGACAAATTTAAATTATATAAACTCAAACATACTAAAGATTATGAAAACCATAGTCAAGATCGTTGTATTTTTCAATTAAAAAAAAAACTGTTGTATTTTGTTTTTTTCCTTTTCATTTTTTCTTCAGTAATATTACAAACTCAAACATAATTACCCAAAAATTATCCAAAATTATCATCTTATGATTCAGATTTATTCTACACATAAACTTTATACTATACAAATTTAATCTCCACCGCACAACCACTCACCTGGAAAATTCTAGGTGAATGTCTGGTTTTGGACTTTTCCATTTCAATATGATTACAAATGAAATTCGAAACAATACTACAAAGAGTCCAACCGAGAGTTCAAGACAGAGATCATTAGATTGACTTCTACACCCACCTGCTGGATTTTCTTCTTTTCTCTCCTTTGATGTTTCCCTCCCTGTTTTGCAATCTCAACTTGTTTTCCCCGATCAATAAAAATAAATAAATAAAAATGAAGAAAATCATCAGTTCAGTAAATGAACATAATTTTGACTGTGTTTCCCAAAATTAGTTGAGTTGGGTCTCAAGGACAAGCAACAGAGTCACTACACAAATATAGTTAATACAGACAACAGAGATGCAAATGATGAGATGAAATGCATAAAGAGGAATGTATATTCGAATTGAAATCTATGAATATGCATGAAATTTTTTTGCATAAAGACTACTCTTTAGAACAACTGTCAACCAAACTAGGCGAGTGGCAACGCCACACACTAACAAGACTTCACCCTTAGAGCTTGCAAAGCTAAAGGAAACCAACTCAATTTCATTCCATAATAATGGCAATTATGACGAAAAAACCCAGTCAATAGTTCTTTAATCCACAATACAAGAGATAACAACAATCCACAAGTTCAGTCCAAGTGGAGCATAACATGTCAGATAACAACAATCCATTACACCAAACAAATTAGGGTTCTATTATTCTAGTGCAGAATAGCTTCAACACTCAGCACTCCACTCCAAGAATAAACTGCATGGCATTGTTCCTCTAGAACTGTAATACAGAAGAAGCAAGTAAGCACTTACCCAAAAAAAAATAAGTAACTATCTACCACAGCTAATCATATCAAATATAAGTAAATTATGTATTTCAATACGTAATGATTTTATATAAACCTTATAGTTGTCAAATTAGAATTCGTATCGTGAATCGAAATGACTTCGTACCGAATCGCGAATCGAATCGTGAATCTTAAAAATTTGGTCACTTTTATAAATTACTTAAAAACATATATCTACACATTTAGATGTTAAATATATCTTATGAATATGAAATATTTAGACCTAAATCAATAAAAATATTATTTTAAATGATAATCACGTAGTTTAATAAGTAAGAAGTTAACAAATGTTCCTATGTAAGATCACCATCTTACCTTTTTTATTTTTTAGATATTTCTTATCAACCGTTCTTAATAAAGATAATAACCATCAATTTTCAAAAAAAACAATAATAAACAACGATATTGATATTTGGACAATAAGCATACAAAAGTAACAGTGAGCAAATAATAAGAAAGAATTATTTATAATCTTCTATTTTAAAACCTAAAACATTTTAAAAGATATAACTGACCTCAGACATATGTAATATTCAATTATATTCAATTTAATAAAATAACAATAGATAATTCATACTGTAACATTAATCTTAAATATCTTTAAAAGATATATTATGATTTTTTAAAGGGAAAAAAAATGGGCAGAAACGTTACAAATATATTGGGTCTGACTGAATCTGATTGGATCCTATTAAAAACTCCATGATCACTAAAATAACAACAAATCATGTATATATGTTGGTTAGTTTGGCATTAAACATTGTTACAAGTTGTATTATGTTATTTTCACTAAAAAGATAGAGAAAATAAGAGTGTCAAGCACAATAATTTCAAAAATTACATGAATCATAAAAAGTGAGTCGAATCGTGAATCGATTGTGAATTGTACAATTCACTAGAGATTCACTTCCAAAATAGATTCACCTATAGATTCGTATTGATTTTATAAAAATGGTGAATCGAATCGTGAATCAAATTGCGAATCGTAAGAATTTGAGAAATGAAATTTGAAATCATGCAATTCAGTTGCCATAAGTAAAACAATTCCAATAAGGTAAATTCAATAATCATACAGTTCAAAAACTCATAGGATTCACCATTCAATGTCTCAACAAATTAAATAACTTAATACAGACAATCCAAAACTCAATGGTTCAATACACAAATTCAAATTTTAGTGAGTACAGCTACATTGGCTCATGACAAGGCTGAAAATCACATTCAACTATGTGGTTAAAGCCTAAAAGAAACTAGTTTATGTGCCAACACTGAACCGCATTGGCTTAGTGTACAAATCATAGTCAAACTAGACCCATGCTCCTGATAAAATTTATGAATCCACAATGAGCTTTATAAAACATTTTGATAGCAATAAAACAGTTAATCACAAATGATTTTGATAGCTTAATATTTGATCCTGATCATTTAACATAAACACAAGAAAGTATTGAAACATTTTATTTTCATAATAACAAAGTGAGGATTTCATCCACGTTTAAAACAATTTTCAAACAGATTATATACATATATAAAAAAATTACTGCATGCGGTGGAAGATACTGCACTTAAATGAATCCAAAACCACAAGCCAAAGAGTTCACAAAATTCTTAGTGCAACATTAAACAAGGAATACTACACATGATTATAAATAATAATAAAAAAGTACTCCCCAATGAAATTTATTAAAACTAGCTACCCTCTCTCAGAAGGTATGGCCTTTGTCAAGGATTGATTTGAAGATAGTTTGCCAAATTTTTAATCAGACACGATATAATGATATTTACCTTGTGAAATGGAACAAACAAAGGCTGAAGAGTGGTTTTGCTGTGGGGATCATCCCATTGCAGATATTCCCACCACTCTTCATCTCCCCTAATGTGCTGACCAGGAGGTGCTGATGCGTGCCCCACTATTCATGTGGAAAGAAAGAGGCAGTCTCCTTAACCTGGGACAACTATGCACAAGAATATCTTGCAGAGATTCACAAACCATTATGCCCTTATATATGTTCTTCAGCATTGGTAGCTTTCCTAGTCGCAAACTCCTCAAATTTCGGAGTGTGATTATATTGCTATCATCTTGATGATGGCCCTGATATCTCATCTCTACTTCTACTATTATTTCTTCAACATTCTCACAATCAGATACGGTTAGTTCCTCAAGGTTAGGGAAGTTCTGCAACAACATGGCAGGAAATATATTCTTGACACTGGAACATCTATAGAAGTACAACTTCTTAAGGTTAAAGGAAATGTTGTGTGGTGGAACAACTCCATCAAAGAGTACCCTAAATCTGGGTAAATCAAAAAGTCGTAATTCCTCAACAATTCTTAGTGGGATCTGGCAATCTTCTGAGAAAGATGATGATGAAAAGATGGATTCTATCCCATTACAGTATTGGAGAAGACAAATTCTCAAATGACCGGCATCCCTCAAGGACAAAATATCTGATAAGCTAATGAGATCCTCGCATCTTGTAATCCCAAAGTATTCTATGTTGCTGGGAAGCACCAATGAATCAACTCCACAACCAAAAGGTTTAGAGTCAAAACTGATCGCATGAACTTCTTTCCCCACAGAGTTGTCTATATATTCAAAATTATTCCCACTATAAGGCGGTAGTTTTCCAAGGTTTGGCATTGTTGAGATGTCACATAACTGGTAAGCTCCTGCACATTGAGAAACTGAGCACCAAGAACTTTTAATTGCGTCAAGTAGCCAAAGACCTCTTGTGCTGACACAAAAGCTCCTGACCCTTCAATTCTAAGGATTTGAAGTTGGGAGAGGTCTGCTAAGTTCCAGCAAGGAAGCATATGTAGGCTTTTATTGAAGGAGAGGTCGAGATTTCGAAGATTAACCAATTCTTCCATACCTTGGGGTACTTCTCCAATCAGACTTCTATTCAGTTTGAACTCTTTTAATGCCTTCAGCTTCACCAGTGACGGCACATACTCTAAGCACACACAATTCACTAGTAAGAGTGCATGCAAATTCACCAAGTTGGAGATGGACTCTGGCAGATACTGTATGTGGGTGTTGGACAAATCCAGCATCTTAAGCCGATGCAATAGGTGTAAAGAAAGAATCTGAAATCTTTCTTAATGGAATATGTCCCAATAGTAAGGTTGTGAGCTGATGGCAAATGGGTGGTTTAAAAGTAAGTTCTTTTATCGTGTTATACATTAAGGAAACTGTCTCAAGTTCCTCAGACCAGTTTGCATATGGTACTCTTTTCTAATCCCTCACCAGATTGTACCATGAATCTAGGACTCGTTTTTGTTATTTTGAGAGCCATATCTCTGATTAAATCATGCATCCTCACACATTCTGTCATATGTACCTTCGCACTCTCCAACAAGCAGGTATTTACGAGTTTATTCAATATAGCGTGACCGGTGTTGAACATTGCTTCTATACTGTTCACCTCAGCTATTAGTCCCTCAGATAATCCAATACTCTATCAGCTCTTTCCTAGGGATGATATGATCTCGTGGATACAATGCACAATACAAGAAACAGTATTGGAGCTTTTCATCTTTTAGGCGACTATAACAAAACTTTAGTAGCTCAAACACTACATTTTCAATGTCACTGATCTGTTTTGTTGAGCTTATCAATTGATTTAATGTATTTCTCCACTCATGAATGTCATTTACTCCCCTCATACTTCCGGCCAAGGTAACGATTGCAAGGGGCAGTCCCATACATTCTTTGGCAACTTTTCTTGCAATTTCTTTCACTTCAGGAATAAGCGCTGTCTGACCTTCTTCAACCTTACTCATAAATAAATTTAGCGCTTCTTCTTCTGAGAGAAGCTCCACTTTGACAGGTCTGCACTCCATTTTTTTACACACTTCAAAGAATCGTGTACTCAAAACTAGTTTACAGCCATTGGATCTGGTCGGTTCAGGAATACCCACCTTCTCCATAGGAAACGCTTCCCATAGATCATCTAAGATGAGCACATACCTCTTCTTTCGAGAAAGGATTGCGTATAATTCTGATGCTATTCTCTTTTCATCCTCGTAATCCGAAAAATCAAGATTCAGTGCCTTAGCTATGTCACTCTGTAGTTTGCTAATGTTGAATGCTTTAGATACTGTGACCCAAATAACATCATCAAAGTTACAAGTTTCATTCAAGAGTCGACTATTAATGTGCTTCATGATGGTTGTTTTGCCGACTCCCCCAATTCCGAACATACCAATTGTTCTAACCTCATCATCCATTAAGTATTCCCAAACTTTCTCAATGTTCCTTTCACTTGTGGTTTCACCAAAAGATCCCATTGTTGGTCTGGACCATCCACTAGTTGGTAGTGCATCAATCAGTAAACCATTAGCAAATCTCCTACCCTTCACTTGCAATTCTTCCACCTCTTGAATCTTCTCCATGACAAGCTTTCTCAATCGTGCACGTGAGAAGACACACTTCCATCCAACCTACTTCTTCCTCAAGTCTTTGCAAAGTTCGCACATCACCTTTTAACGTTTTCACATCTCCGAGCCAAACTTCAACTTCTTTCTTTCGTCTTTTCAATGACCGCTCTGCACTGCTCAGTTCTGTATTTATATCATCCTCTTGACAGCTCAAGTACTCCATCTTTCTTTTGAGATTTTTCATGTTTGCATCAAGGCTATTGATATTTACAACCCATTTTCCAGTTGCTTCCAACGCATTCTTCCCAATTTCAAAAACGGAACCCAAGAATTCCATGGTGTGGTCAGTTCCTGCAAATACAGAAATTGCAGAGAAAGAAAATTTCAATGTTAATTAGAAAGCAATTTGAAATTTGATTTTAAAAAACAAAAGAAAGAGAGAAAATAATGCTAATATATACAAATTGACTTCATATTCACCTGAAAATATTAGAATGCCAATCACTGACAAAAAGGTAATCCTATAAATAGATATTAGTAAAAATGGCCCGACATTTATGTTGTTCAAGAATTTTTCTCCCTGATGTTGTTTCTAAACTTCAGATAGGTGGATGATTACAAACACAAACAAGAAAAAGATGTATAACAGCTATAGAGTTTGAACCACCCGACACCTAAACTCACAAAACCTCTGCAATGGGAAGAGAAAATTCTGTCA
Organism: Camellia granthamiana; assembly: GCA_036172215.1. Lineage (NCBI taxonomy): Eukaryota > Viridiplantae > Streptophyta > Magnoliopsida > Ericales > Theaceae > Camellia > Camellia granthamiana. The sequence continues at coordinate 132,110,676 of CM069908.1, forward strand.
TGAAGTTGCCATATTTGGAACAAATTACATATAAATATGGTGTTCAAGCTGAAGCGGATGAGAACCAAATATGTACATGTGGAAAAATGCTTCTGCAACTTTTAAGAAATATAATTTTTCTTTATTTAGCATTTGCTTCTATTTTATATTCTAATCATAGAAATTGGTCACCTAGCACTAACATCAGTCCACAACAGTAAAGCTTCTGGTTTGATCATGAATAGGCAGGTATCCATACTCACTTTCCTCTGAGAAATTATTTAATAAAACAAAAACAAAACAAGATTCGGGGCCAAACTTCAAATTATGAACTCTTTGGTATGGTTTCATTTCATTTCAATATTTTTTTTATTGTTATTTTTTTTTTTTTGGGGGGGGGGGGGGGTGAGTTGAAAATTAGCCATAATTTTCACTTTTGTGCAGAAAGTGTTTAAAAAATTAAGAAAACAACTTTAAATGTTTCTTAAAACATGGGGTGTTTTAAAAAAAAAATAAAAAACAATTTGTCCGACAAATTTTTAAATCAATTTCCATTTTCTATTTTTAAGAAAAAATAAATTTAGAAAACTATAAAAATCACAGTAAATCAACTTTATGCTGATTTAAAGGCCAAAGATAACAAAGTTTAAGGGTGTAGAATTTGCCATCAAACTGACATACTCGATTTTCTGTCGACTTGCACCAAAACAGACCAACCAGTGTTCAATTCACCGAACAAAAAAGAAAAAACTATCAATTTTATTTTTTTTTTGTCAATCACTAACAGAGTAATTACAAATATGACAAATATTACATCAGACAGTCCACCAACCCAACAAAAGCTAGAAAGTCACCAAACCTAACAACCAATTACCAAGCCATGCCCAACAATCATACAACCGCATAATGGAGAGAAACAAATACTACCATAAAGTATCAAACTCCAAGGGAAAGATCATTTATACCGATACTGACAAGATCATTTTATCAGGCAATGGAGATACTCTAAACATTCCATTAGTTATGTACAACGTTCCAACAAAAATACATGTATGCATCATAAACCCCAAGTTCAGCGGGGTAGATACATTCAAAAAGGGCAAATTTTAGCGGATGGTGCCACTACAGTTGGTGGCGAACTCGCTTTGGGGAAAAATTTATTAGTATCTGTTTGATGAATGTGGTATCAAGGTTCGGTCACACCATTAGGGTCAGCAAGAAGAGAAAATTCTATCATGAAAGAGCTACTCAAGTTGAACCCGAGACCTCCAGCCCAACAATAACTAAAAAGTCACCAAACCTAATAATCAATTACCAAACCTAAGCCCAACAATCACTAATTGCTACATACAACCCCGAACAAACAAATACTATCAAACTCCTGCCTTGAACCCCAGGCCTCACAAAGTGAGAGTCGAACCCAACACCACATATAACCACCAGACCAAAGACCCACCCTAGTTAACAAAACTATCACCCTAGCTTTGTTTTGTTTGGTTAAGTTTTGAGAAATCGTTTTCTCAAAAAATAAAAATAAAATAAAATAAAATTAATTTGATAAAAATAAACACAAATATATATCTCTAAAATTTTAAAATCATTTCCACTATTTAAAAAAGAGAGAGAAATAATAAGAGCTTGTTTGACATCCCTATATAAGTTCACTTATATTTCGGCTCTCTATTTTCTGACACATCACTTATTTTGTTTTGTATTTTTTTGTTTCATTTTTTCCACTAAATTAGTTCTAATTTTTTTTTCAGAATATGAAAACTCAATCACAAAAGAATGCATTCATAGATACAAAAAGAAACGTAGGTCGTACAAATTCTATCGAAAAGCAAAGAAAAAGAATCATAATAATTATATATCTGTATATTATACCCTAGGATTTAATGAAAAGTTTGAAAAATGGATGGAATACAAACATATATAGAGAGAGATCCAGAGAGGTCAACTAAAATCACTGAATCCAACTTTGAGATTTCCTCAACCGTGCCAGAGAGCTGAGATCTATGCAGCCCCCTGAGATCCGCCGCGAGAGAGAGAGAGAAGCCGAAATCACAAACGGGTAAAGGAGTCGGTGGATCAATATGGTGTTGTTGGGGGTTATTCCAAGACCACCTCTGATCTCATCTTTTATCAAATAAAAAAATTATAAAAATTTAATGAAATATTAAAGATGGCCTGAGGTCAAACGGTTAGATCCGATTTGGTTTAGCTAGATTTTTATTTTTAGGATAAATTACAAATATATTTTTTGAAAGTTATTTAAAGTACAAATTATCTTTTGTAATTTAAAAAATTATAAATATTTTATTGTTATAATTTTTTATTTAACAAGATTAACTAAAAAATTAAAATTTATAATTACTCCCATATATAATAATAAAATTACTTAAATTATTAATTAAAATATATTTTTAACACCATTAAAAATTGTTAATTAACTTGATAATTTATTAGAAAAATGTTCCAGGCCTCCTTTTTTCCCCACCACCTTGACCCCCTCTTAACATGATTGGCCAATTTTTTATTTTATTTTTTTTCAATCACCACCCGTTATCAAAGTCCAATTTATTAATAAAATAGACGATTTGTTATGAAATTAAGTGAAATATAAATTTTTAAAATTAAAAGATAATTCGTATTTTAAGTAAATCTTATAAGATATATTTATAATTTATCTTTATTTTTATTATTATATATATATTTTTTATTTGAACACTTGAATTGCCTGGAAACCAACTGAACTTTCCTTTTTAGCTGTAGCCTGGATTAACGCGTAGAAAACGAAAGTGAATAAATATAGAGTGAAACATTATTCGGGCTCACGTAAGCGAGAAATTTTTAGTGCTGATCCATTATACTTACGTCGATGTCTTGTTTGTCGTGTATTAAAAAAAAGTTAAAAAATTACTATTTTATTTAAATCATATTATTTTATTAAAATCACATCATTTCTTTATTATATTACTTTAAACTTAACTCAAACTTAAACCTAATTCAAGCTCAACTCATATTTCATAAAAAGTCAAAAAATACACTTATTTAAAACATCTCAAAAGTCAAAATGTGTAAGAAATCGTTGAAGATATATATTTATAATTAATAAAAAATATCATTCGACAGTGTTATATGATTCTTTGTGACGATACAAAAATTTCTTTATGTAAAGGGTCATTTGAAAACAAATTTTTTAATTATTTTTTAATTTTTTGACAAAAATATAAAATAAAATAAAAAAATTTTGACATGTTTGGGATAAATTTTAAATTTTTATATGAAAAAATATGTAAAAAATAGAGTGAATAAAAACAAGTATTAAAATTTTAAAATATTTTTTGATTTTTTGACTTTTTAAATAATTTGTTAATTTTTAAGCTAAAATATCTGAAAAACCTAAATGATTCGTAATTAGATCAAGATTTAATTGTTCCAACTTCCAACCAATCAAAACTCACAATCTAAATCATCAACCACGTACAAAAGTGATTTAGATTGTTTCAGAAAATAATAAATCGACACAAACGATTTTTACGTAGAAAAATCACAATTGAAGCACCTTTAATTGTGATAAAAAAAACCACGGGCGAAACGTCATAAATCAATCCACTACTAACGAAAGAAAGATTACAAAGATATCAAACAAATTACCCAAACGCTTCCAATTTGTCTTCAAATCTTCTGTATATCTTTCACTACAGTCTTCGTCTCGGAATTGATTAGATTGATGTTGAATCCATAATATCCATAGTCGAATCAACGACTGCACACAGCATCAAACTCCTTTGATTACTCTGTGCTTGTATCTTCGGATTCTACCGAAGAAGAATACTCTCAAAGAAAATCAAACAAACTCATTGATGTGTGTTTATAAGAACATGAGTTCAAACTCAATCAAACATCAAGGAAAATCAAAAAAATATCCCCAAAAGAAAACCCTAAAACCCTTAAAGAAAATCTAGAAAACGTAACCCTAGATTTGGAGCAACTTGAGGTTTTATAGAAGTAGAGATCGCGAGATCCACTCGAGCGTGGGAATGGATGCTCAAGCAAGGACTCCATATCGCGTGTTCCAAACCAGGGTTTACGCTTGAGCGTAAGATCCCACGCTCGAGCGTAAAAACACACCACTCAATATATTTTGCAGACAAGCCAAAATACTGTGATGGTGGAATCTCGACTCGAGCGCCACTTTCCACACTCGAGCGGGGAGACCAAAAACATAAGAAAATTACAACTCAATGAAACCCAAGTTTGTCCACGAAATTTGACAAGAAGTAAGGTCCTAACAATCTCCCCTTTTGTCGAATCCCGGACAAAACTGTTCTAACAATTTTCCTAACAAACAAACCCAAATAGTTCAAAAAAAAAAAAAAAACCCAAAACACACTAACTAACACAATCAACAACCTCAACTTTAACAAGAAAAAAAAAAAAAAACAAAAAACAAAACCACTACAAAAACCACAAGTTGAATGCAAACATAAAACACTTAATCCTTGAACAATCCACCTATGGAAACAACCATACAAACCAAAACTGTGGAACTGGATAAATAACCAAATATATATATCTAAACAAAAGTCAAATATATATCTAAGCAAATGTCAAAAGTATTCCAATATCCATGAAACACTAATATCTCCATATCCATGCCTAAAAAATATCAATAACCATACATTAAATATATCCATGAAACAAAAGTATATCCAATATCCATGCATGCATCAAGTATATCCAATATCCACTCCCCCTTTTTGTCCGGAAGGAAAACACAAGTGAAAAAAAAAACAAAAAATCAAGAGATAATACTGTGCAAAAAGTATACTAGCCAATAAAACAAATGTCACTGAGGTGGTGGCTGTGGAGGTGGTTGCATCTGTAGAAGAGACAAAATCTGGAACAGATAAGAAGAAGACTGAGCAACTGACTCCTCAATGCGCCTGGATGAGGCCTCTAATGCTGTGAGCCGAGCATCGACGGTAGTCTCAAGATCAGTAAGCTTGGCCTCGAAGATATCTATCCGGCCCTCTAGACGATCAAATGTGAGACCATGGACTGCTCGAATTGACGTAGCTGGCCTCGGATAGTACGAATTAAAGGAAGCTGCTCCCCTCACCGGCAGCCTCACCTTCAACAGCCACATCATACTCTGCTTCCTCGGCCATAGCAGCATCCCCTGCACCTGCACCAGAACTACCTACTCCAGAAGGAACCCCCCTGACATGAAACTAACTCTGAGAGACAGTATTTTTGGTGAAAGGTCGGGAAGGAGAGGCAAAGTCATCCTCATCAAAAGAAGGAACCTCAAACTTGGCAAGAAGCCGATTAATGAGGCAACCGTAAGGAAGACCAAGGTTATTACGCTCAAATGCAGCAACCATTTTTTGAATGATCAAGGTGACAAGGTAGATAAATCGGTGATAAGCAATGCAATAAAGGACAAAACCTTGTTCTTGATTTATCTCGGAGCTATGGGTGGTCACAATGATGTTGGCACAAACAATAAGATTGAATAAGCGAAATTAGGGAAGGAGCTCATTTTGTTTGATCAAAGAGCCCGGGAGCCACGAACGAGATGTACCACAAAAAGCAGTAGCCATTTCGTTGAAATCACAAGTGGGTCGAATAGGGAAAGGATAGAAAATAGAATAGAGTTTACCAATACCTAAAAGCTCACGTATAAGATCAGGAGTAACTGTGATAGACTTAGACCTGACCCAAGTCTTGAACGAAGGACCAACATCGTCAATCCCCTCCATATTACAGTAAAATTGCCGCACCAAATCAAGATTTTGACGGCCCGAGAAGGAAAGAACTAAATCCCCACCCAAAGGATCAAACAAATGATGAATGTGGATGGACTCAAAAGTGTTTGGCAGAACATTGCGTTCAAGATGAACAGTCCTAGAGGGGTAGGACTCTCTAAACAACTTGGCTTTTTCAGCCGAGGAAAACCGGTCTGTATTAAAAGAAGGGTGAGTAACAGTTGACTTCTTTCGTTTAGAAGTGGACATGACTAAACCAAGGATTACCCAAAGGTAACAAACACAAACCCCCAACCCAAGACAAGAATCAAAACCAAAAACACATAAACAAACCATTAGTAACAAAGTCAAATCTATCAAGATTAAATAGCCAAGAGCAATATAAAAATCAATATGACTAACCCTTAATGAGAGCACAATTTCAGAATGCAAAATAGATGTAATGAAAAAAACACTAGAACATAAGGCAGTGATCATACCAAATACATAACTCAATATCCCATAATTCATGAGAGTACACAACCACAGATTCAAGAGAATGATAAACAATAATCACATTGCAACCAAAAATACCCAAACCAATAGACCATAAACAGGAGTAGTCAAGACACACAAAACTCAAACAATACGAACAAGTATGGATGATGAAAGGGAGAGGAACAAGAAACAACCAAAAACAAATAAAGAAAAAGAAATTGACAAAAGATGAGAAAAGCATACCTGAGACGACCAAGGAGTACATGAAACAAAGTACTGAAAGGAGCACACCAATCAACAGCCCAAGGGGGGACGATCACAGAGTCGCCAAAGGAACCCTAGGAGAGAGAGAGATAGAATGGGGAAAAATTGGACTGAAGAGTCGAGGAAAGGGTTTTTAAATCAAACCAGTCCGCTCGAGCGTGGGTTTTAACGCTCGAGCGAGCGCCAGAACACGTGTGGCTACGCTCGAGCAAGGAATAAGACGCTCGAGCGCCAAAAACAACCCCTCATAAGATTGAAAAACACTGCAAAAATGTTAGAGGGATGAAATCCACACTCGAGCGTGAGAGTTTCTGCTCGAGTGGGGACCAAAAACACAAAAGACCAAAATACCTTTAATGAGCAAATAAAACCAACTCGTACTGGGAAGTGTGACCTGAAACAAAATAGAGGATAGCATAATAACAAGAATGTGACACTAAGATGGAATAATCCACAAACCATGAAGCTTGCAAACTCACAAATTTTGACATTATGAACCATAAAATCATGAGCAAATCAGATAAAAATTTAATAAATGATCATAAACTACATGAGAATGCACAACTCAAAAGCAAACATGAGCGCTCACATAATGAATGTGCGTGTGTGCAATCCTTAAGAAGCCACAAAGCTAGAGTTAACCCTCGTAGTGATCGGATGGCTGGACCTCCGGCAAGAGTAGTGAAACATTACAAAGAAAAGTCAAACCACAAGAAATCGAGGGGTATTTGTTGAGTAAACGCGGAGGCTCCCCTCAATCAATGAGTCCCATTTTTTTTATATTTTATGACTTTTCTTTTCTGTGGGCACTCACTGGGGGCTTGCACGCTTAAGAGTATGGAGACCAAACTAGAGAAGCATGAAATCAGAAAGAATGACCTAGTTGGTGCCTCTGAGGTAGCCTTTTCCTAATGCCCGGACTTCAATGAACTAAGGGTGGAACTGTGAGAGTGAAAAACGATAGTAGATGGTTAAGAGACTCAACATCACCCATGATATGCCAATATAGGTCAATTCCTCCAATAATGTAAAAGATACACTGTTAGTGGTCCATATAGAACCTTGATCACTTGTGCGAAAACCCCTGCAACAGTTTATCTCAAGAATGTGTATTGAATGAGATCATGAAGTCAATCAACATGGGCATTCAGAAATGAGCTATGAACACAGAAGAAAGAAATCTTGTAAGCAGCATGAGAAATGTTCATAAGAGTCTAAATGCAGAGATGACAAGAATCAATGAAAATGAGATTATAACATCTAAATACACATAAAAGCAATCACTCACACCTACTTAAGTAACAAGTAACACCCTAGTAATTGAGCACTACACCCAAGGTTTTCTAAGGAACTCAAACCTAAGAAGATTAAGAGGTTTTGTAAAAATATCAGTTTTTTTATGCTCAATGGGTACATATTCAAGAACAACAAGGCCTTCTTCCACTAACTCTCGAATAAAATGATGACGAATGTCAATGTGTTTGGTGCGAGAGTATTGGATAGGATTTTTAGAAATATTAATGGCACTTGTGTTATCACAGAAAAGAGTGAGAGTGTTCTGGTCAATTTCATAATCATGCAGCATTTGCTTCATCTACAACATTTGTGCACAACAACTCCCTGCAGCAATGTACTCAGCCTCAACGGTCGAAAGAGAAATGACATTTTGCTTTTTACTATGCCAGGCAACCAAATTATTCCCAAGGTAAAAACACCCCCCAGATGTGCTCTTACGATCATCAGCATACCCTGTCCAGCCGGCATCAGAAAAACCAACGATTTTAGTTATAATGTCAGTCAAAAACCAAATCCCATAACCCAATGTCCCATTCACATACTTAATGATTCGTTTGACAGCAATCAGATGAGACTCTTTAGGACAGGCTTGGTAACGGGGACAAACACCTACACTAAATGCAATGTCAGGACGACTGGATGTGAGGTACAAGAGACTCCCAATTATACTCCTATAAACGGTATGATCAACATGAGTACTATGGGAATCTTTGGAAAGGTGAAGACTGGTGCTCATGGGAGTGCGTGCATGTTTGGCTGACTTAAGACCGAACTTTGACATAAGGTTTTTGCCATACTTAGTCTAAGAAACAAACATACCCAAAGGAGACTGTTTAATTTGAAGACCTGAGAAATAAGACAACTCTCTTATCACGCTCATTTCAAACTCATGTGTCATACAATTCGAAAAGTATTTAACAAGATGATCGGCAATGGATCCAAACACAATATCATCAATATAAATCTGAACAACAAGTATATGAGACTTAGTATGTTTCACAAATAAAGTCTTATCCACACTATCCCTTTGAAAATCATTATCAAGTAGAAAAGGTAGTAAGTCTATCATACTAAGCCCGAGGGGCTTGTTTCAACCTATACAAAACCTTATCTAACTTGTAGACATAGTTTGGACATTTAGAGTCTTGAAACCCTTTTGGTTGCTCAACATAAGCCTCTTCTTTTAAGTACCCATTCAGAAAGGCACTTTTCACATCCATTTGAAACAGTTTGAAACCAAGAAAGCATGCAACACCAAGTAAAATACGAATCGATTCGAGACGTGCAACTGGGGCAAACGTCTTATCATAGTCAACACCCTCTACTTGTATGTAGCCTTGAGCAACCAACCTAGCTTTATTTTCAACCACAGTACCATTCTCATCAAATTTATTCTTAACGATCCACTTGGTACTTATCATATTCATGTCTCTAGGTCTGGGAACAAGAGTCCAAACATTGTTATGTTCAAATTGACCTAATTCTTCATGCATAGTGTTTACCCAACTATCATCTAGTAAGACCTCTTTTATATTCTTAGGTTCAATTAATGAGACATAACACATATGAGATACCTTCTCCCGAATTCGTCTTCGGGTTTTCATTCGATCCGAGACATTTCCAATCACCTGTTGAGCTAGATGATGTAGTTTCACCCTTGCTGATTGTTTGAACTCTGGACTTGTGGTGACAAAAGCATCAGAAGTGTTGTCTCTTTGTGCACTCTTTGGACTCTGACTTACCTGGGAAGTTGGTGCTGTCTTAACTTCTTGTACTTAGACCACAGCTTCTCTTTGACTTTGTGGTTCGGTATCTAGGATTAGGGACTCGTCTATAACCACATTAATCGATTACATTAAATATAAGATTTGCAGGTTATAGACACGAAAAGCTCTACTAGTGGTTGAATACCCTAGAAAAATACCTTCATCACTTCGGAAGTCAAATTTGCCCAAAGGCTCTCTATCTTTGAAAATGTAACATCTACTCCCAAAAATTTTGAAGTATTTTACATTAAGTTTCAATCTCTTCCACAATTCATATGGAGTTTGTAAAGTGTCAGGCCTTAAATACACACGATTTATAACATAAACAGCAGTATTTAAGGCTTCAGCCCAAAACTTTGGAGGAACTTTTTTACTAAGGAGCATAACCCTAGCCATCTCTTGAACAACTCTATTCTTCCTCTCAACAACTCCATTTTGTTGTGGAATAATAGGTGCTGAAAATTCATGCTTAATTCCATGCATATCACAAAAATCCAAAAATGAACTGTTTTCAAACTCACGACCATGATCAGTTCGGATTCTTATGATATGCCCAATAGAGACACCCTGTTCATTTTGGATTTTAAGGACTAAGGCCTGGAAAGCATCAAACGTATCAGATTTTTCTTTTAAAAAATTTATCCATGAAAAACGAGTAAAATCATTAACGGTTAAAAAAATATATCTTTTACCTCCAATGCTTTCAGTGCGAGTAGGTCCCATAAGATCCATATGAACCAATTCAAGAGGACGTTTGGTTGTAAAGATGTTCACCTTTTTATGAGGGGCACGGGTTTGCCCAAGTTGACATGGTCCACACACATGGTTCATATTCTTACCAAGTTTAGGTACTCCTCTCACAAGCTCTTTGTTCGCAATCTTAGTTAGGTCTTTGAAATTCATGTGACCTAATCTTTGATGCCACAGATCAATATTACTTATGATAGCTGAGTGGCAAGTGAGATCATTAGTGGTAGCAATCCTATAGCAATTATCAGATGTGCGAACCCCATGCATGACAGTATTTCCCTTTTTATTTAAAATTTCACATTTATTTTTTGAAAATAATACTTCATGGTGGGAATCACATATTTGACTGATGCTCAAAAGATTTTCTTTAAGGTCATCAACAAGTAATGCATTTTCGAGCTTGGGAAAACCAGCCACACTAATAGAGCCCTTACCAATGACTCTAGAAGTGCTACCATCTCCAAAGGTAACAATTCCTCCTTAATATTTTTCAAGGGAGATGAAGTAGGATTTGTCACTTGACATGTGACGAGAGCACACACCATCAAGGTACCACATGTGTGAGTCACGTGCTTTTAGAGTAGTGTGAACAACAAAACAAGTCAAATCATCCTTTCTCACCTATATGTTTTTGATCTTAACAAAATCAGGACTGGCGGTCTTGGTAAATGTCTTAGCGTTATAAACACCCTCATGAACCTTGGTGTTCCGCCTAGACATGTAAGGTTGTCTCCTAACCCAAAAAGTATTAGAATTTCTACCCTTTTGAGACACCTTACCAAACAACTCAAAACAATAAGGACGAATGTGGCCATACCTACCACAATGATGACAAATAAAAACAGATTTTACCTCTCTTTTGTTGATTTTACCCCCGTTAGGCAAATGAAGAGAGGGATCACCTTGGTGCACCTTTAGCTTTCCCTTTGCTTGAGTCTTCAGGTCATGTGATGTAGAGGCCTGCCCCTTGTGAGCTTCCACATTACCATAGCCTAGCCTACTTTTGTCACAACCCATTTGTTGAGACCCGAGGATGTCTTCTAATGACTTGGAACCTTTATTTCACATGGCAATTGTGGCTCTAGCCTCTCTAAGTTTTTCATCTTTTTGACCAGCCATCTCTTCCAATGTAACTTGTGACATCTCAAGGCTTTCAATTTTCTCTTCATATATGGCATATATTTTCAGAAGTTCATTCATTTCGGTCTCACAAGATAGAAGTTTCCTACAAAGGTCTTGCATGTCATTAGAGATCTTGATGACATTCTGCTTGCCTGTTATAATTTCTCCTCTTAGCTTAACATTCTCACTTTCACATGCTTTGAGCTTGAGAGTGAGTTTGTCATTAATCTTGGACAGATTCAGAGATTCATCGTAAAGCTTTTCGTAAGCTTGTTGTAAATCATCACTATCAATTTCATCATTGTCTTCTGATGTTTATCATCTTCTATTTGCTCATCTTTCTCCTAGACTTCATCTAGTCGAGTAACTAAGGCAGGAAATGAGATAGATGGTGGTGAAGATGACTCTCATTTTTCATGAAATTGACTCAGAATGTCCCATACATCTTTGGCCTTTGTACAGTGAGCAACCCGTTGCTGTTCTTCATCAGAAATTGCTCCATGAATGGTAGTCAAAACTCTCTGATTACTCGGATTGTCAGTGCTTTCAACATCCTCTTCAATGGCATACCAGCCCTCAGGGTCGTAAGCTCTCAGAAATGCCCTCATTTTGATCTTCTAATACAAGTAATTACTCCCATCAAGGTAGGAGCACAGTGTAAATTCTGACCACGAGCAAATTCCACTGGCTTTAGAGGAGGTTGAGTGAAAGTGGACCAGAATGCCATGAAAGCATTATCTCCGTCTTCACCGGATTCGGTTTCTTCGGGTTCTTGCTCTGACCCGCTTTCATCATCCCAAGTCACTGTATAGACTTTTTTCCGATTCTTTTTCAATGGACATTCAAGAGCATTATGTCCAAACCCTTGACATTCATAACACTTGATCCCTTACCCCTTTACAATCTTCTTTTCAGTTTTTGGAGCAAGTTTTAGTGAAAAAGTTTTGGGTTTTTCATTACTCTTATCTTTTGAAATGGTCCTTGAAATTAAGCTTCTTTTCTTTAAATTTTTTTTGAACTGTTTAATAAACATAGCCGTCATCTTGGACTCTAGATCAAACTCAGTTTCAGGAGTTTTTGCAGTCTCATAAGCACTAGTGAAAGCCACACTATCTTTTTGTTTTTTCTTAGAAATCTGGTGGGCTTCATAAGTCTGCAAGTTTCCAACCAACTGATTAAGTTTAAGGATATCCACATTCTGAGCCTCCTCAATAGCTGTCACTTTTGATTGGAACCTCTTAGGTAAAGACCTCAAAATTTTTCCAACAACCTTAGCTTCAGGGATTTTTTCACTGAGTGTGAAACAAGAATTCACAATGTCACTAAGTTTAGCATAAAAATCATCAAACATCTCATCATCAAGCATAAAAAGAGTTTCAAAGGCAGAGGTGAGACGTTGAAGTTTTGACCTTTTAACAGATGTAGTACCCTCGTGAATTGTTTTAAGAATGTCCCAAGCCTCTTTTGCTACCTCACACGTGCAAATACAACGAAACTCTTCAGGTGTGACGAAGCAAAAAAGGGAATTGAGAGCCTTATTGTTCCAACTCGAGTTTTGATAATCGAATGCGTCCCATTTATCAAGGGGTTTGGGAATATCAACACCATCAATGGTGACAATAGGTTCACTCCACTCATAAATCACATAGTGCCAAACTTTCTCATCGATAGATTTTAAAAACGCTTTCATACGAGCTTTCTAATAAGAATAGTTTGTACCATTTAGTAACGGAGGTCTATGGGTCGAGTTACCTTCGCAGATTGAATCCATATCACCAATCACACAAAATCACATTCATATAGTTTTGATAAAAACAAAGAGTGATCTGCTCTGATACCAATTGAAAAACCTAAGTGATTCGTGATTAGATCAAGATTTAATTGTTCTAACTCCCAACCAATTAAAACTCACAATCTAAATCATCAAGCACGTACGAAAGTGATTTAGATTATTGTTTCATAAAACAATAAATCGACACAAATGATTTTTACGTAGAAAAACCACAATTGAAGCACCTTCAATCGCCACAAATCAATCTACTACTAAAGAAAGAAAGATTACAAAGATACCAAACAAATTACCCAAACACTTCCAATTTGTCTTCAAATCTTCTGTATATCTTTCATCGTAACCTTCGTCCCGGAATTGATTAGATTGATGTTGAATCCACAACATCCATTGTCGAATCAACGACTGCACACAACATCAAACTCCTTTGATTACTCTGTGCTTGTATCTTCGGATTCTACCAAAAAAGAATACTCTCAAAGAAAATCAAACAAACTCCTTGATGTATGCTTATAAGAACATGAGTTCAAACTCAATCAAACATCAAGGAAAACAAAAAAAATATCCCCAAAAGAAAACCCTAAAACCCTTAAAGAAGATCTAGAAAACGTAACCCTGGATTTGGAGCAACTTGAGGTTTTATAGAAGCAGAGATCGTGAGGTCCACTCGAGCTGGGACTGTATATCGCGTGTTTCAAACCAGGGTTCATGCTCGAGCGTAAGATCCTACGCTCGAGCATAAAAACACACCACTCAGTATATTTTGCAGACAAGCCAAAATACTGTGAGGGTGAAATCTCTGCTCGAGCGCCACTTTCCATGCTCGAGCCGGAAGACCAAAAACAGAAGAAAATTATAACTCAATGAAAATCAAGTTTGTCCACGGAATTTGACAACAAGTAGGGTCTTAACAATATCAACTCCTCAAACTACCCTTAAGTCTCAAGGCCTGTTTGTTTGGAGAGATGATCGAGTAATTTGATTAGTAGTGAGGTGGATCCATAAAAATTATGTTTATATTGAACATTTGTCATGATATTAACAAGTAGTGAAAATAGAATAAATGATTGGATAAGTTATAAGTGAAAATAAAAGAAAAGATTATGATTTTTTTATTCCCTTTTGCTTAGACAGATAAGAGAGAGAAAATAAATAAATAAATTATATTAATTTATGTCCTATCTTATTTGGTTAAACTATGCAAAAGAAATGAAACATTATAATTTTATACTACCAAATTAACTTTGACAAGTGTTAGTCTTTTTATTTATTTTATATTTAAAAAGGTAATTTTGATATTATAACAAAACCATATTTGGTTAGATTCATTTATCTTCCAATCTCTTATTAGAAAAACAATGATTGCGACTCCCACAAAAAATTTACCCCCACATCATCCAACGTGAGAGAGAGGGAAAAACAAAAACAAAAACAAAAACACATATGGACCAATTATACATATTTAGAGGTCATGGGGTCCCCAAGCTTTTTCCTTAGAAAAATGTGTTTATATCCATTTCTTTCCGTTTATCTTATTTTCTTTCCTATTTAGTAATTCAAACAAGTGATTAAAATCCTTTTTTTTCTCATTTTTCTCCATCTATCTCCTATATGATAATCCAAACAAGTTATTGAAATCTATTTATCTCCATTTCTTTTATTTTCTTTCCAAATCACAGGTCCGTTTGTTTTGGGTTATAGGAAATAGAATTGAATTAGGATGGATGTAGGGTCTATTGATATTGTGTTTGTTAGCAAAATGATGAATGAGATTCACAATACCTAAGGACTATGATAAGTCTCCAGTGATAGGATTAGTAGTCTCCCATAGGAACTGGAAAAACAATCCATTAGGATTAGAGGGGGATTTACTAATTTACCCTCTATTATCCTACCTAATTTGCTTACTCTACTTGATTAATATATGGTATTTTCTCTATCAAATTTTTTTTTTAATTATTCCACCATTCTTTATATCAAAATAATTTAATATAAAAAGATAATAGTATAATAGTTATACCAAAAAAATTATATTAAAAAATTAAATAGTACCAAAAAAAATATACTTATGAAATATAATTTTTAATATTAAAACATATTTTTAATATTAAAATATGTAATGAACTAATTAGTTAGTATAAGCCTAAATTTGATAATAATGCAACAAGAATATTTATGGAACTTCACATAGTTAATCCCACTCCTATCTATCAAAACAAATAGAAACTATTGCTAGTAAATTGGTTATCAAATAAATACAATTTTTCTTAATCCCCTCACTAATAGTGTCCTCACTAATAGTTTCTTCACTAACAATCCCACCAAACATATTTCCAAAAACAAACGAGCTCTCAAATCAAACAAAGTGTCAAATTTCATGGGATATCTCACGGTACTATGAACCCCTCTAAGAAGAGGACTAGCAACCTAATAGGGTCCCTTTGTTTGAAGATTATTAGTAAGATATGATTAAGTGATGGGATTACGAGTGTGGTGGTATTATATTAGAAATGTAAAATAAAATGTTTATTTGCACACTAATTAATTGATTAAGATTAAATGAATGAAATTACATAAAACTTTTTTTATATAAAATATGAATTTGTTAATTTTATAAAATGGCATTCCCTCCAATTCTATTGGCTCCAAGATCTCCTCAAGTACATATTTGAATTGGTGAGAAATCCAACCACTACCACAAAATGGCATAATCAAGTTCACAATAAATTTATTTATTTTTTATTTATAAAAATAGATATGTAGATAATTATTCCACATACTCTTTAGGGAGTATTGTCTCTTAGCTCCCATAATGTATCTATAGAGAATCCTACAGCACTTACATCGAAGCCAAAGCTACAACCAGGGCCGGCCTTGAGATTTAGGGGGCCTAAGGTGAATTTCGGAAATAAGGGCCCTTCTTACATTGAAAAAAAAAAAGAGTTTATGAATAAAACGATAAGTTACAACTTTTTTATTTGTTTGTAGCTACAAAAAAAAATTTACTTGCACATATAATCATTAAAATTATAAACAAAATTAGGGTAAAAAAATTAGGAAAAAATTATTCAATTAAAACTGATAAAGATCTAGGTAAAAAAATTAAGGTAAAATTATTTACTCCACTAAAATCTAATAGATAAAGAAGGTAAAAAAAAAAAAAATTAGGACCCATATATGATATGTATTATTCTTCTTGGGCCCAAACACCTTTTTTTTTTTTTTTTTAATATATATTTTCATTTTAATAAATATGGGCCAAACTACACTTATAAATAAATATGGACTAAACCATTCATGACCCAATAAAATAGTTTGGGGCCCTTTAAATTGATTCTAAAAAAAAAAAAAAAAAACATTAAGCCTATAACATTTTACTAAATTTGGAACCCTATTTTTGACTCAAAATTTTGGAGCCTAAAGCGTAGGCCTTACTGGCCTTAGGCCAGGCCGGCCTTGGCTACAACCTTCTGCGTACTCTAAACTCTAAGAAATATATTTACCCTCAATAAAGAACTATAGAAACTCAAACCCAAGTTTTGAGCGAAAAATTCAAAGATTTTACCACTGAACCAATCCTTGTTGGTTAGTACAAATTTACTTACCACAAAGACTTGCCTCATAATATTTTGAGAAAAATCAAAACTTGAAAACTAGAACGTTGCTACAAGCAAGCACGAGTAAAACAATCCAAAACAAATATCATTTAGTGTGTTTGATTTCAATTTTCTAAATTTAATTTTTTAGAAATTGAGTTTTTTATTTTTTGCTTTTAGTGAATATTTTTAAAAATTTTAAATGCACCTTACTTAGATGTATCTAAATAGTAAAATATTTGTGAAAAAAATATTTTTAAAAATTAATAAATATACAAAAATTAAAAAAAAAATGTACTGAATTTTCTTATATTTTTATATATTTTTGGTATTTAGTGACTTTTTTTTAAAAAAATTAACAGATATTATATTTTTTAAGTGTATATATATTAGGTGTGTCTAAAGTTTTTTTTAAAAAAATACTTAAAATATTAAAAAAATTTATTGAAAACAAAAAAACAAATACAAAAAAATGAAAAAGTAAATTTTTTTTAAAAATAAATTCTGAAAATACAACCAAACAGAGTGATTAATACTTTATCTTAGTAAGCGAGGAGCAAAACCTACGTTTAATTGATGAAAAAACACATGCCTTTTCTTTTCAAGTCAAGGAAGTCAGAATATTCGGCAATAATTATTTATTTTTAATTTTTTTAATTTCTATTTTATTCATGGAAAAAAATGATATAACACTTTACCTTTCATTCCAAAGAGAACCCAAGATGCTTTGCAAGAACAATCTAATAAATAACAATAAGAAAAATAAGCAAGAGAAAAAAAAGAAAACACTCACAGGAAATCCCTCATAACTGACCTCACCATAAAAATCAAAAAGTTCTTGCTAAATTAGATTCAAAATTGCAAAATAGAGAGTTTTTAAAGTTCCATTTTGGAAGGAAAAAGCTCAACAAATTAGAAAGCCTCATCAAGTGCAATACTGCTATTTATTTCATTTTTTAAAAATAATTGGGTATGCGGTCTAATCGATCAACTTATTCAACGGACCAATCCTACCATCTACCATGAGAGAGCTCAGTTTTAACTGAGATATGTATAGACTGAACTTAAAAAATTATTTACACTAAAAAAGTTTTAAATCAAAGGCCATAGAAGGGCACAGATCGAACAAGAAAAAGAAAATTGAAATCATGCAGAAAAGATAATTTGTTACCTTGTTGCAGAAAGAAAAAAAATCTGTAACTCCCTCTGAGTGGTTCGAAATGTTAGATGGAGAAGAAACAAAACCCAAAAGAACTAAAATAAAAGATGAGAGGAAGTGTCTGACAAAAGGACAAGTGGAAATTGTGAGGTAAAGATTATGAAGGAGAGGGGAAGAATCCTCATTGTGAGGTAAAGGTTAGGAAGAAGAGGGGAAGAATCCTCATGTTGTTTGGTTTGACCATTGCTAAGGAGTCTTTTTTATATTTTTTATTTGTTCAAGAAATTTTTTTTTGTTTTTGTCAATTGAAGTATGTGAAATATTATCATTAAACAAGAGTATCAAACTCATTCTATAGGTGGTTTTTGTTTTGAGTAATTGAGTCATGAGATCGGACTAATAATTTATTGTTTGATTTAAATTTTTTATACCGGACTATTATTTTCAAATCGGGTAGACTATTGTGTCCCATGGAAGGTGGGTCATAAATGGGGAGATAAGAGAATACGGGATTAGGTCGTGAAATGATTATTTTGACCATCTACTATTTAATTATCTATTATATTTAGTAAAATTTAATAAAATTTAAATGTCTCAATTTAAAAATAAAATAATTTATTTAATTTTTATTGATGCTTTATTTATTTAATTTTTTAAAATATTTTTTTATAGATATTTTATTGATGTTTTATTTTAAAATTTTGTTTATATTTTATTTAATTTCATTATTTAAATTTTAATAGATGTTTTATTTAATTTCATTATTTAATTATTATTATTTTTAAAAATAATTTTATTTAAAATTTTAATCAAAAAAATAACATATATTTTTATTGATATTTCATTTATTTTATTTATTTAATTTTTAAAAAATAAATTTATTTAATTTTGTAAAAAATAAAATAAAATAAATTTTTATTTAATCTAGCCAAAAATAATTAAAATATTAAATATATGTTTAATATTACTATTACTTAGTAAATAATTAAAAATGATAAAATAGTCATTTAAGCATTTATCATTCTCTGTAATATTCCAAACAAACATATGATTAATATCGTATCCCATCAAGTAGTCCTAACATCTAATTCCATGACTAAACAAACGTGAAATACAAATCCAATCCAACCAAATAGTCCGAGGACAATGTATCCTAGGACTAACGGTCCGGTGAATTCCAATCCCCTCTTATTCAGTCCGTCCAAACAAACACATGTTCTAATAAGAGTTACATAATCACTAGATCAAATGTTCTAAATTAATAAGATAATATTTAAAAATATAAAAAATACTTACATTTAGATAATTATAGTCTAACAATTAACTTAATAAAGAAGCCTCATAAACCCAACAGCCAACTCAACACCTCATTAGGAGGTCAGTATCAATTATGTGTGGTATTTGATCTTTAATATTATGATTGTAATTTATTTGATTTTATTATCTATATTATTATTATATTAAGTGAAATTTAAATTTGATCTTTTGAAACTTCTGTCACGTTTTAATTGAATAATAATAATAAAAAATTACTGCACCTACACACGTTCACAGTAATTTAACTATCATAACAGTTTCAAATTTTAAAAATCAAATTTATAGATTTACTTTTAAATTTAAATAATAATATATTGCACATATAGTGTGTGTACCCTTTTAGTATATGAACCTTTCAGTGACAAAGTCGAGGGAAAATATGTATTTTGGTGATTTGTATCCAAAGACCAATTAATTAAAAAAAATTAGCAAACAATAAAAAATAAATTATTAATCATTGTATTAAATAAGGATTGAAGTGTACAGGAGTGGTTAGCGAAAAGGAAAAAAAATTTAAAATCATGTGGACAATTTCTTAAAAATTGTCGTCAAATTGGCCTATTTTTGAAAGTAAATTTTTTAATTTTTTTTTTGACTTTTTTGAGTCACATTATTATTATTATTATTATTTTAAAAACATATTAAAAAATAGGGTTAAAAAATCATCTTTTAACCTAATTTTCCAAAATAGGCTAAAGCCTAAAAATATTTAAAAAATCTTTAACTTCTTGGGGGGGTTAGAAATATTGGTTGAAGAAGAGATAGATACCCAACCCATAAAGGAAGAAGCAAAGAAAAGGAAAATGCCTCCGACCCCCAGTGGGGTGCTGGGGTCGTGCGTGTAAGGCCCGAATTCGGCGAAAAAAAAATTTGTTTTTTTTTTTTTTAGCCAATGAGACCGCGCCACGTCACTGGGTCTGTAGCATTGTTCCAAAGAAAATAAGGGAGAAAGTGATATGGAAAGTGTGCTAGGATTTTGTTTTGGGAGTTGGAAAAAAAGTTAGTGTATTATTTTTTTTTTCATTTATTTTTTAGAAAATGTATAAAAAAAAAAGTAGAAAGGTGATAACTTTTTTGTGTCTTTTCTTTTTATAGTGAGGTTGTTTGTTGGTATCTTGCGAACAAGTCGTACAATGTTATTTTATATCAATAATATATACTTTTTTACTGCTCAAATTTTTTTTTTAAAAAAATTAGTCACAAAGAATGGTGTATGTATAATAATTAGACTTTTAAAACACCTCCAACACTATAAAATATTTTGCCTATTAAAAGTACCCTTCTTATTTTGTCTAATTGTTTTGATTAATGTGTATCTTAACAAAACTGTTTATAATTAGTGAGAGAAATTATTTGTCTAACATTTCATAACCCTGCAATTGTAACTAGCCATATTGCATAGTACTTAGGTTGTGTTTAGAGTACGAATTTTAGTAAGAATTTAGACTGAAGAAGACAGATGATAAGTAAAATATGAATAAAGTATAATTACATTTGACACAGCGGCGGAGCCACCTAAGGCTTAGGGGAGTCACGTGCCGCCCCTAAACTTTTAATATTTATACTATTACCCATATAAATAAAGATTATGTATTATTTATCCTTTATAAAATTTAATAGTGACCCTCCTTAAATTATGTAAAATTTCTTGTATTTTGAAATTTTTAAAATTTTTGTATTTTATTATTTTTATTATTCTTGTACACTTTTAATTGATAGGTCAAGATAAGAATAGAAATCAATTAATAATTCATTTCTTATTATGGGATTTGTTTAGTTGCTTATTTTTTCTAATTATGGGACTTTTATTGAGTTGATAAAATTGAACTTATTGATTATTTGGTTAATAGAATTTAGTTATTGATTGTAATTTTATAAGTTACGTTAATATAAATCTTAAGATAATTGTAATAAAAATAAAAATAAAAATGTATAAATTTAATAATATCTCGTTGTTACTTGTTATGGGGAGGGGAAAAAAAATTCAATGTTGTGATTAATATGTGCCCCTTTTACATTAAATTTCTGACTCCGCCACTGATTTCACATATTTTTTTTATTTTAAAATTCCTATCAAAATTCATACTCCAAACACAATGAATTGCCCAACCTGCTGAAGTATTAAAATTATGTGTTGACTATGTAAAATGCCTAACAAGCATAATATAAAATTATTTTCTCCCCAGTGATGAAAAGTCACTACATTTTACCCATTGTATTCTTCCATTCTCTTTCCTTCCATACACCTCATAATTTACACTTTCTTGTCATTCACACTTCCCATGGCTCCCTCTCGTCCATTGCTTAGTTCTTTCTTTGGGTTTTCTCTTCATAAGAAATTTCCAATCCATGAGAATAAGTTATTTATTTATTATTATTTTTTGCAACAAGTTAAGGACAACTCCTCTTCTTTATTTTTTATTTTTTCCCCTCACTTAGACCACTCTGATTGTGCGAGAACTTGTCTGCATGATTTCAAGTTGACGCACCGCTCTTCATTTATATGACTTTTCTCTAAAAACAAAAAATTAAAGGAAAGTTGTTACTCTTTTCCTAGGATTCTTCCATTCTCTTTCCTTACCTTCACCTCGTAATTTACATTTTTCCCCTTTAATTAGCCAAACACTTCCCATCACTATTCCTATCGTCTCTTTTCTTATTGCTTATTCCTTATTCCTTTTTAGGGTTCTCTTCTCTATCATATATTTCCATTCCCTCATAAAAAACAGATTTTTTTTTTCTTGTTGGAACAAGGTAAGACCACTATTTTTTCTTCCTTTTCTTTTCCAATGTACCACTTAGATTGCGTGGAGCTTAGGTTTTATTTATTTATTTATTATTATTATTATTATTTTAAAACAAGAATGTAGGCATGCCTATCATTAGCAATGTTGTAGTTGATGATACTTTCTAATTTATTGATAATTTCTTCCAAAAAGACAACATTAAACACTCCACTTTTGCAAATTTTATTTAAATTTTGCAATGGCCTTATCTATTTGATTATATATAGTGACCATCAAAATTTCGATACGGCTGTTTTCATGTGAGTTTTGTTCAGATTTTTAAAATTTTATTTTATTGTTACTTATTATTATCATTTGTTTCTATTTTAGATTATTCTTGCAAAGGATCTTGGTTCTCTGACTTGAAAGGTAAATTATTCTATTTTGTAAGTAGGATAAAGTGTCATATTATCATATTTTCTCATGATTATATTTTGGTTTTAGTACATATGTTACTCTTTTTCTTTAATTTGGGTTGTTTGAGGTGTCTTAAATAATTGTACTTTTTGACTTTTTGGACTAAAAAGTTGAGAATAAAAAGATAGTTGTTTGGAATAATTTTTTAACTTTTTTACGAAAAAATATATATTAAAAAATTGTATAAATTAGTGTATATAAAGATTGGGATAAAATATGTTGTACGGTTAAATGTGAAGGGACAGCGTCTGCGGAGTATAGGCTAGGAGATGGTTCCCTGCTTTTCGGAAATTGAATTGGAGGTGTTGTTCGGCCCGTGGGGGCCCACCACGGGTCCTGTTTTGATAATTAAAATCATTCAATGTGTAGAACTCGTCGAGTACTATATGCTTGTAAAAAATTACGTTAATCGGATATCGATAGTTATCTGATCGGATTAGTTTTTTTTCAATCATTAACCATAACACCATCCTCTTTTTTTATACAAAACTGATTTGATTATGTAGTTATTGATATCCGATCAACGTGATTTTTTACAATCGTGTAGTACTCAACGAGTTCTACACATTGAACGGTTCAGATTATTAAAAAGAGACTCGTGATGGCCCCCATGGGGCGAACAACACCGTGTTATTTGTGCACCTCACTTGTACAATTTTTCCAAAAAAGTCAGCTGTGCCTCTGGGGACGTCAGAGTTGTTTGAAAATTAATTATGTGTAAAATTAATTTTTTAATATTTGTTTTAGTGAATTGTGATAATTTTTTAACTTTTTTAGTAATTTTTTTATTTTTTAGATTTTTTTGGGTATTCCAACCTAGGCCTAAATGTTGTTTTTTTGGGATGTTGCCAAAATTTCTCCATGATTTCATTAACTTGGAAACAAAAGAAAAATAGAATAAGGTGAGTTTTTGTAATTTTAAGCATACACGAGTTTGTTAAAAAAAAAAAAAAAAAATCATACGCTTGTTATGGTGTAGTGCTTAGCGCAGTATATATATAGAATAAAGGTTGGGAACCCCTTTACCCCCTTTGCCACGTGGCAAGAGGTGATTGGAGGTGCAGGAAAAAAAAGAAAAAGAAAAAGAAAATGTGACCAATGAGAGAGAGAGGAGGTCCAAAGGGGGTCCTAAAAAGGGGGGATGAATCATTGTTGATATATATATATTTAAAATAGTACATCATAAGAGTATTAGGTTGACTCACTCTATTTACTTATTTATTATCAAATTTAAGTGCAATATTTGTAAAAGGAAAATGTTGAAAACCCACAAAAACTTTTATAACTTGACCTACAATAATAAGAGTCAATTTTTGATTTGTTACACCTCATTAATATAGGCCCAACTCTCTTGGCACATGTGAATTTATGGAACGGTTGTGCTACATGCACTAATTAATGTACTACTAATATACCAATACTAATTATGATATTATTATTGACCCACTCATTATACAAATTATAAATATTAAAAACATCTTAAATTATGCCACATCGTGAATTGGTACACTAGTTAATACACTAATTGGTGTATATAACATTATTCTTTTTGGAATATAGCCAATATTGAATAATCCTACATCAATTAATTGCATTTTCCCTTCTAATCCAACCATTTATCAAATTAAAATAATTTATTTTTAGTCTACAAATTTTACATTTTGATTTTAATTTCTATTAATAGGTTTTTATATCCACACCTAAGTTCTTTGTATATTAATTTTTGTTTAAATATTAGTTTTATTAAGTAACCAATTAAATAAGTTAATAAATCTTTATTTTTGTGCTTATAACATTGTGCTATATTATAATTTAATATTAAAGTTATCGGGATAAACTCCCCTTCATTCCTCATGTTTTTATACCTCTCCATACTCTTTTTATGAATTTTAATTTGGATCCGCACTGATAATCCGAGCCGTTTGTCTCGTAGGCTTTGTAATAAAAATCATCCATGCAAAAAATTAAGTTCATCGAACAACTATAAATATGGGAACAAATTGTATTTTATTTTATAAAATAGATATTTAAATTTAATTATATTTACCATTCATTTTATAAAACAAAATATAATTTATTTTTTTTATTTATAATTTTATGATAGAGTTAATTTTTTATATGGAGGACTTTTATTGTGAAACTTACTGGAGACAGTTTGGATTTTCGATGCGAATTCATATAAAAAACTATAAAAAGAGTATGGAGATGTGTAGCAAGATGACATGAAGAGAAGCTTATCCGAAAGTTAGCATGTGTTTAAGTTACGTTTTCTATGACATAATGCGTAATTTTTTTAAATTATACACATGTCGAAACCCATATTTAATTAGACTCTTAAATTAATTTTTTAAAATTTCAATTTATAAATATCTTTAATAGAAAAATAAATAAAAAATAAAATTAAATAATTAGAGTTATTATTTAATTTTAATATATTAATTCTCCTACTAATTTAATCATTATATTGACTATTAAAGTGAGTATTCAATTTAAAAATAAATTTGTAATTAAAATTATATTTATTTATTTAAGTTAAACTTTCTAGAGATTAAATTATTCTCCTATATTGCATATGTTGCAACGTAAATTTTAATATAATTTTATTTATTTGTATCAACAACACTGCAAATCCATCCCAATCAACTCATAATTTATCCAAAAAAATAAATTAACAATTCAAATTCATATTACACATGAATCCACAATTCATCAACTCCACCATACAAACCCATTTGGGATAAATTATGAGTTCCTAAGGGTGAGTTCATAATATTTTTTCTATTTATATACATAAACATACACATAATTTAACAAATTCATATTTTGATGTGTATACATCATTATAATATACTTCATTGTTTTTTATTTGATTTCATTTATTTAAGGGCAAATTACATATACCCCTCGAGGTTTAGCAAAATTACAGATATCTTTGTTATGAAAATATAAACCTCAGGGGGGTATCTGTAATTTCTGAAACTTCAGGAGAATATTTGTAATTTAGTTAAATCTTGAGGGAGGTATATATAATTTGCCCTTTATTTAAAAAATAATTTTTCATTCATTTTCTCTCTCCATCTCCCACTCTTCCCGCCACCCCACACCATCCACCACCACTTTTGTTATATGAATGGTAAAATTTTGAATATTTTATTTCGTTAATTTGTAATGAGATTGTACATTTTGTAATTGATATTACAAAATTTTATAATAAAATTACATATTCTATAGTCGGTTGCACATGGTACATACCCTGGAAGAGGTCTGTACCATAAGATTTCCTCACATCTATTATTCAAAAGTACAACTTATTTTTCAAAATTTTATCGTATATCTAATATTGCATCTCACCTAATTCGATAATATAATATAATTTATACCTCACAGTTTTATTGATAATTCTATCCTATTTAATCACATCAAAATAATGACCATAGGCCCAACAAATTTTAAAAAATTAGGCCTTATTTGATTAGTGAAATGATTAATAATTTTTTATATTTTTTATATTAATTAAGGCCGTCAATAATATTATTAACAAAATTTTAATTCGTCACATATAAAGGTATTATATATTGTTTATCTTATAAAATCTTAATATCAATCCCTTAAACTAAAATTCCTTTTTTTTTTTTGGTTTGTCATAGAAATTATGATTAGCATCTCTTAGACCATCTCCAACCATTACTCAAATCTTTTATCAAATTTAAATTTAAAGAAAAAGTCTTAAAAAGTGAACTCTAACATTTTTATCAAAGTGATATCAAATAAATGGAGAAAGACTGTGTTTGGTAATGTTCTAGAGCTTATTTCGTACATGACTTTTGTTTACAATTTTCAAAAGTTAATTCCACGTTCAATTTTGAAAACTTGGTCAAAGGCGGGAAAATTTAGACTAACTGGTCGTCCCACCAGTTGACCGAAATAGTGTAAAATTTTATTTTATTTTTTCAATTCACACATGTTAATTTTTATATATTCGGAAAAAATATTTTTTGAATTTTTAAAATTTTTTTATGAGTTTTAATAGAATTTTGAGTTGTGTGCTTGGTTATAAGTTGTAAGTTTTTGTATCAAATATCATATGTCACATCAAAAATTTCTCACTCAATTTAAAACTCTTTCACTGAACAAATTTTTCACACTCAAATTATAATTTCAAAATTCATAAACTTAAAATACAACCCCTACTCTTAAATCATATTTAAAAAGTTCTACCAAACACAACCAATCATTTTATCAAATTTACATTATCACTGTTAGACTGGATGTCCACCTAAGGCAATTTGATAATTTTTTTTATTCATGTCCGGATAACGTCTACGACATCTGCCCTGACAACCAGAAATGTGAAAAAAAAAAATTTGATGAAAATTATAATTTTAATATTAAAACAAACGACATAAAATCAATTTTTTCATTAATTTTTTAATCGAAATTTAATAAAATTTTTGTTTCAACTTGGAGGTGCTCTTAACATTAAAAACAGACCACTCTGCCAAATTTGTGCTGATCGAATTAGCCCAAATAAATTTCTTTTCAAAACACATTCGGACTAATTCGCATAAAATAAATTCAGTAGATAAATCATTAATCGATTAAAAATTTTCCGATTTGATCGGCTAATAAAATTTACAATAAAAACAATCCCAATTTATCATGCATGCCCTTGGAGTGTTGAGACCTACGATATACTGCTCCATGATGACTGGAAAAATGGCAGGCGCTCTCTCATCAGAGTTCTATTTGGATTCCGACTTCCACACCGACTCACCGTCGACGCCGACACCGACACGACTCTTGTCCTTCTCTCTCCAAGGTAAGTATATCTATATATAATCTCAGTATTCTTATTCTGATTAGGGCTTTTTTACATTACACTTAACTTGATTGTTTTGATTCAATGAAAATGCAGACAGACATTGGAGAGTGGAGGCAAACATTTTGGTTGAATTTGGGGCTCTGGTTGTCTCTACCCATAGTCACCACTGTTTAAAAGTACTCTCTCTAATCTTTTTTTTTTTTTTTTTTTCTTCTCTCAAATAAAAATTGAGATGTTGATTTATGGTTTATTTGTGCTTGAAGTGATGTGTTTTGGTTTGCTAAAATTAAGGATTTTGATTTATTGTTATTTATGCTAAAAGTAGGGATTGTGGTGTCATAAATTGGGATTTTTTTTATTTGTGGTGATTTGCCCGAAAATTAGGGATTTTGATTTGTGCTAAAAATAGTGATTTTGATTGACGATTTTTATTTTAGTTAAAAAGAAAATAGTCATGGAGAAATACTTCAAGACTCTGTCTGGTTTATGGACTTGGGGAGAGATTTGGACGCAGAAAGAAAAAATGTAGGCAAAATATGAATGAAATATAGTTATATTTTATCTGTGTTTTACACACCTTTTCCCTTTCACTTTCTAAATTCCTTCCGAAATCTACAAACCAGACATAGCACAAAAGAAAATGAACGTTGGAATCGTCTATTACTAAAAAAAGATGATAATTTTTTTCCTTGAAACATAGTTGCATAGAAATCAATTTGGTGGTGGATCCCCAAAACCTTTACACTGATAGTTTTTCACTAGGACAACCTAAAACCTTTACACCGATAGGTTTTTCATTAAGACAACCTAAAACCTTTATAGATTAATAAAAAACAGGAAACAGGAAACGTAAACAATAGGGTTTTCTTGGATCAACCCAATACCAACTTCCAACACACAAACCTACAAAACACTTAGGAAGGAAGCTTACTAATTTCTTCCAAAAGTTTATGGGACACACTTAGAGAAAGTGTGCAAAGGCTATAGTGTATACAACCTAAGATGTATTACACTAGGATGAAAAATATACCTTCAAAGAGAATTCACAAGACTTCCAACGAAGCAAGCTCTCCAACTCACTCCCAAGACTTACAAGGTGCTATGAAGTTCTCTCAAACTGACACTCACATAAGATAGAAAATCTATAGAAAATTTGATTTACAGTGTACAACAGATGTAGAACACTTCAAGAGCTATTTCTCAAAAGGTAATACCAAGTAGAGATGTGTTAGTATTTAAAGAACCCCAAATAACACTTAGTCCAATAGGTAGTTTTCTTCAAAACTCGCCTCTATGGGCTGGCATCTCATGTGCCATGGTTAGCCCACAAACACATGGAGTTTTAGCTTTGAGATCCTAATGAGCAATCCATACTCCACTACAGAGTTTTACCATACTTTGGATCTCATCATGGGTTGACCCATGCTTACACATGGATGGTCCACATGTGGGTCTTGTCAACAGCCTATGAGCCTGATTCTAGCTTGATCAACCAACCAACCTATTTGGTTGTTTCCAGTGACATGAAACTCCTAGTCAACCAGTCTCTGATGCTGGTTAACCAAGATGACCAAATGAACTACTTTGTCCATTCTTGAAGATCTTCGTGGTGGCTAGTCCCAACCTTATCCATAATAAATTTGACATTGATGAAACTCGCCCATAGCACCTTCCATGCCAATAAAGAACTCCCATAACATCTATGCTTTCAAAACTTTAGGCCTTGTCCAATATGGTCTCCAAAGAGATAGTGGCTTGGACTCTACCTAAGATGCACATTATGTAGTCATGAAATCACCAAACTATGATAATCCTAGCACTAACAAAGTATACCATAAGATAACACAATAAATAAAGGCCATAACTTAAAACATTAACCGAACTTAAGATAATGGATAAATAAATATGTCATCTAAACCATACAAACTTTTTGTATAGGAAAATTCTACGATACACACCTCCTTAAAATGTGTAGCCACTACAACCAATTAAGATTTTAGAGACAAATTTAGGGACAATAACTTTTTAGGAATGAAATATTCTAGTTGCCAAAAGTGTCATTATTATATTTTTAGTGACAAAATTGGATATTTAGTAATGAATTATTATCCTTTTGAGATCATTTTTTTTTTCCATCTAAAAAAGTAAACCTTTTTGGCACCAAATTATTTGGCCGCAAAAAGTGCATTTGTTAGCGACATTTTCAAAATTGTCGCTACAAGTCCTTTTTCTGACTTTTCAAAACAACTTTTTAGCGACAACTCTCGCGACTGCAGAAATTGGTGCCCTAATTTTTTTTGTAACAAAAATTTTACTTTTAGGAAAAAAAATTTAGTCCATAAAATCCAAAAATGTTGTATACATTCTAGTTATGAAGATTTGTGGTCTTAGTTATAAATCATATTGGTAATTGGTTACAGAGTTTTGTGGTGAACTTGATTTGTGGTGGTCTCTGTTACATGGACTCGGGTACGAGTATCGGATGTTGGTGTATATCTAAGCGTCAGACCTTCATAAATTTAAATCTTAGAATTTTGAGATACATATCCAAAATTGAATATGGGTGCAGGGATGCGTCATATACACATATATATTGCATATTATATAATATTCTCAGATGGAATATTGTAAATTATCTAGAAATATATACTTGAAATTGAATAGGGTTTAGAAAAAATATAAAATTTCTATATCTAATTCAAGTAAGAGGCTAAAAGTATTGTTTTACTAGAAAATGTGAGTTTCTTCTTCTCATATATTGTCACAAATTAAAGGATCCGAGTATCTAAATTGGGTGCGAGTATCGGGCACATATTCCACGCCCTTACCCATGTCATATCCAGTGGACACGGGTATTGTGGGGGAAATAGAAGAGTCCATGTAGCATAGGTGGTGGTTGGTTATGAGACGTTTGTGGTGTTTTTGGTTATGACTCAAATTGGTTTTAGTTACAAGACTTTGTAGTATTTGGTTATGAACCAAAGTGGCTTTGGTTATGAGATTTTATGGTGTTTGGTTATAAACCGAAGCGGTCTTGGTTATGAGGTTTTTGTGGTGTTTTTGTTCAAATCAATTTGGTTTATTATGATCTAAATTGGTAGAAGTTATGAACCATTGTGGCTCAAACTTTTGGTGTATACCATATGCCCTGTTTGAGGGAGTGTGTATAGTAACACTTCTTGTATGTATATCCACCAAATTGGCTTTGGTTACGAGGTTTGGTGGTGTTTTGTTATGAACCGAAGTGGTCTTGGTTACGAGGCTTTTGTGGTGTGTTTGTTACGAAGATACAATACTTTTACATCCATAAAACATTCTGGAATAAACTGTCTAGATAATTAAGTGCAACAAAGATACAATAATCCCATTCTAGCATGAATATTTTCTCAAGCTCAAGATTTTCCTAAATCAACAGTGAATTTTGAAATGTTCACATAACACATCGTATAATACATTGATGGTAAATAAAATTTGTATAGCATCTACCATTATCGTCTATAAAAATTTCAGTTGTAACTGTCCAACAATCTATACTGACAGTTCAAGATCATCTTCCATGTATTCTACCTACTAATAATGGCACTAATGCATAGATGTAGTTAGGTAATACACCTTAAAATGATATATGCATTGGACCAAAACATGTAAATTTATCATCATTACAGTGCATGACATATGGACTTGTCAATGTACCTATCTGCTTAGCTCTTCCAACTAATTGAAGAAATACCATGAGATATATTACAAAATAACCTTAATAGAGACGACATCGAGTATCTCAATCACAACATTATTTAGTTATACTCGCGTGAAATCTGGTCCTTAGCTTTCTATCATCAAACTTGCTCCCACTTAACTCTTTGAAACACTATATATATTAACATATGAAGGAAGAGGACCTATAGGTGTTCACTCAAATTTGAAGTTGTGTAGATATATATATATATAATTTAAAAATTTGTCCCATCTAAAATAAATAAAGAATGGGTAACCATGTCCTTATCATGAAAAGTGACTTCTATAACCAAACTAAAATATACCTATACATATATACATGTAACGATATATACATCACATACATGTTGCAGGTACATCTCTATTTAAGTTTCATATTTGAATTTTGATGGGTGTTCCGTATGGAGTAGTTTGCTTTGTAATTAACTCCTCTCAATCTCTCTTTTACTGGATTTTACAAATTGAGCAATTTCAATGTCAAGATGTTGTCCCCTTCTGTGTTTTTTTCTCTCTGCATACATGTATATATACATGTATGTTTTCTTTTTTGAACAATGAATGCACATACTTTTTAAAGTATTTTAGGTTTTACAATAAAAAATTCTACTAAGTTCTTTCTTATTATTATACTCTATAAAGAGTTTCTAGGTTTATTCTTTTGAATGTTAAGAAAGATTATATTATTATTTTTGAATATTTTCATGGTTGGTGGGATTTAGGCACACCTCTTGTTATGAGGGCAATTTATTCCCAATTAGACAGTGTAATCATGTTCTTATATAAAAATTATTTTATAAAACATGCTAAAATCAAATTTTATTTATTTATTTTTGTAAATAGAACTGTTTAACATAATTTTTAATAGTTTGTATTGAATCTTAACAATTATCGATTCGATTTGATTCATGATTCACAAAATTAGGATTTTGATTCACAGTGTGACTGTCGATTTGACAACTATGAAGGCAGAAGACCAGTTGATGTTCACTCAAAATTGAAGTTGTGTAGATTTTATCATTTATATATTTTGAAAATTTAAAAATTTTCCCATCTAAAAAAAATGTTTGGGTGACCGTGTCCTTACCATGAAAAAAGACTT
This sequence comes from Camellia granthamiana, assembly GCA_036172215.1. Taxonomy (NCBI): domain Eukaryota; kingdom Viridiplantae; phylum Streptophyta; class Magnoliopsida; order Ericales; family Theaceae; genus Camellia; species Camellia granthamiana. The sequence continues at coordinate 132,142,824 of CM069908.1, forward strand.
CTATACCCAAATTAAAATATACCTATATATATGCACTTAATGATATATACATCACATACATACATGTTCCAGGTACATCTCTATTTAATTTTCATATTTGAATTTTGATGGGTGTTCCGTATGGAGTGGTTTGCTTTGTAATTACCTCCTTTCTGGATTTTGCAAATTGAACAATTTCAATTCCAAGATGTTGTCCCCTTTCTGTCTCTTTTTTTCTCTGCGTACATGCATATATACAGGTATAGGTTTTTTTCATGTGTTTTATCGACTAAGCTAATTTCTATTTGAATAGGTTTAAGGATGATGAAGATGGCAGTTTGAATTGTGATATCAAATTTATGTCACCCTTTTCTTAACTCTCAGTGCAGAACTGTTAATAATGAGAACATTGTAAATTTACAAAATTAAGATGAGAGACTGTTGTGGTTAATATCAATTTTAAAATATAGGACACACACACACATATATATATATATATTTTATAATATCAAATTTTCAATCATGTATTTTTTTCCCTACAGTTTAAAGCTTCAAGTCATCTTTGGAAAGTTATTAGATAGTTCCAGAGGACCAACTGCAGCTGTTACATTTACTCGGTACAACGGTAAGTTTTTAATGATTACAAAAAACCACTTCAGTGCTCAAGTCCCACCCTCAATAATCCCTATAAATTTAACTTGACCCAATTGACCAGCAATAATTCGATATTTTTTTTAAAAAAATTATTCGATTAAAAGTGATTAATCAAGGAGCCTTAATTTTAACTCACCAGTGACGTGTTTGTGGGTTCTTTCTCTCTCTAGGTCCTTCAATAAAATGTAGGAGTTTTGACGCTCCTTTGGACTTTGGAGTGGAAGGAAAAAAAGAAAAGAAAAGAACAAAGGAGCCTCTTTTCACAAGGTGCGTTTTTGCATGGTTTCTTTTTTTGATCAGCAAAAAAAAATTTCATTAACAGCATGAAATTAAAGGTACAGGTAGATGACATGCATCGAGAGAGATTCGGAAAGTACAGAATACCCCTACTACTGCTACTCGCATTCATACAACCAACCCCTTGGCCTCACGAATTTTGCATGGTTTCTTTGCATCATATAATTATATGTTGGTTGTATATGGCATGTTTGCTTTTCCGATTCTTTTTCTCTGAAACAGTATGTAAATGCATCTTACATAGATTATGTATGTATGTATGTGAGATTTAATTTCGGCTAGTGCCCAACTAATTACACTTGGTAAGAGAATTGAATAGAGAAAGGAATTAGGAGGTATATGATGGAAGATAGTTCATAGACAATATTTTTTATTTTATTTTTAAAGAAAGATAATCAGTTGTTAAAACAAAACAAATGCACCGAATTTCTTGTATAAAGTGCACACGCAGTGAGTGCTACCCTTCTCATATATATATGACTTCTAATACATACACACACACACATATATATATATATCTGAAGTGACAACCTTTTAAATAAATAGTCATTTCAAACCCATGTATAAACAGCTATAAAATGCGTATCTAGCCTTCTCGTACTTCTGTTGTAATGTTAAGTAAGAGCATCCACGGTGGGATGGTTTAGATTGTGTGTTATAAAGTGTGTTAATTGGTGAAAAGTGGGAACCGAATTTTGTGTGTTAATTGTTTGTTAATTTAGAGAGTGAATGGGGTGCTCCAATGATGTGTGTTAGTAAATAATATAATGTATACATGTATTATATATGTATAGAAAGGACAAAAGAAAATTTTAAAAAATGTTCTGCTGTGGTACTTTCTCTGTCAGGCTTGTCCCCTCCTTCCTCTTTCTCTCTTGCTTGCTAACTGATTTAGGAGCTGACACTAACAAACTCATTAGTTCATCTATTGGAATGCTCTAACCTTACATAAGATCATAACTGTGACATATCACATGCCATTTAAACATTCCATTACAACACTCAAAAATATATGGCAGAACAACTGAAACAACTAAGCAGCATTATGGAGCATTTGGCTTACTTGTAACAATTCAGTGTTCAACAAGGAGGTTTTGGAATGGAGAGACTGCAGATTTGGTTTTGGTGCAAACTGCACATTGGGTCAAGGCTTTTAAAGGGTTGAAGGATTATTTTGTGAATGACATTATCATAAGCATTGAAATGGGTTAGAGCATCTCCAATCCTTCATCAAATTTGATGAAAAATTTGATTTGATATGATGCATTTCAATGGTAAATTTAAAATTTTCATCAAATTTTTTTACAAGTCCGGTTGTCCGGAAGGATGACCGGACGGACGTCCAGCCATGAGTAAAATTTGACATTCAGATGAAGAAAGTCTGGTTGTTTGGGCAGATGTCCAGCCCAATGGCTAGCTACAAAATTTGATGAAAGGTCAAAAGCTCCCTTAATTTAATGAAAAATTTAACTCTCTTCATTTGATGAAATGGTTGGAGCACAATTTTATCCAATTTTTGATCAAATTTAAATTTGATGAAACATTTGACGAAGGATTGGAGATGGCCTTAGGAATTCAAAACTGTGTATTAGAGTTTTGGGGTTTATGATGGGTATTAGTTTTGTCTCTGTTAGTATGCAGTGGTGGCTCTAGGATTTTTTTTTAAGGTAGACATTAAAAAATTTAAATTTTATGAATTAAAAAAATTGTAATATATTGTAGTATATTAGACTTTTTTTTTGGTGATAAATAAACAAATTTTATTAAAAAAGTATCAAGACGATGTAAAGAATACAAAAGGCAGCCTAAAACAGCACAAAGCCTACTAATCAATTCCTCTACAAAATTTACAAAAGCCAACACATCCGAATCTACCGTAACCGTAACCCAACTATGAAGCACAATGAGTAACCGCCACTTCAACCACGGATCGGACCGAGACACATCATGAAAAATACACCTATTCCACTCCAACCATATCAACCACATCAAACAATGCCCCGCAAGCATCCATGTCTTCCGACGCCTCTTTCAAACCCTCCCCCCAACCCAACTTTGCAACATCGTTAATACCGAACTTGGCTAAACCCAAGCCAAACCAAAAGTCGTAGCAATAAGCATCCAAATGAATAAGCAAATGATCCACCGACTCCGCATTCCAAATCACAAATTAAAAAAATTATAATATATTGTTGCCATTGTTTCAAAAAAAAAAAAAATGTAGATATATGAACTTTTATCATAAATATATAGTCTTTATCACTAGCATGATAAGATGATATTTTTTTCCCATACAGTCTGCCTCTATGGTTAATTTGTCGAGCAAGTTATAAATTGAGCCCGTTTGGGAAGTGGCTTTTTGGCTAAATATGAGGTGAAAAAAACCAATATGTTTGGGAAGAACTTCTTGGCTTTTTACTGAAAAACATGCAAAAAGTAGAGTGAATGGGAAGGAATCTGACTTTTTTGTATGAGGTGCTATTTTAGCCAAAATGTCAAAAAGTTACTAAAAAAGCCAAAAAGTCAAAAAGCTATTAAAAAGCCAAAAAGTTTTCAACTCATACAAAAAAGTAAAAGATTCCTTTTCATTCACTTTACTTTTTCTTTTTCTTTGTTTTTGATCAACAACAAAGAAATTTATTAATGGACAAAAATAGACGAGGATAAGGTATTCTCTACAAAGAATTCCCATTCATTTTACTTTTTGCATGTTTTTCGTAAAAAGTCAAAAAATCTTTCCCAAACATATTTTTTCACCTCATATTTTAGTCAAAACCAAAGCACTAAAAAAGCCACTTCCCAAACGTTTTTGATCGATCAATTAATTTTGAACATGAATTGGCATAAAATTTTTAGATAAGGAAATAAAATACATGAATATATATGTTTTGTATTATTATGTTGGAGAGAAGAAACATAAACAGAGAAGAATCTGTATATATAAGAAACTTAACCATATACGTTTTTTTTTTCTTTTTAAGTGTTAATGACCATATTTTTTTCCATGTTTTGTTTATGATCTCATGTATCAACATTGGTAACAAGCATGAGTGGGGGAGACTCATTAAACTAACATAATGTTGACACATAAGGTGATAAAGAAATTATGATGAGAAAAGATAATAATCCTAACATTATTGTTTTAAGAGTTAGTGGGTTATGAATTGGATATTCAATGGAGTGGAGTGCGTGTTCAGCAAAATGAGTTGGTTTGATTTGAGTGTTCAATGTAGTGGGACAGGGTATTCATAAATGGAGAATGGACTGTTTTAACATATATATCACTAATTTATTAAAAATATATATATTTTAGATTATTCAATTGCATACCCTATTGAAAGGGTAGCGCTGCCCTTGTTAGTATGGGAGGAGTTGTTTTCTGGGAGGGTTTTTTTATCTGTATGCTTTTCCCCCTGATTTAGGACTGTCGTACTTTTTATTTTTAATGAACTTTTTTTGTTTTGCCCAAAAAAAAAAAACACTGAAACAACTAAGGATTGGAAAACTTCAAATTTCTTTTCCATGTTCCTATAAACGAAATATATTTATATGGGCAATAACTAAACTATGAAAAATATTAAGACCAAACAAATAATTGATTGGCCCCAATCCTCACAAATATAGTTGACTATAAAAAAAATTTCCTTGAGAAACCAAAATTGAGCAAAAGATTGTTATGAATTTAATAAAAATAAAAATAAAATTAAAATGCTGGTACTCAAAATACCTTTACAAGGTAAAGAACTCCCACTAATATAACTAATTCTTTAAAATAAAATTTATGTGGTATAAGAAAACAAATCACAAACAATTACCCAATAATATATATAGATATTTTTGTTTTTTAAGGATTTTCATAAAATACTAGTTGCTGTTCCACTAGTTCAAGTATAAGTAACCAGTAAAACTCCACAAAACTCCACAATTAAAATGGTCACTATATCATGTACACGTACCAAAATAATTTCCTTAATGCCAACTATTCTGTTAAAGCCAATTGTTAATTGTGGAAGGCTTTATGCTTTAAGATGTCTAAATACTCTGTTCAAATCCAAATATTCTTTAATAGTTAAATGCTTAATCCAATTGTGTGGGCATTGATTATCCAATTGTGGAATCTTAAACGCTTAATCACTTAGGTGTATGCTTAAAAAGGAAAAATTAAAGAATACAGTCCATTCTTTAATACTTGATCCCAATTCTTAAGCAAAGTAGCAGATATCTCAATAATAATAATATCAGAAATCTCATTATTCCCTCTCTCAAGTTGCAGCCTCGAACGTACCAAAATGAAACGCAAGTATTATCGATGCTCACACAAATGCACATGAATATAACCTTTGCATAGGTAAATGAACATGTTCAATGTGCTTCCTTGATCTAATTGACTTAGTGATGGGGGTCACATGCAGAAGCCCGAGGTTTACGAAGTATGGATACGGACACAGAACATGGTGATTTCAAAAAAATTGGGACATAGACATGGCAAGAACACGCCAATAATTTTTATTTGTTATGTAGATTAATATTACATCTTCAAACAATCAAAATTAACAAAATCTAACACTAATTCAATATAAAAAAAACTCTCTCAAATTAACTCTTATGGTTTGTCTATTTTTATGAATGATCTATTAATTATTTAAATCTAAGTAAAAAGTAATAAACATTCAACATTCAACATCCAACATTCATAAAATAATAAAGAAAAAAAAAAAAAAACTAGTTGGCATGTCCCTGACGTTTTCCCTGAAAACAACTTAACTATAAAAGGAGGTGTGTCCCTTATGTGCCCTAGCTATGTCCGTCCGTTTGACACTGCTACGACACCTGTTTTGAAGTGTTGTTGCTTTATAGCCCAAGATTCATCGCACTTATTTGAGGCAGGCGCAAAAGAATTAGAATTAATTTAGTTAGCTTGATTTATTTTGGGATATTTTATTTAGGGAATCAATAGTTTAATTTTGGGTTTTTTCGGAATTTATTTTCTTTCTTATTTTTATCTGTTAGCTGGACTATAAATATTGAGTTTATGGTTAATTGAGGACACTTTTGATATTGAACACATTATTTGAGAGTTTAATTTTTGCTATGGTTTTCTTCTGTTCTTTAGTTTTGTGTTTATTTTTGTCGGCTGTCTAGCATCAAGTTGTATCAGAGTAACCTTCAATCCAGAGTGTATTGTATCCTCTGCATAGTTGCTTCCACCATCAGCTTCCATTCACCAATCTTTGACATTAAGCCAGAGGCATCGTCATTCCAACACCACTCATTGCTGTTCAACCTTCGCGTCGTTGAACTTGGACAATCATCGTGACCACACATCGATGACACCCAATGTCGTCATTAGCCAATTGTCATCAGTATCTTGTTGCTCAACATCTGCAAAAGGCTATTCACGAACTAGAGTTGACATTGTCGTTTGTCGGAACCCATCGGTATTAGTGGCCTTTGTCATCACCAACTGGAGGGTTGGCTTCACACCATCTTCGTCGCTGACGCGTCATAACCGGAAGTCAACTTGGTTCATCCTCGTCGACAGTTGCCAGCAGCACCATTGCCAACTTGTGTTGTCTCGATTTTCCATAGACGTTGATTGATAGAGAGGAGGAAATGAAAGGAACAAGTCCAAAACCCCAACCCAACCCAGCCTACACCCTAAAACCGACCCTATATCCTTAACCCACACCGAACTTGTCACTCTCACTGGTCTCACTCTAGCCCAGAAACTTGTCATCCAATTTATTCTATTTTTTAAACAAGTCTATGCCCAAATCAGTCTTATAACCTAGTCCCTACCAGTCAAACATCTATAGCTGTACCCACTTCTTAACTCGTTGACTCAATCACCTTCAATCACAAAAATTCCAACACCTTCAATCGGAAGCATCCCAACCTCTACTCAGGCCAGCCCAACCCTTCTGGCCTTACCAGCCCAAACTCCTACTCCCATTCTAAGTGTGTCATAGTAGTCATGTTGTTCAGACCAAGACTGCAACACACTAGAGGTCCGCTTAAATTGTGAAGTCAAATCTAAAAACAACACAAATTTTCAGAAGTCCAACACTGTATAGCACATGTAATTTTTTATTCAAATTATGAATTTAATTTTTGTGAATAAAAATGTTATTGAATTTAATTATGGTGCTATACTATAAATGTTTTAATTCGTATTTTTTTTTTGAATTTTCTAAATGAAAATTTTGATAAATCACTAAAAACTTGTGTACTTGATTTTCAGAGAAAACTATCAAACATGAAGTCAATAAGAATTTATATAATACTTTAAAAATTATTTGATGGCCCCTACATAAAATTTCTAGTTTTGCCCTTACTTTCAAGTTTTGACTTTGATATAGGCATGATTATCACTTGATCAAATCCTTAATGCCATCACAATATGTTGTAGAAAAATATCCTACATATATACCTGTATGTTAAAATTTAGAAAACAAAGCAGTGGGTGCAATGCGATGCATTTGCAATCTTACATTTAAATTTTTGGATGGTTTGATGTATGCAGAAGACCGTTAACAATATTGGACTGTTTGATGAATAAGAAAAACTTGGATTTGGCAGTTATTGGATGTGGAGGGCATTCTTAGAAAACAAAGTGTGACAATGATCACACCAAATGGGGTTTATGCTTTATATAATAGAATAGATAATCATAAACGCATCACATAGCTCATTAGCTAGCCCACTGAGTGGAAACAGAGCTAGTAGGTTCAGTGACATCCCTAAGATCATGAATTGTGCACTGTGCACAATCTTTATATGTAATGCAGTATGACAAAAATATAACACCTTGCTTATATCAATAATTGCTGGAATAACACAATAGATTATACACATACGTTGATGTCGTACCAGAAATTTATATAATCACTAGAATATTAACTAAACTAGAGTGAAAAGGAAACCATATGATATAAATCCATTTATAAATAAATTAAATAAAGAAGAAAAAACTTAAGAAGTCGATAACAGACCCACTTTGAGGGGAAAGACTTCTTGTTAGTTCAATTAAAAATAAAAAACTAGACCTCCATAACTTCACCAAGAAGTCGATACAAAATATTCCAGCCTCCCTTTGAATATATTGATTGAATACAACCTATTTAAATAGAATAAATTAGATGCTACTTAGTAAGCCTACTAATATCCTAACATATACAATCAAAATTCCTAATTACTGGATAACTGCTACTAACCAACAAAATAAAAGTGAACATATTTTAAAACATAATGAATGTATCGCCACATCATGGACATGCAACACAACATAACAATACTCCATGACTTGTGTTACATACTATGGTACTCCATGACATGGCTGAACCACCTTGAATAAGATGATTTTATCCTCCTTATCTGGGTATGACATTAGTCCAACAGGTTAAACACAAATGATGTACATCGTATGCATATAGAATCATAGCAATCATGCTCAGCAACGATATGCATGCATCATTTCTAAAGCATATATTCATCGAGTTATGACCAAACTAAATAAACCTTATGTTGGAATTCAATGTAAAATGAGTAATTTACTACAACTATTTGTATATGTTAGTATTTAGGATAAATACAATGATACAATAGACTTATGTTTGAAACTTGGGCATTTTTTTTGTTGTGTTCTTGAATAAATAGACAGAGAGAAAATATGAAAGGGTTTTTGATAGTGCCACCATTATATATTTGTAGTCATTATGCTTATTTAACCTAATTTGGCTCAAAATATAGCATAAAATGGTCAACCAACACACTGAGTATGTATTGGTTGCTGGATTTAACCTTTTACCGTCATATAGGAGTGACTATCTGCCCAATGGACCTTCCTAGTTAGATTATTATAGGTCTGTAGGGTTATGGTGGGATAAGTTTTAAGGCCCAATTGTTTTTTTGAACCTGGGCTTGAGCTTAGTGCTTAAAGTTTGGGCTAGCTTAATTTTTTTCCCCTCTAAATAATCTAACAAAATAATTTTTGTTTGTATATACTAAATATAATTAACCTCTTGAACATGTTGAGTTCATGAGAAGAATAAAATTTGACTTGACCTCTCACAATGAATAGACTTGAGTCACTAAGCCATAGTTGTCAAATCGGGATTTCAATTATGAATCGAAATGGCCTTGTACCAAATCGTGAATTGAATTGAATTGTGAATCGTAAAGATTCAGTCACGTTTTCTAAATTACTTGGAAAAATATATCTACATACTTGGATGTTAAATATATCTTATGAATATGAAATATTTAGACTTAAATAGATGAAAATGTTGTTTTAAATTATGGTCATATAGTTTAATAGGTAAGAAGTTAACAAGTTTTTATGTAAGATCACCATTTTACATTTTCCTTTTTTAAGATAATTATCAACCATTCTTAATAAAGGCAATAAACAAATACAAACTCTCAATTTTCAAAATAACAATAATTTAACAACAAATTGATATTTAGACAATAAGTATACATGCTTTTCCAAGTAGCAATGACCAAATAATAAGAAAGAATTGTATAGGTTCTTTTATTTTAAAGCCTAAAACATTTTAAAAAGTATAACTGACCTCACCTATATAATATTCAACTATGTTTAATTTAATAAAATAGTAATAGATAATTCATGGTATAAGTTACTTTAATCTTAAATATCTTTGGAAGATATATTATGATTTTTTAAGGAAAAAAATGAGAAGAAAAGTTGAAAACATGTTGGGTCAGATTGAATTTGATTGGATCCTATTAAAAATTCCATGATCACTAAAATAACAACAAATCATGTATATATATTAGTTATTTTGGTACTAAACGCTATTAAAAATTGTATTATGTCATTTTCACTAAAAAGATGGAGAAAAAAATAGTCAAAAATATGTTGGACACGACAGTTCCAAAAAATTACATGAATCATAAAAAGCGAATCGAATTGTGAATTGATTGTGAATCGTGCGATTCACTATAGATTCATTTCCAAAATAGATTCGCTCATAGATTTATATCGATTTTGCAAAAATCGTGAATCGAATCGCGAATTGTAAGATTCTGATAACAGAGCATTAAGCGACTATAAGTTTGGGCTAGCTTAGGCTTTTTTCCCTTCTAAATAATCTAATATAATATTTTTTGTTTGTATATACTAAAAAATAATTAAACTCTTGAACATGTTGAGTTCATGAGAAGAATAAAATTTTTGACTTGACCTCTCACAATGAATAGACTTAAGTCACTTAAGCAACTATAGTAGCTTTAACATAAAATTTTTTCTATGCAAATAATTTATTTGAATTATATTACATGCTTAGCAGGCAAGGCTCAATCCCAACAAAAAGGGTTGAGCTTGGAATAAAGAGTTTAGGTCCAACATGTGGTAAGATTACTCCAATTCCATGTTCACCTTTGTCTTCATATCAACTATGTCTAAATTCCCAATTAAAATATTTGGGTTGAGGGAGTCATTTGATTTATTGTTTGTTACAATAAAAGATAGTTGTTCTTGTGTATTTAAAAAGAAAAATTTAGTTTTAATCATAGATAAAATGAAAATTTTAGTAAATAATTTGTGTAATATATAATTGTGATTAGATAGAAAATACTCATATAAATTGATAATTTTTTTAGGCTTTATTTTCATGCCAAATTTTAATACTGTATGAATATTTTTACTTAACTTCTTGTTCCCTTTATAAGAGTGAGAAATAGAAAGAGAGAATGCTAAATATTATCTATATATGCTCCTTGTTATATAGATGCCTTTTGTCAAATTTAATTAGAATTAATGGAATAAAAAAGAAAAAACCAAATTTCATTAATTCATTAAGGGGAATTGCAAATGAGTGCTAAGTTAGCAAAATAATTGTAATTTTCATGGAACTGCAAATGGGCATGTGTCCAGTGCAACTGAAAGTTGTGGCATGGGACATAGATCTCACTTGCACTTTCATAAAAGTAAAGTGCAATTATTTTGCTTGAAAGGCTCACAACCATTGCAGGAGAGGAGGCCCAATAAAAGGAACAATGCCTTGACCAACTCCTAGTGAGTTGAGGGAAGAAGGATAGGTCCACCAAGCAGCTTCTTGGAGATCGGAGGAAGAATTACAAATCACTTGAAGAACTGATACCTGCATGTGGAACACATCTCAACAAATCGTGGTTGGCAGAGACAGGTGCAACCCCAAGGAGTGAGATACCCTCTGAGCAAGCAGAGTAGGATGCTCGGGGGACATGATGCCATAATGTAGCCATGTGCAAGATGAAATAGCAGCCAACTTGTTCCCTAAAAGTAGTCCAACAGAATTGATGTCTCTGAGAAGATGGGTTACTTTACCCTATATATATATATATATATGAAGAGGTTGAACAGTGGTATGAATAGAACACCTTCAGACATATACCCCTGGTTATCTCTTCTCACAATTTCTGTAGGCAGTGTCAGAGCGCTCTCCGGCTGACATAACCGGCTGGGCAGCAGCACTAATGGTGTTTGGGTTCCTGCAGGGATTTCAAACTTGGGAGGTGTCATCCTACTTTCTTCACAATGCGAGGATTTTTCCCTCGCACACCGACTTTCCACTAATTTGCAACAACCCCTTAATTTATGATACCAATATTGAAAATTTTCGAAAATGCATTGTTAGATTCTAAATTAAAAAAAAAATAAAATCTATCTCTCTGTAAGTACTTTTAGATGTTTCATGAATTGATAAAATGAAAAACGTAACCACATTTGTACAAATTAGATGGGAGACACTCATTATGTGAGTGCACGGCAAACAAATTATTGGCCACAATTTGCTTGTAATGGCTTCTAATAATTTATATATATATATATTTATTTAGGAATGTGGGTGCTAAGATATTCATAAACTCCATGGAAGTTGAATTATGTTAGATGAAATTAAAAAATAAAATAAAATTATGTGAGGTGAAAACATGATCTCAGTTCTGATGTTGTTGTCACTTTCGAATCAACCAAACAGAAGCCTCCTTGGAGCAAAATGGCCCTCTTCTATCACCTCCCTGCCCTAATTCTCCTATTCCTATTCCTATTCCCATTCACATTTTTTTATTTAATTTGTTTACTTTTGACTGCAATTGATGGAAAAGATCATTGTAATTCATTTTTTCGTAGTTTCACTAATTTGAGTTCTTGATCCTTTATAATCAGTCTATTCTAGTTTTTCAGTTTTTCCTTAATGTCAAAAGTTTGTAAGCGAAAATGTCTATTTGCTTACCTCATTGTTTTTTTTTTTTTTTTTTTTTTTGTGGCTTTTTGGTAGAAGGGAAAGGTCGATCGAAAGTTGGTGGCAGGTTTTTTCTATCTCAGAATCCTTCTCAGTATTTGAGTTCTCTGTTGTCTTTGGACAAAGCTTCAAGGTTTGTTTCACAAATTATTTTCTTTGTTTTCTAGACCACAAAACAGGGGTATAAAACCTTTGTTTTATTTTATTTTTTTCTCTTGAAGAAAATTCTTAGAATGAGCACTGAGATTTTCTATGCTAAATTTATAATTTTTTTTAGGAGTGTAAATTTGAACTAGATGTAGAGATTCTTAGTATCTCTCAACTTGGGTTACAAAAGTCTAAAAGAAAAAGAAAAATTAAAAAACTAATTTGGTTCTTGGTCTAGTTTTCAGTTCCATAATGTGAGAATTATTTTTGGTTAGTTTTATTCTAGACATATCTGAAATTGAACTGACTTGACCTATATGCACGTCTATAGATATTTGGGTTGTTTTTTGATTTTAAAGTTGTCAGATTTGTGAAGGAAAAATTCAACAAGTGAACTACATATTAAAGCTAAGCAAGTCAAAATAGTACACAAGCTCCAATCAATATATTTACTTGTCCAAACAGATGGCATTGCATGTGCTAATGCAGAGGGGGGCTTAGGTCAAGCGGCTGACATAAGCAGATACGGATATCAGGTAAATACTTAAATAGAAAGTTTTATTTATGAGTACAAGTAGGTGAATACAATTCATGAAAAGATTTCTAAAAATAGTTTATATTGGTATTTTGTCATTGCATTAGCGGGTAGTTTACAAATTAATTTTTTTCAAAAGTTGAAGGATATAATGTCACGGAATAAAAAAAATGCACCACCCTTCTAGTAGTATATTATGATGGATGGCAAAAGTATATGTATTACCAAAAGAACCACACACCCACCGCTTGAAGCCCAGGTTGCTATGATGTAATGCATGCATATATGCATCGTTAGGCACCATATTTTCATGTGGGCCTTACATATCAAAGGTGACTGGGTCTTCTTCAACTTTACGCATGAACAATAGGATTGCTATTTTGGCCAGGATTAAAAAAACTTTGATTTCAAGCGTAATTGTGACCCCACAATGATTTGTAATAAAAATGTTAACGACTTTGCTCACCACAAAATTTGTAACTTTTAATGTTCATACATTACCACAATAGTTTATAACTAAGATTTTTCTTATGGTATGCTCCTTGGTAATTACACCACGATAATTTGTAACTAACATGAAAAAAAATCCTAACTTTTGTTAAAATAGGAGGGCGTATATAGTAGTCCCACTTTACAAACACAGTGGCTCCTATGATTTTTCACGAGTTATTTTAGAATCAAGATTCCAGACTCTTGATGGAAATGTCCGAAAAGCATTCCATTTAACTTCGTAAAAATGTAGCAACTAACAAAAAAAACCGTGTGCATAGAAAACCTAGGCTTTCAAACTGTAATTGTAACTTGGCAATTCTAACAAATTGGTCTAAATATGACAAGGATTTGCAAATTAGGAACCATTTTCTAAATTTAGAACCTTGGCGACCACTGCCCATCCACTTCCTGTAGTTCGTTATCAGCTTTGGATTAACAAATGCTATCAAATCCTCGATTTTTCTCTTCAAGCTTCAGCAGAACTGTTAACGGCATAACTACTCCTACATATGCCAAATTTTGTAGCTGGTTTGTTATATTTCTTAGAAGTGGCTGAAGCATTTTTCTATGTGTACTTCAGCTTGAGTGCCATATTCATATATAAAATTTGGCCAAAGTGTGGCAACTTCATGATGAATTTTAAACCCTAGGCATACATTTCCTTTTCATAGATAAATTTTAATTATTTCTTCTTCTTCTGTAGATGTTTTGTGGGGTTTAGATGTTGAATGGTTCCAAACTCTCTTATGGATCTTACACTTGTTTCTGCTTCTAAACATCAGCCTATGTGAAATATTTTACAAATGATGTCACATGATGTCATAGCAAAAAATTCAAGAAGGTAAATGCTTGTTCATTGTTACTGATATCTATTTGTAGCAATATCACCATTTTGTCAGTGATTCGAGACTAATTTTCTAACCTGTCCAAAAAAAAAAGAGGACTTATTTTCTATTATTTTGAGGTAAATATGAAGTCAATTTGCTCATATTAGCATTATTTCTCTCTTGATTTTTTCCCCTCATAAATTTATAATCAAATTTCAAATTTCTTTATAACAACCGTCAAAATTGATATTGTGGTTTTCTTCAGGATTTTTTCCCTTTTAACTACAATCCCTCATAACTTCTATATTTGCAGGAACTGACCACACCATGGAATTCATATATTCATTATTTAGTAAATGGTTGGGACATTACATAAACCTTAATCCAAACTTGAAAAATCTCAAAAGAAAGTTGAAGGATTTGAGCACTAAAGTCGATGATGTAAAAACAGAACTGAGAGGCGCAGAGCATCATCCAGCGAAAAGACCAAGGAAAGTGGCTCAACATTGGTGTAAAAATGCGCAAGAGATGATAGAATCCATGCAAAGACTTCAGGAAGAAGCAGATGGACTTGGACAATGGATGATTGTCGCACGTGCACTGTTGGGAAAGCACGTCGAGGAGAAAATTCAAGAGGTGGTAGAATTGCAAGAACAGCATAATTTTCCTCGTGGTGTGCTGATTGATGCTCCTCCAACTTCTGAACAGTTCATACCAACATCAAGATTTTTTTGTGGTAGTGAAACCATAACTGCAAGGAACAAGGGGAAATACTTGATGGATGATGAGGTTAGAAGGATTAACACTACTAGAAAATGGGTATTTGCATTGGAAATATTTGCAACGGTGCAAATATCGTTGCAAAACGTTGACCTTTTTGTCATTGTGAAAAATATTATTAGCGACCAAAATATTTGTAATGACAACGCTGTTGTAAAAAGTGAGTGTTTGCTATGGCATTACCTTGCTAATGCAAAAGTGTCCACAATTTTTTGTGACAGCATGTTCCATCATCCAAAAAAGTAAGCAACTATATCATATATGCGACAATTAGAGGTTTCCGTCACAAATACTAAACTTTTATGGCAGCGTTGTTGTCGTAGCAAAAAAACTCGATTGTAATACGACAATGTTTTGGCTCTCTATTTGTTTCCCCTGACTTTCCCTAAATTTTTTCCCCAAATATTTTCTTCTCTCTCTCTCTCTCTCTCTCAGCTGTCTCATTCATTATCTCACTTTTGTCTCTCTCTCACAGCTGTCTCACTCATTCATTATCTCACTTTTGTAGCTCTTCAATGGCAACCACCAACGTTGGCAATCACCTACATCAGTAACTAATCAGTATCAACAACCACCACCTTTGAACACCTCCAAAGTCGCCACCACTGCTGTGCGCCCATGCCCGACTTCACCAGTAAGTCATCTGTGTGTGTGTGTGTAATTTTAGATCTGGATATTATGTTGAATTCTTCTTGTTGATGGTTTACGATGGTGGTAGACAGGGGATGATGGTGGTATGTATGGATGTGAGAGGGGAAAAAGGGTGGTGGTGGAAGGGTGGGGAGCGATGAAGGGGAAAGGGAGGGGGAGGATGGTGGTAGAGGGGTGGGGAAGAGTGATGAGGGTGGCAGATATGGGTTTGGGAGAGGGAGGAAGGCATTAGAGAGGTTTGGGGTGGAGGGGTGAGAGAGACTGTTGGGGTGGCATTCACATATGTGCAAAAACACATTTTATAATTGTGTTCATCATATGTGTACAAGTGTATACAATTCTTTTTATGACTTTCATATGAATTTTACCTTGGTTCCTCACATTCTAATTGTAATAATTAAGTCCTCAAACTGCAACTCTTGTTTCAATGTGATTATCTCATCACTCTTCATTAAAAATTTGAAACATAAATGACCAAAGTGGAATTTGAGTTCAAGTTGAAAGGTGAAAAATATAATTTATGCTATAATTTCTATCTTCCAAAAAATGGGCAGTGTTTTCCATACAAAATTTTGACACTGAGTGATGGGTGGACCACATTGAAACATGAGGTCAAGTTTGACAACTTAATTGTTGTAATTGGTAGTATACCAAAGTTAAATTTTGGTGATAGTTGGAGGTTGAAAGAGTAATTTACCCATTCCTCGGTACATCGAGGGCCATAGTGTAGGGATGAGGAGTATTTCTTTGACAAGACTTGAACCCTTAATCTCTTAGTGAGGTGTAAGGGTTTTAGTGATGGCAAACATGGAAAGAAGAAATCCGGAATTCCACATAAAGTACGTTTAAGTCATCAAAGATTGAAGTTTTGGAATATTTTGAGTCTCTCTATATATTTATTTTAATTTATTGCGTTGCTAGACAAATTTATGTCATTATAATAGGTTTTAGTACTAAGGGTATTATGGTAATTTTAATAATTGTTGGACATGCATTTTAGGAGTTGCCCATGGGTTTTATTTTGGGCCAAGTTATTAGATGGGTTCTACGTTACATGGACTTGAGTGTGGGCATTGGGTGCAGGTGCGTATCCAGGGGTCGGACACTTCAAAACTAAAAGTGGAGGATACATGGATATGGATCCAAATTTGGCTGCGGGTATGAGGATACGTTAAATAGTTAATTTTTTAAATATATTTATTATTTTTATTGATAATATTTTTAATTTATCTATATAATTTATTTTTTTACTTTTAATTGACATATATATTATAAATAACAAAAATATAATAAATAAGGAATAACAAATTATGTTAAAATAAATAAAAAATAGATAATGTATTTTGTAGATTTTATTATATTTTTTATTTATTTTTATTATATATGATTGAATTAGATTTATTATTATATAATTGATAGGTGGATGCTAGTTGTTTTGTCTTTTGACTGGTACGTGAAAAGGTGAAAGTTTATTAGCTTGTTGGTGACTACTTTCAAGAGCCAGTACACATTTTCTTGGAAGAAAAAATGAGTTGCTCTCATTATATTATTTATGATAAATTAAATTATATATATTATATATGATAAACACCAATTAAAAAAAAGAGGGAGAGAGCAGAGAAGAGAGAAGAGAAGACGGATCGAGAGTGAGAGAAGAAAACAGAGAGATGAGAGAGAAGAAAAGAGAGAAGAGGGAGACGAAGTTGATCAAAATAGAGAGACGAAGATAATCGAGAGTGAGAGTGAGAGTGAGAGAAGAAGACAGACCGAGAGAAGAAGATCAAAGCCCTAATCGCGGGATCGATGCCCTAATCTCCATTTTATAGCCTTAATTGCAGGTATGCCATCTTTCTTCTTATTTCTGTATGCCGTATCCACTTCTTCCATTAAATTTTTACGCTCTGACTTGGGTAGGGAATATTTTAAAATTGAGTTCTGTAAGTATTTGGTCAATTTGGATACCATTCACCAAACTTCTTGTACTAATACACCTGCCCAAATGGTTGAGCCGAGTGTAAACACCGCTATCTCCTTGAGACAGCTAGGTCTCTTGTTCTCTCTGCCTCAGTTCCAGCTTCGTTTTGGTGCAAGGCAGTTCTTACTGCTGCTTTTCTTCTTAACCGCATGCCTATTCCTTTTCTTTTTGGTCAGTCTTCTTATGAGGCTCTGTTCTCTCAACTTCCCAATTACTCCCTCCTTCGTGTGTTTGGGTCTGCTTGTTTTGTCCTTCTTCCCTGTAAAGATCGGACCAAACTTAGTGTCCGGTCTGTCCTATGTGCCTTTTTGGGTTATAGTCTTACTCAGAAAGACTATCGGTGTTACAACCCTATTTCCCGTCGTGTTTACGTCTCCCATTATGTTTCTTTTCTCGAACGTCTGCCTTACTTTTAGCTTCCTCCTATGACTGTTCAAAGAGGATTTGGTTCACATTGATCCATTTCCTTTTGAGGTCCCTCCTGATGAGTACATCTCTACTGTTCCCCTTGACCTTACTCCATTTTCTCCTCCATCTCCCCATCTTGCTCCTTCTCCTCCTCTATTGTTAGTTTATTCGCGTCGCCAGGCTCTTCCTCCACCAGTTGTCTCTGCTCCTACTGCTACTCTTCCTGCTTCTGATGACTCCAATCTTGCTGCACACCGAGGTCCTACTTGAGCGCATCATCCTCCAAACAGGTTGGGTTGGTCTAATACATGTTTTTTTGCTTCCTATTGTATTTTTTTGTCTACTAGTCATTCTTTTTCAGAACCTAAGCCTTACAAGGAGGCCTGTCAGGATCCCTATTGGATTCAAGCTATGGAGGATGAGTTGTCTGCTTTACAGAAAACTAGTACTTGGAAGTTGATTCCTTTGCCTACAGGTAAGAATCTGATTGGTTGCAAATGGGTCTACAAAGTCAAGACTCATTTTGATGGTTCTCTTGAGTGCTACAAAGCTCGTTTGGTTGCTAAAGGTTTCTCACAGGAGTATGGTAGTGATTATGAGGAGACCTTTGCTCTTGTTGCCAAGATGACTACTGTCCGTACTTTGATCTCTGTCACTGTTATTCGTTTTTGGCCTTTTTATCAGATGGATGTTAAGAATGCTTTTCTTAATGGCCATCTCACCGAGAAGGTTTACATGCGTTCCTTTCCTGGCCTTCACCATTCCTTTGGATAGGTTTGTCGCCTTCGGCGTGCTCTGTATGGTCTGAAGCAGTCTCATCGTGCTTGGTATGATCACTTTCAGACTGCTGTTATTGCGCTTGGATTTCATCATTGTGCTTAGGACTCTGCTTTATTTCTTCAGGACTCTGCTTTATTTCTTCTTCACACCTCTGCTGGATTTGTATGTAAATGATATGATCATCACTGATTCTGACTCTTCAGCTATCTTTGAGGTCAAGCAGCATCTTTTTCGCACTTTTGAAATGAAGGATCTAGGCCCCTTGCAATATTTTCTTGGTATTGAGGTGGCTTCTTCTCCTAAGGGCTACTTTCTCTCTCAGGCCAAGTATGCCAATGAGGTTATTCATCGTGCTGGTCTTATTGACACTAAGATTTCTAATGCCCCCATTGAGCTTAATGTGAAACTCACCCCTACTGATGGTGTTTTTTTAGATGATCCTACTTTATATCAAAAGCTCGTGGATTGCTTAGTCTATCTGACGGTTACTCACCTGGATCTTGCCTATGTTGTTCATGTGGTTAGTCATTTCGTTTATGCTCCTCGTTTTACACATTGGGCTGCTTTGGTTCGGATTCTTCGCTATCTCCGGGATACTATATTTTAGGGTTTACTGTTGTCTTCTACTTCCTCTTTGGACTTGGTAGCTTATGCTGATTGTGATTGGGCTGGTGATGTCACTGATCGCAAGTCTATTTCTGGCTTTTGCATGTTTCTTGGAATTCCTTAATTTCTTGGAAGAGCAAGAAACAGACTATTGTTGCACGCTCCACTGCTGAGGCTGAGTACCATGCTATGGCTCATGCCATTACTGAAATTGTTTGGTTTCATTGTCTCTTGACTAATTTAGGTGTCCTTCAGTCTTCTCTGACCTCTCTTTACTGTGACAACCGCAATGCTATTCAGATTGCACATAACACCGTCTTTCATGAGCGAACGAAGCACATCGAGATTGATTGTCATTTTGTACGTCAGTATCTGCAGTCTGGTTCCATGGTTCTATCTCGCTTCCTTGTGTCTCTTCGACATTGCAACTTGCTGATTTCTTTACGAAGACTTACACCACTGCTCGATTTCAGTTTCTTCTTGACAAACTTTTAGTGTTTTCTGCTAAAACATCTAGAAAACACCATGAGTTTGAGTGGAGGTGTGAGAATATTATGTAATTATGGAAATATGTGAATTCAATTGATTCTAGATTGATTGTATAGGATTATTTCCTATTATAGGTTAGGTTTAGGATTGCTATAAATATTGGTTGTAATCTTTGTATTACGTACAAGTTGAATATACAGATCATTCAGAAAAACTTACAGTGTCGTGTCGACATGAGTATTTCGCCAAAACTGACGAGTCCGTATAATGTAGCTAAAGGTTACTTGATGGAAGATTATATAAATTTTTCTGCACAATAACTCCATGATGTGGAAAACTAAATCTAATTGACCATTGAGAAACTATGATGGTGTTGATAATGTGGATTGTGCTACTGGGAAGACCATAATTTTTTTTATCTAGATAAATAATGCATGGGTATAACCCCAAGGGGTTGGTTTGGTGCAAGGCCTTAGGTCTTGGGAGTGTGCTCCTTCCAAGGTTCAAGGATCAAAACCTCTTTGGTGCTAACAATTTTTTGGGGCCATTGGATTGGGAAAACTTTGGAATTAACTGTGGTGCACTTGCGGGAAACTCCTTGCTGAGGGCCTGTGCACCCTTGGGGATTAGTTGGGTTTTGATCCGGACACCCTGGTGCCAATAAAAAAATAAAAAAATAATGCATGGGTACAAACTCATTGGTGTGAACATATAGTAAGTTATCTCACGAACCCAATCTTGATAATTTTTATATTCAAATGTATATGATATTTACATAATTGTGTAAATTATACTTTTACCCTTTGGGGTTAGGCCAAAAAATGTAGTGCCCTATTGAAATTTGATTTGTGACATTTAACCCCCTGGAGTCGATAACAAAGTGAAAACTGATGTTTTGCATCCAAACTAACAGTGTGTAGGTGTGACACCCCAAAAATAGATATTTTATTTTATTTTAAATTGTATTATTAAAATTTTATAGTGAAATTAATGCCACTAAAGTAAATTTCCCTTTTTCCTTCTTTATTTTTCTTTTTGTGTTCTCTCAACTCTCTCCATCTTTCTTCCTCAGTCTTCCCTTTTGCCAAAGTTTACATATTTGGTTTCGATTTGGTTGGGGAGTGAGGATGGGGGTGGGGATGAGGGATGTGAGGGATTGCGATGATGGGGTGGGAGAGGGAAGGCGCTGTGCCAATGGGAGAGGAGGCGGCAAGGGGTACTAGAAGTTTTTTCCTTTGATTTCTAAGAACCCACCATTCACTAATGATGCAACTGCTATCAGCAACATGGCTGCGATGAACAAAAAAAAATGGTTGTGAGTATATATATCACAACAATATAAACCTCATCTTGTTCTCCTCTCTCTCTTTCTATATATATATGGTGGTGGTGGTGGTGGTGGTGGTGGTGGTGGAGGTGGGTGGTAGTGGTGATTTTAGGTGGTGGTTATGGGTAATAGTGGTGGGATGAGAGAGAAGAAAAAGAAAAGAGAGAATGGAGGGAAATAAAATAGTTATTTTTGTAATTTGAAATTTTTTTTGTTATAAACTATTCATTTTTCATTTAGGTGTTGACACCATGGGGTTTAGTGTCAAATCAAACTTCAAGAGGCATATCATTTTTTGGCTTAACCTCTAGGAAGTCGATTGTTATTTACCCTATACATATCTTTCAAGCTACAAAACAAAAACCTTGAAGTAATTAAGAGCAAAATGTCTCGTGTCAACGTTCATCAGATTTGACATGAACATTTCAAAACTTTCTACATCTAGATCAAGGAACATGTTTGTCTTTAAATCTATAGATTCCAGCCAACATATAACTTCATTCTGAATTTACATGTTTGTTTTGAATGAGTCTTTGTGGACAACAAATAATATCATATTTTTTGAAGAAATCAATAGATTGTCAGATGGTCCTCAAAACTTGGCAAAGAAGTTTTAAAACTATATAATCAATGAGTTTTGTTTTTGTGTAAAGGCCAGGATGATCGTTGAGCCACGCAATATTGTGATGTATGACTTTAAAGGCAAATACTATGAGTTATGCTAGTGTACTACAATACATATTTGACTATCATTATTGAAATGTAATACGGTCATGATCGCAAGTATATCTTGTTTTAGTGTGATGGGACATATTTTCTGTTTATGTCCATATCTTGTATTATCAATTCAATTGATGAGCTGTTACTCTCAGCTAACTAATTATGTCCATACCTTGAATTTATCAATTCTATTTCTTACAGATTACTATGTCAAAGGAAAGCTACAATCGTCTTGCTCATTCAGATTACACTCACACCTCTACCTCACAGCCATCATCCCAGAAGCCTCGATCACAGCCACCATTATTGGCACCTTCATCATCACTTGCAACCACATCACTACCATCATCACATCCCACCTCAGGTATGTACATCTTTAATGATTTTACATTAATTGCCATGTTAAATCATGCCATACTTTGTTTATCTCTAACTTGTTCATTATCATTGTTTCTCTCAGGCCTAGCGACTTCTAACTCTACCTTGACTAGGTGTGGTCAAGGCTATGTTAGGGCCATCAAGGAGTGGAATACTGGTGCTACGATGGACATCCAATTTGACAGTACATTCCAGCCGGTAGGGGATCAAGATGCCTCCTTGAATGGCCAACTTGGACAGATAGTACGTAACGGCACCAAATTCCCCTCACATATGGTAATTGTAACTCGGCGGGTTATTGGAGCAATAATTCGGCAGTAGTGGTTTATTAGTGAAAATTAATTTCTAAAAGTTTAAATATCACTTTAAATGTTTAGCTAATATTATAAATGTGGAACTAATGCTACAGGAGATATCGACTCAAAACTCCTACAATTGGGAGCCTCATGGCCCACCTCTTATGATGGGGCAGACACCCTTCTCGCAAATACAACACCAAGTATTGTGTTTTTCTTCTTTTTTAATTTTTCCACCATCGTAATTTTTTTTTTTGTGTCATTGTGTACTTGTGTTTTTAAAATGTAGGATGGGTATAATTGGCAACTCTTTGACGAGCCTGAGTCCCTCCAGGCGACAGAACTTGGGTATTTTCAGACATATGGGGGGGATGCGCCTCAGAGTGCGGTGTACAGACATGGTGTGGGCCCATCACTTGCATCCCAAGCCTTAACGATGGTCGAGATCACTCAACAAGTTTGGGAGAAGTTAATGCAGGAGCAGGCCTCAATGATTGTCCAAAACACACAACAGATGTGTGAGAAGCTCAAAAGGGAGCTCAGGGAAGAACTCACTACACATATTAAGCAAATGACGAATTAATTTCAAGCAAAGAAGGGAGTTCAGATGCCTTCTAGGTTCAGTACAAATTAAAATTCTATTTGTATGTCTAATGAATTATACTTTAATGTGTAGGTTCTGGATGCATTTGAGTGGCCACTGTGCATTTAGGGAGTGTATAGAACGTAGGACCCTACTGTTGCAGCCTAGTTCTACATTGCTACCACCTCATACACGACGCGATGATCAAGTATCTCCTTTACATAAACACACGCATATGTCTATATTATCACACAAACCATTTAGGTTAAAAGTGAGCCTATTAAAAACCCTTAGTGGTGTTGTGAAGTTAAGATTGATCTTACTGAAAATTTCAGATATTTTGTTCCATTTGTTGAATGGTTTGGTTGTAGAGGTTACTCATAACCTAACTATATTGGCGTATTTATTATTACTAGAAGTTGTGTTACAAGTTATACACATGTATGGTAATACATCAAGTAAATATAATTTACTAAAATAAAAACCAAAATTCTAAATTAAAATTATGGGGTAGATGACACTAACAAAAAAGTCAGTTTATTTTTCTATCTTAATTTCTGTTTGACAAACTGAGGAATATAGTACTGTTTTTTTTTTCCCCCTTCTCCAATTAAGGAGAGAACAAACTTGATAAGAACACAATCACATCTAGGATAAGTGTCATGTCATTTTAGATTTGTGTCAGAAATATCTCAATATTAACTCAACATTGTCGTGCGGGTGTGGAAGAGTTGGGTGGTGGTCGTAGGTGGAAGGGTGGTGGCTGTGGCGGTTGGATCACAATTTCATTGTTGGTTGAGAGTTCCTTGATTCAAAGCCTTGATTGAGGAAGGAAATCAAAGAAGCTGCAATTTTGCACAACACTTGCGAGATCTAAGAGGAGTTGGGAGTGAGATTCGAATTATGAGAAGTGATCATGTAGCAATAGCACTGCTAATTAGAAAACCAATTCAATCTCATTCTACAAAATAATCATGGCAATCAAAGAGATAAAATCAGTCAGTAATCCCCTTTAATTCACAGTACCACAAGTCTCAACAATAGTTTGCAAATTCAGTTTAGATGTTGCAACAAAATACTTCAAAATAACTTCTACTTTTTAGTAATTTATCCCAATTACAACTTGAGCAACACTATTCCTCTGGACCTATAATAAAGAAGAAGAAGAAGAAGAAGAAGAAGAAGAAGAAGAAGACAATTAGTTTGATATGCAGTGGGTGTTTGGGAAGTGGTTATTTTTTAGGCTTTTTAGTTATTTTAGTAAACTATTTTAGTTTTTGTGTTTGGGAAGATGAGATTGATTTTTATTTGAGTTATTGTATTGAAAAATGTGTTTGAAATGATAGTGGAGTGTAAAATGACTAAATTGTCCATACAAAAAATAAGAAAATACACAAGGCAGCATTACATGTGGCAGTAAGGACACTGCCACCGTCTGTCATGTGTTGACTTGGGTCAAAAATTTGTTTGTAATAAATTAATTAAGTTGATGTTAGTTTGACAAAATCAATGCATATATTTATAATAAAATTTGTATATTAATTAGTAAACCAACAAATATTAATTAGTGTACCAATAAATCTCATTGTAGAAATTATAAATACTCAAAACTTGTTGCTCCCTCGGTATCAAAATATTAATTTTTTATTATCCCAAAATATTAGTCTCTTTTTAAAAATTAATGAAAAAAATAATATATATTTTCTATTTTATCCTTCTTTCAAATTCATTACTAATACTCTTTCCGTCCTAAAATAGTGGTCCCTTTTGGGAATCCAACTTTTTTTGATAGTACAATTATTGTACTTTAAAAAAATTAATTTTTTAAAATTACCCTTTGATAGTACATTTTTTGAAAAATATTAATGTCATAATTGTACTTTTTATATTGTTTATGAATTTAAAGAAGGGCAAAATAGGAAATTTATATTATTTTTGTACTTGATTTTTGAAGAGGGACAAATATTTTGGGACAATAAAAATGGAATAAGAACTAATATTTTGAGAAGGAGGGAGTACAAAAAATAGTCTCAAGCTTTCTACCTCAACTACAGTCAGGCTATGAGCTACAAAGGGTAAAAAGCCTGTCTTCAGTTGTCACTTTTTGGCTTTTGGATATGAGCTACAAAGGGTAAAAATGTCTTTTTACCCAGATAATGATATCCAGTTAGATTGATGCACTCTACCTTAGCTACAGTCAGGCTACCTGGCTTCTTTTTTTTAATTTTTTTATTTGAGGCTAAAATAGCCTGCCCAACCCATTGCCAAACACCGCCTTTGTATTAAAAATAATATTAAGTATATGAAAACGAGAAAATTTATGAGAGAAGGTTTGAGAGAGGAGAGAATCATTGTGAGTATCAAAAATCTAAAAATCTATGACGAAATTAGGGAAAAAAAACTCTCAAACCCCTATTTCAGATATAAAAAGTTCAGATTTACACTCTAAAACTGTAGATCTACACTTTAGAAGTGTAAAAGGAGTTGTCGGAGTATCACCAGAGCACCGCTGTAAATCTCCTAGAGAGAGAAGCTCTGCTCTCAGTCTGCGGAACTTCATTTTTTTTTATTAAATAATTTGAGTTGATTATGCTGCATTTTAATGCTTCATTTGTCAAGTAATGGGAAATAATTTTTAAAAAAAGGGGGACCTCAGTCCCACACCAGTGTATAGGGAAGGCAAGATGTACACAGCCTTACCTAACATGATTGAGTCGTATTTATTACACATGAAGGCCTTTCTCCTTTATGAGCAAATTGATAATGCAATAATGACAAAGAAGGGATCAGGTCCATTGGCTTTGATTCTTTTTTCTGTCTTATCCCTTTCTCTTCAAAGTACAAGTCTTATACTTCAAGATTGGTAGAAGAACCAAGAGAATAGGATTCTTTAATTGTGAAGCTAGGACTGTGATTTCGTCCAAGGAAATTCTTCCATTTTACCTATTTCATCATGACTGACTTGAAAAATAAATCTAATTGGGCTTTTGGTTATCAAGCTAAACCATGACATAAAGAATGCTGTTAAAATACACAGCCTTTTAGAAGAATTGAATCTTCTAATATCATCTTATTTCTTTTAATTGCAGAAGTATTTTGATAAGTGTACACACAACAGTCCTCAAGGGCATAGAGGTGGCTTTTATTTTTTGCAGCTATATGCATTCGTTCAACCATTTTTTTAAAAAAATAAAAATAAATGTCTACATATTTTGTAAAATTTTGATTAATTATATCAATAGACTAAATAACAACTTCATTTACACTTTGATTAAGCAATTTTGTTTTAGCTTTATCTTCTTTCAAGTTAACTACATGCATAGTGAGCTTGCTTCAAGAAGTTTAAGCAAATGTGTCTAAAGTCAGCATAACGGTATCATGATTCTTTTTACATGTAAACACCACAAAATAATATATATATATATCACAAAAAATACTGTTCAAGGTGGCAAAAACACGGAGTACATAAATTCATAAAACTGGAATGATGCAGACTTGAAAGAATGAAACAATTTATTGCATGTCTTTGTAGATGAATACACACAAATACATGAAGTTACCTCAACTATTACAAAGTTGCAGAGCGTTATGTATGAAATGGAAAGTAAATAAATTTAAACAAGCAAATATAATTCAATAAAAAATTGAACAAGAAGAAGATAATAACAATTCGCCTAGGCCACTTTCCTTGGGTACGTGGATGTTGTGAAAATTTGGCTCCTTTGGAATGGTTAAAGGCCTTTTTCCCCGTGACAATGACCTGGAAGCAGAAGAAGTAGCAGCTTTATTTGCATGGCTAATATCACTATGGCTTGGATCTCCTGCTTCCTCAGACCTTGAAGCTGTTGATGATATTTCCTTTATCACAGTGAGTTGTTTACCACAAGCCATTGCCTTCTTCGTTGAAGCAACCCTGAAAAGTGTATAGCTAAATCAGTCTTATGGAGAATTTTTCATAAATCAAGGATGAGATAACACAAAACCCAGAGCAGTACTCACCCTTTGGGACTAATAAACTGTTCATGCTGTGAAGATGACTTTGCCTTTCTTAAGCTGTTTTCTAATTTTTGACTAGTAACATCCCTGCCATATTCAACTCTGGAGGTTATTGGTTTAGGTTTTTGTTGTGTTGATTTGGAACATCTCTGTGGGTTATAGTAGCTATTTTTGGATATGCTTGTCCTTTTGAAGCTGTTCGACTCTATTTCTGCAAATTACAAGATAAAGAATTTTTTCAGGAAATCTCAAACTTTTGAACCACTGCTTTCACTTGTATCGTGATTGCACTTTCTTTGTTCGAGGCACTTCTCATTTCTCTGCGATCAAATGCAAAATATCTGGCTTCAGTATTATTCATTCAATGATAAATACAAGAAATAATCCCCACAAGAAAATGCTCACTTGGATTTCATTCCCATGCTTTTTGTGCAAACTTTTGCTTGGGAGCGTTGAGGCTGCTACAATTTCCTTACGAGGAACTAGTGCTTGCATTTTCCTCTCCAAGTTTGCTTCCTTAAGAATTCCTCTCTCCTAAAAAATCATCAGTTCTATTACATGTGACAAGCAAGAACATATTTTTTTGTACATAATTTAATTTGGGAAAGACACGGCTTACATCAGTCCTTCCTGAAAGGCTTGGGATTTGTGGGTTTTGGTTTTTAATACTTCACCCCTTGAGCACCAGTGGTATAAGCTAAACAAAATAATGAGATGATGCAACCATCTAATATGAAACAGAAAATTATATGTGATAAAGTTCTTGTTATTCTAGAACACAAGAGAAAAAGAAATAGAACCTTTTTAGTAATTTCATTTGTCTCCCGCTTGCGAAATATTTTTCTTTCAAAACTAGCCTCACACCTGTTACCATCAGAGGCCAAAGCATTTTCTTTGTCATCGCTGTCCGCGGCTTCACCTTCATGTCCTATTACTCCTAAATTTTCAAATTCGGTGCTGTGGTCTTCTGGGCTTTCTCTCTTCTCCGAACTTGCTTTTGTTTTTCCTTCCTTGTCAATTCCTTCACTGCTCTCATTGCCCCCTTCAAAGTTTTCTTCAAATTTGGGGAAATCATTTTCTTCCAAACTCCCTTCGTCAGAGTTTGATGAGGTGCTCATTTCGCCTCTTGAGGCATCTAACAACACCATGTCTGAATTATTTGTTAGTGGCACTACCTCTAAGCAAGTAACAGCTTCTTCTCGAGTAGAATTTATGGTATCCAAATTTCCTGATGTTTTCTCAGTTGACAACCATTCCTCACATGCATTTCCTTCAGTAATCCTTGAACTACCTAATACTGTTGGCTTATTTTTCCTACGAAGGAAAATATTATAAATGCGAGCGTGCCAGTAAGGATTGAAAAATCCTTACAGATTAAATTCAAGCCAATTATCAAGCGATTGTGTTGACGGTTCTTTTGCCTCAACAAAGAGGACTTCAAAATTGCTAAAGTGTAGAGAAAAGAAAAATTAAAAGAAGAAAGGGAGATGGAGAAAGACGATTGAGTGAACAATCAAAGTAATAATTACTTACCTCTACTCCTATGCTTCGAAAAGGAAGTGCATGAAATGCTTCGAAATGAAAGTGCTGAAAATAAATGTTTCGAAATATAAATCTATGTTAAACTACTCCTAAGATAAGGAAAATGACAAGAAATATTGAAATCAAGTGTCTTTGATTATGAATTCTGGATCTTACAATGTAGCCATGAATGGCTATTTATAGACAAATATTTGTAGGAAAAACTTCCAGAAATAACTACCCAATAACCACCTAAAACTACCCACTTTTCCATCTTCATTCCCACAATGCCACATATTCCTCCATGTCTTCGTAACTTCCTTTAACCTCCAATTAATGCTCCATGTTCTCCACTTTATTCTACAACATCTTTTTCACATTTCATAACTTCTCATAACCTCCAAATAAGTAGGAGGATGCTACATGTCCTGCAATTATATAAATAATAAATAATAATAAAAATTGCAGATTTATGGTGCCAACATTACCCCCCGCGGCCCTTAAAAATGATGTTTACTTGAATTTTTGAAGGGCCGAACCAAGCACATGACTAATTTAAGCAATAAAGTGCTTCGAATAATATCAACAAAGTGCTTCGAATGATATAATAGCACCAATAAAGTGTTTCAAATGAGTATGAAATTATGACTAGATGTCTCGAATGCTAGCTATTACGGACTAGTAACAAGCTTCGAAAGTGGTACAAAGGACCAAAATCATCTTTCGAAGGTTGAAAGTGCCGACAAAGGACAAATTACATCCTTCGAAATACTCCACAAAGCTTCGAAGGTTCACAACCACCATTATTGTTTCTTCGAAGCTGTTAATGCAAGATGGAGTGCTTCGGAGCTTACAAAATTATGGCAAAAGGGCCTTCGAAGCAGCTTTTGGCCAACATTGTAGTTATTCATATTTTGTATGTTCTGGTTCATACATAATTAATGAAAATATTAATTTTGTGCTTTGAACCAATAATTAATTCTTCGAAGACACCAAAACTGTTGTTCTTCGAACCACCTCATCATGCCAAAAATCGGCATTATTTGACAACTAATTAATTGTCATTTTACATATATTTGAAGAGATGTACACATTTCGAAAGTTTTCAAAGCTTTATACAATTTCGAAGGTGAAATAATCAACCTTCGAAACAACTCTTGATGCTTCGAATGTATCTTCAAAGCTTTATACAGCTTCGAAGGTGAAGTAATCAACCTTCGAAACAATTCTTGATGCTTCGAATGTGTCTTCGATGCTTTGATTGTGTACATACAAACAACTGGCCATCAATTTGAAGAGATAAGCCATTCTCAACCATTTATTTAAATGCACAGGCTTTTTCTAGCCAAGTTCATGCATTTTAAATGGTCATTCCTTGTTCTTAGTGCTTCGAACTCATAAGAACAATTTGTTAATTTTATTAGCCACATCATCAGAATTATATTTTGATGTGAACCACAAATCCAAAAAGGATTTTGAACACCAAAAGTCATGGTATAGTGTGACCATGAAAATTCATACTTTTTGACATTTTGAAAAATGTCAAAAATTTTGAATTCATGAACAATGGCTTGTTCATTATTCTTGACCATGTTTGTTTTAAAAACATGACTTTTGCCGAATAGGTTTTCATAATTATTTGGCAAAGTGGGTTGTTTTTCCATGTTAGCCATTAATGGCTTATGAAAATCACCCATAGATATGTTATTTTCATGACTTGACTCTCTAAAATTTGGTTTTTGGATCCCTCGAGTCATATATGGAACATCATTCTTAGCCAAATTTGGCTCAAGAACATGCTCTTTCATTGTGTTAATTTCATAATTTGGCTCTTTAAAAACGGACTCTTGAACCCCCCGAGCCATTGATGAAATCAACTCTTTGCTTTTGCTATTTTCAACCATGGAAAAATTCTGAAAAAATTCACCAATTCCGGCCATTAAAGCTTCAGTTAAAGACTTGGTAGTGAGAGTTGATAACTCATCATTCCATTGGCGAATTTCCATATCAAGTTGATGAATTTTTCCAATTAAATGGTGTCTTTTTTCTTCCACCAAATAATATCGTAATGGACGAAAGTTTATTTCATCAAGAAAATGGATCTCTTCTTGAAGATCCAAAATTTTTCTTTCACGCCAATATATTTCAAATTGACAAGTTCGAATGGCGAAATCCAAATTGTTTGTCATTTCTTACACTTGGCTGTCCCACTGGGCGTGCCAAAAATGTTGGCTTATTTTTTCTACGAAGGAAAATATTATAAATGCGAGCGTGCCAGCAAGGATTGAAAAATCCTTACAGATTAAATTCAAGCCAATTATCAAGCGATTGTGTTGACGGTTCTTTTGCCTCAACAAAGAGGACTTCAAAATTGCCAAAGTGTAAAGAAAAGAAAAATTAAAAGAAGAAAGGGAGATGGAGAAAGACGATTGAGTGAACAATCAAAGTAATAATTACTTACCTCTACTCCTATGCTTCGAAAAGGAAGTGCATGAAATGCTTCGAAATGAAAGTGCTGAAAATAAATGCTTCGAAATATAAATCTATGTTAAACTACTCCTAAGATAAGGAAAATGACAAGAAATATTAAAATCAAGTGTCTTGGATTATGAATTTTGGATCTTACAATGTAGCCATGAATGGCTATTTATAGACAAATATTTGTAGGAAAAACTTCCAGAAATAACTACCCAATAACCACCTAAAACTACCCACTTTTCCATCTTCATTCCCATAATGCCACATATTCCTCCATGTCTTCGTAACTTCCTTTAACCTCCAATTAATGCTCCATGTTCTCCACTTTATTCTCCAACATCTTTTTCACATTTTATAACTTCTCATAACCTCCAAATGAGTAGGAGGATGCCACATGTCCTGCAATTATATAAATAATAAATAATAATAAAAATTGCAGATTTATGGTGCCAACAAATACCGAGCCATCCCTTGATTTCATGTCAATCTCCATGCTGCTTAAGTCATTTTCAACCGTTTCCTTGGGCATAGAGTTGCAAGGTTTATTTCCCTTCTCGATACATCTTAAAGATTTATTTCCCTTCTCCTTGCAGTTTGGAGGCCTAAACAATTCCTTGGCCTTGCTTTTGTCCTTGTAAGCACTAAGTTTTGTTCTAGAAGGATTCAAAGGCAATGATTTGTCAGGATCGCGTCTAATGTCCTTCGATGATTTGTTAGAATGCCCCAATATGCGCTTCCTTTGACTGGCTATCTCAAGCCTTTTCATCCCTTCACAAATCTTCATTAAAGGAGTACGCAATTCCGATGAAGTTTTTATGCTGATGACTTTCTTTGGGGACTGGAAAACCAAAGCCTTTGCTACCGTTCTATTCTTTGGTTCTGCAATGTTTGTTGGCTTCAGGTTCTGAACACTTCGAAAGGAGTTTGGACTAGGAAGGGAATTTTTGTTCCTGGGAGTAGTTAAGTACTTGGCTGCAACTTGCTTGACCTTGGGATTTGGGGTTGAACTGAGCTTGGAAAGAGGCTTAACTTTCCCTCTTGCATCACCCATTTTCTGAGAAAATGAAGAAATCACTGCTAATCTTGATATTCTAGACTTTGAAGGTTTTGCTGGAACTGAAAGTGGGCATTTCTCATTCACACTAAAAGATCAAGTAAAGTGTGTTGGTGAAAATTAAAATTACATAGACCACAGACAACAAATGATAAAAATTTGAATTCATCCATTTAAAACCTTTTTTTTTTAGTACCTAGAATTCTTTTTCCTAGGAAGCACGGATACGGGATACGGGTACGATACGATACGGATACGGCGATATGACAAAATTCAAAAAAGTAGGATACGGATACGGCGGGGATACGTTTATAAAAAATATTTTTTTCACAATTTTTAGTAATGTAGCATACACAAAAATAAAACTTCAACAGTTTTTTTGTAATGTAACATACATAAAATAAAACTTCAACAATTTTATGGTAAACAAATCAAACAAAACAAATTGTATGTAACTCATTTCCTAAAACAAAACAAAACAATTTTTAGTAATGTAACTCATTTCCTAAAATTTATGGTAAACAAATAAAACAAAACATTAATATAGCATCACCCATAACAACCATAATGCATCACCCATAACAAAAAATTCATCAATTCAATTAAATTTCAATAATATAACATCACCCATAACAACCATAATGCAATTCAATCCCAAATTAAGGGGGAAAAAATTTACAAAGTTCATTTATTTATCAATAAGTTTATTTATTTATTTATAAGTTTTTTTACCTTATTTGATTTATTAATAAGTTTACAAAGTTTATAATTTTATAAGTTGACAAAATTTATTTTTAATAAGTTTATTTATTTATTTATTAATAAGTTTTTTTTACCTTATTTGATTTATTATTAATAAATTTACAAAATTTATAATTTTATAAGTTGACAAAATTTATTTTTAATAAGTTTATTTATTTATTTATTAATAAGTTTTTTTACCTTATTTTATTTATTTATTAATAAGTTTATTTATTTATTTGTTTTATCAGATAAAACAAATAATTTTTTTTTAAATTTTTTTATTTGTTTTATCAGATAAAACCGAATACATATAATTTTTTTTTAATATCTTATTTGATTTGCAGTATACATACACAAAAATTAAAAAAAATATATATATATACATATGCAAAACAGAGAGACGAATCGAGATCGACCAAGAAAGGGGGAGATGAGATCGAATCGAGATCTCCAACCAGACAGATAGATCGAGCGACAGCGAGAGGGAGAGGGAGAGAGAGAGAGTTCGTGAGATCGAGTGAGGTAGACAGAGGGAGAGAGAGAGGGACGAACCTAATGATCGACGATCGTGGAGCTCCTGTTCGCGAACCTGGTCGACGATCGGCGAGCTGCTGTTCGAGATGACTACAAACTCCTTCTCCTCTTCCTTCGCGGCTGCTGTTCGACCTAGGTAAGAGAGGGTTTGATTGATTATTATTTTTCCTTTTTTTTTGTGTTTTATTTCATCTCATTTTTAGATTTTATAATTTGACCCCATTTTAAGTTTTTAAATTATTTTTTTGCCCCGCCGTATCCATACCGTATCCTGACCGTATCCTAGACGTATCCGAAATTCAAAAATTTTAAAAAAAATTGGATACTTCATTTCTCGTATCTGATACGTATCTCGCCGTATCAGGCGCGTATCCGTATCCGATACGTATCCGATACGCGTACGGGGCCTATTTCGGAGTATCCGTGCTTCATAGCCCTTGTAGTGTCGAGACCTACGATATACTACTCTATGATGACTGGAAAAATGGTTCCACACCGACTCACCGGCGACGCTGACACCGACACGACTCTCGTCCTTCTCTCTCCAAGGTAAGTAAGCATATCTATATATAATCTCAGTATTCTTATTCTGATTAGGGCTTTTTTACATTACATTTAACTTGATTGTTTTGATTCAACGAAAACGCAGACAGGCATTGGAGAGTGGAGGCAAACATTTTGGTTGAATTTGAGGCTCTGGTTGTCTTTACCTATAGTCACCACTGTTTAAAAGTACCCTCTCTAACCTTTTTTTTTTTTCTTCCTTCTCTCAAATAAAAATTGAGATGTTGATTTATGGTTTATTTGTGATTGAAGTGATGTGCTAAAATTAAGGATTTTGATTTATTGTTATTTATGCTAAAAGTAGGGATTGTGGTGTCATAAATTAGGATTTTTTATATTTGTGGTGATTTGCGCAAAAATTAGGGATTTTGATTTGTGCTAAAAGTAGTGATTTTGATTGATGATTTTTATTTTAGTTAAAAAGAAAATAGTCATGGAGAAATACTTCAAGACTGTGTTTGGTTTATGGATTTGGACACGAAAAGAAAAAATGTAGGAGAATTGTGAATGACATATAGTTATATTTCATCGGTGTTTTATACACCTTTTTCCTTTCGCTTCCTAAATTCCTTCTCAAATCCACAAACCAAACATAGCACAAAAGAAAATGAATGTTGGAATTGTCTATTACTAAAAAAAGATGATAATTTTTTTTCCCTTGAAACATAGTCGCATAGAAATCAATTTGGTCTAGGAAGCACGGATACGGATACGGGATACGGGTACGATACAATACGGATACGGCGATACGACAAAATTCAAAAAAGTAGGATACGGATACGGATACGGATACGGATACGGCGGGGATATGTTCATAAAAAATATTTTTTTCACAATTTTTAGTAATGTAGCATACACAAAAATAAAACTTCAACAGTTTTTTAGTAATGTAACATACATAAAATAAAACTTCAACAATTTTATGGTAAACAAATCAAACAAAACAAATTGTGTGTAACTCATTTCCTAAAACAAATTGTATATAACTCAGTTCCTAAAACAAAACAAAACAATTTTTAGTAATGTAACTCATTTCCTAAAATTTATGGTAAACAAATAAAACAAAACATTAATGTAGCATCACCCATAACAACCATAATGCATCACCCATAACAAAAAATTCATCAATTCAATTAAATTTCAACAATATAGCATCACCCATAACAACCATAATGCAATTCAATCCCAAATTAAGGGGGAAAAAATTTACAAAGTTCATTTATTTATCAATAAGTTTATTTATTTATAAGTTTTTTTTACCTTATTTGATTTATTAATAAGTTTACAAAGTTTATAATTTTATAAGTTAACAAAATTTATTTTTAATAAGTTTATTTATTTATTTATTAATAAGTTTTTTTTTTTTTTACCTTATTTGATTTATTATTAATAAATTTACAAAATTTATAATTTTATAAGCTGACAAATTTATTTTTAATAAGTTTATTTATTTATTTATTAATAAGTTTTTTTACGTTATTTTATTTATTTATTAATAAGTTTATTTATTTATTTGTTTTATCAGATAAAACAAATAATTTTTTTTTAAAATTTTTTTTATTTGTTTTATCAGATAAAACCGAATACATATAATTTTTTTTTAATATCTTATTTGATTTGCAGTATACATACAAAAAAATTAAAAATATATATATATATACATATGCAAAATAGAGAGATGAATCGAGATCGACCAAGAGGGGGGGAGATGAGATCGAATCGAGATCTCCAACCAGACAGACAGATCGAGCGAGAGCGAGAGGGAGAGGGAGAGGGAGAGAGTTCGTGAGATCGAGTGAGGCAGACAGAGGGAGCGAAAGGGAGAGAGAGAGACGGACGAACCTGATGATCGACGATCGTGGAGCTCCTGTTCGCGAACCTGGTCGACAATCGGCGAGCTGCTGTTCGAGACGACTACAAACTCCTTCTCCTCTTCCTTCGCGGCTGCTGTTCGACCTAGGTAAGAGAGGGTTTGATTGATTATTATTTTTCCTTTTTTTTGTGTTTTATTTCATCTCATTTTCAGATTTTATAATTTGACCCCATTTTAAGTTTTTTAAATTATTTTTTTGCCCCGCCGTATCCATACCGTATCCTGACCATATCTGACCGTATCCTCGCGTATCCTAGACGTATCCGAAATTCAAAAATAAAAAAAAATTGGATACTTCATTTCCCGTATCTGATACGTATCCCGCCGTATCGGGCGCGTATCCGTATCCGATATGTATTTGATACGCGTACGGGGCCTATTTTGGAGTATTCGTGCTTCATAGATGATACATTGGGATTGTTTTTATTGCAAATTTTATTAGCCGATCAAATTGGAAAATTTTTAATCGATTAATGATTTATCTAGTGAATTTATTCAACAATAATTGGTGGCCCGAAAAATCATGGCTCGAATGATTCGAAAAATTCAAAACAACGTCGTTTTGAATATAAAACGATGTCGTTTTGACACAATCGAGCCATTCGAGTCACAAAAATTCAGGCCACCAAACATTTTTCGAATTTATTTTAGGATTTTAGATAAACCAATAGATTCTAATAGTTAGATTTAATTCTCATCAAGTCCTATTGAAAATAAGTCTTGATAAAATTGTCGTTAAAAATAATTTTTTTGTGACAATTTTTTATATATGTCATTAAAAATTGATAATTAATGACTTTTTTTTGTCATAATTTTTATAAATTATCACTAAAATTTACAATTAATATTTTATGCAAATTAGTCCGAATGTGTTTTGAAAAGAAATTTATTTGGGCTAATTCGGTCAACACAAATTTGGCAGAGTGGTCTGTTTTTAATATTAAGAGCACCTCCACGTTGGAACAAAAAATTTATTAAATTTCAATAAAAAATTAATGAAATTTTTGATTTGATGTCGTTGGATTTAATATTAAAATTATTTTTTCATCAAATTTTTTCACATTTCTAGTTGTCCAGGCAGATGTCGTAAAGGTCATCCGGACATGAACAAAAAAAATTGCCAAATTGTCTTAGGTGGACATCCGGTCCAACAGTAATAATTTAAATTTGATAAAATATCTATTTCTCCCTCTATTTGATATCACTTTAATAAAAACGTTAAAGTTCATTTTTTAAGACCTTTTTTTTTCATTTTGAATTTGATAAAAGATTTGAGTAATGGTTGGAGATGGTCTAAGAGATGTTAATCATTATTTCTATGGAAAAAAAAGAAGAAGATAATTTTAGTTTAAGGGATTGATATTAAGATTTTATAAGGTAAACAATATATAATGTCTTTATATGTGACGAATTAAAATTTTTCTAATAATATTATTGATGGCCTTAATTAATATAAAATATATATATTTGACCTCTCCTACTATCAAAAGTTGGGAAGAAATGTTTTACTAATTTCTCAACAAAAATTATATATATAATAAATAATTATCTCACTAAATTAATTGAATAATTAATCTTATACTAATTTATAAAATTATTAACTTTTCACTAATCAAATAAGGCCTAATTTTTTATTTATTTATTTTTTTGGGGGGGGGGGGGGGGGGCGCTATGGTCATTATTTTGATGCGATTAAATAGGATAGAATTATCGATAAAACTGTGAGGTATAAATTATATCATAAAATTAGGTGAGATGAAATATTAGATATATGATAAAATTTTGAAAAATAAGTTATACTTTTGAATAATAGATGTGAGGAAATCTTATGGTACAGACCTCTTCAAGGGTGTTTACCATATGTAATCAACTACAGAATATATAATTTTACTATAAAATTTTGTAGTATCAATTACAAAATGTACAATCTCATTACAAATTAACGAAATAAAATATTCAAAATTTTACGGTTGATATAACAAAAGTGGTGGTGGATGGTGTGGGGTGGCGGGAAGAGTGGGAGATGGAGAGAGAAAATGAATGAAAAATTATTTTTTAAATAAATGAAACCAAATAAAAAAAATGAAATATATTATAATGATGTATACACATCAAAATATGAATTTGTTAAATTATATGTGTATGTTTATGTATATAAATAGAAAAATATTATGAACTCACCCTTAGGAACTCATAATTTATCCCAAATGGATTTGTATGGTGTAGTTAATGAAGTGTGGATTCATGTGTAAAATGAATTTGAGCTATTAATTTATTTTTTTGGATAAATTCTGAGTTGATTGGGATGGATTTGTGGTGTTGTTGATACAAATAAATAAAATTTTATTAAAATTTATGTTGCAACATATGCAATATAGGAGAATAATTTAATCTCTAGCAAGTTTAACTTTAATAAATAAATATAATTTTAATTATAAATTTATTTTTAAATTGAATACTCACTTTAATAGTCAATATAATGATTAAATTAGTAGGAGAATTAATATATTAAAATTAAATAATAACTCTAATTATTTAATTTTCTATTAAAGATATTTATAAATTGAAATTTAAAAAAAAAAAAATCCTAGGCATGCCTACATTCTTGTTTGAAAAAATATTAAAGATATTATAGGCATGCCTACATTCTTGTTTAAAAAAAATATAAAAAAAAAAAAACCTAAGCTCTCAAAATGCTCACAAAAGCACAAACCAAAAAAGAAGAAAAAATAAGAAGAATAAAAAAAAAGGAAAAATTATTTATAAGTCCTATTAGGGAGACTTATGTAATGTAAAGTCCTATAAAATTTCTTATTAAGTTTGAAGTCCTATTTAAATTAGAAAGTATTCCATTAAGTCTTATCTATTGTGTTTAAATAGAATTAGTTTACTTTTATACCCTTGATATATGTTGCAATGTTTTAACCGTATTGTTTCCAAACTGTTTGGTGCCGTGATATGCGCCATGATCGCAGAGTCTGTTAGGTTTTCAAAATTTTATTGGGTTGGATGGTTTGGTTGTTTCATCTTGCCGCTTTGGAGTTAGATTATTTGAGGGAAGGAGATCAAGTTGTCTGCTTATTCAATTGGTGAGTGTTGCTCTGGTTTTTTCCCTATTGTTTTGTTTTCAATGTCCTTATATATCGTATGGATTTTGCAATCTGTCATAGCAATCCATTAGCACACTTTGTAATGGTAATCTCGCATCAACTTCCGTGGTAATGATATTGTGTTATAATGTTCACATACGTGTCACATTACGTTTCGTAAAAGTATTTTACGAAAGCTTATTAGATTAGAAAGTGAAAATGTGAGAATGTTGCTGGGTTCTGCAAAATGGTACAGCCATACATTGGCGCAATTCCCTTAGACTCAAAGGTTGTTACGTGCGTAATGGTCTGTGTTACATTCGTATGTATTTAGTTTGTGTTTTGCAGTTGTGCTACTTTTTCAAAACATATGTCACATTACGAATCATAAAATTATTGGGCTTTATTTTTTTTCCTTTTCAATGTCTCATTTGCTTGTTTGTGGATACTATTGGAATGTATGTGAATGTAACTCACATACACATAAACATGAGCATGGTTTTTGTATTGTGTTGTCTCATTCTTGTATTTACTGTGGACATATGTATCACATTTCGTTTCGCAAACTCTCTGGTTTATATTTTTTACAATTGAATGTGACAATTGTATCGGTTGATGGAAATTATTGGAATGTATATTAATGTTAATCTAGCTTTTCTTTGTATGTTATTTAATTTGGGTTGTCATTGTTCAGATATAAAATTGAATGTGATTGATTGTTATTGAATATGGGTTGGACCACGTTGTTCGATGTCGATGTTACTGCGCTCACATTTGATTTCATGTCACATATCTTCCATGCATTGTTCTTTTGTTTTTTGTAGAATGTATGACACGGTTAATGTTTCATTCATTTTGTTGTGCAGGATATGGACATCATACTATTTTGCACCTTCGGTTCATCCACGATTGCTGTCAGGGGTGTTAATGGATTGATATTAAAACAATTGATACAAAATTTATATGGCAGGTGGGTGGATGTGACACCATCATCAATTTCCATTTCTTACAAATTATCGTGTCACGAGAACCAATTCATGATGAGTAATAATGTGGACATGAAAAACATGTTTTCCATTGCAAGGTCCATTGGTGTTACCTATATCAACGTTGCGATTGACTCGTAAAATGAGATGGATGAGTTGAATCAAGGTACTCAATTCAGTGGGACTATGTCTGCAAATCAAATGGATCCTCACAGTGAACCATTTCTAGGTCCCCAACCTAGTGCAGATTTATTGCCCAATTATTGTCGCCATAGTGAGAAAATGTTGATGATAGTTGATTGGTCACACGGAATTAGTCATGTAGGCCAATGTTTCGAAGGGGGTGTTGCTGTTTTTCGTTTGGTTTTGTCCAAATATGCTATTGAGTGTGGGTTTGGCTTCAAATTTGTTAAAAATGATTCAGTGCGGGTTACGGCAGTGTGCACGTTGCGAGAGCAAAAAGGGTGTTCATGGTTGATACATGGAAGGGTTCAAACATGCAATGGATATTTTTACTTGAAGACGTTGAACAACTTGCATAGTTGTGGTGCTGTTGTTCGCACTAGGAAGAATAACAAACTTAACTCTGAATTGGTTTGCAATGTTATTGGTGATCAGTTACGTGATAAGCTGCTTACACGTCCCACTAACGTCGTGTTTGACCTAAAAAAGGAGTACGGCCTTAATGTTAGTTACCATATAGCATGGTTAGGTGTGGAGAAGGCAAGAGGCGAAGTGTATGGTGACTATCATGTTTCATTTGATCAACTTATGTGGTATGCGGATGCGGTTATGCAGTACAACCCTGGGAGTTATGTCAACTTAGATTTCGAGCAGTCTACCGGCCGATTTAAGCGGTTCTTCATATTATTCAAATCTTGCATTGACGGATTCAACCATATTCGCCCATTATTGTTTCTTGATGACACTTTTTTAAAAGGGAGATTTAAAGGCAATTTGCTTGCAGCGACGGGGAAGGATGGCAAGAAAGGTATGTGTCTTACGATGATTACTTCATACTTCCATATACTAAAGCATTACATTGTGAGCAAACATTTTTTTAAAGTCCACAACAGTAGTGGTTGATCCCCATTTGCAAGATTGTTTCCAATTTAATGTTATTTTAATAACATTGTGTATGGTACGATTCGAATTATGAACAATTGTTAATGTGGACGTAAACTTTGTTAAAAATATTACACATCTAACGGTAAACCTGTTAAATCTGCCAGGTTTATTCCCATTAGCTTTTGCTATTGTTGACTCTGAAACAACTGCAAATTGGACTTGGTTTTTACATCAACTGACAAAGGTTGTCAGTAGTGCTTGCACATTAACTTTCATATCTGATCATAATATTGGGCTGCTTGAATCCTTGCCTACTGTATTCCCATCTGCACACCATGCGTACTGCTTACAACATCTCCAAGCAAATTTGAAGGACAAATTACGATGGGTTGACAACCGTGTACGTTTTGGTTTAATGGCCAAGTTGCGTGAATGTGCATATGCTCCAACCGAGGCTTCGTTTCAGCAGCATTGGACGAAGCTAAAAAGAACAGGACGATCTGGAATAAATAATTTCTTGGAAGATATGCCACCGAAGCATTGGGCCAACGCATATTTCAGGTTCGTATGAGATTTACACGTGCTAACATTGCAAGTACCCAATATGTGATAACATTTTCATTATGTTTTCATAATGTTAACAAGGGCAAACGATATGGGGAGATGACCTCGAACACTGCAGAATCGTTTAATAAATGGATACTTGATGCTCGTAATTATCTAATCACAAGGTTGGTTAATACAATCAGCAATCAAATAATGACTATGAGGGCTGAGCGTGAAGTTTTGGCTACTAATTGGAATGAGTTACTTTGTCCGAAAATGGAAAGCCGTGTTAGGGAGGTGTACTCCAATGGTTGCACATGGATTGTTAGCCAGGCAAATGAAGACATATACGAGGTCTATTCATGTCCAACGGTGTTAGTAGACGTTGGCAAGCATTCATGTTCATGTTTCCAGTGGCAATTGAACGGATTCCCATATGCACATGCGGTGGTTGCAATACAGAATAGTGGAAGAGATTTTAGTACATGTGTTGAACAATTTTTCACCGTCGATCAGTACAAAGCCGTTTATTCCGGATACATTCAGCCAATACCAACAGTTGACAAACCCTCCTATTTGAAAGACGACTTCATCATATATCCACCGGAAGTTAAACGTCCTCCAGGGCGACCCAAGAAGAATCGAATACCATCTCGGGGAGAGAAACTAAGTCAGATCAGGTGCAATCGATATGGCTGCATGGGCAGCCACAACCGAAAGACATGTAAAGAACCAATTTAGTAATAGGCATTTAGCAGGAACATTTGTAATTTGTTTTGAATAGCAGCATCGTATTATCGTAGTAATATGTATCGACGCAAATTGATGACAGATTTTAATAAGTGAACACACTACTTACAATTGATCATTCAGCTATTTTTTCTTTCACACTGTTTCACTCATATGTTAGTGTTACATGTTTATTTATTTGGTCATGCAAACGTATGTTTCAAACATATGTAATACGTTTGACAAAATGTGTTGCACGCTGGCCTTGTATGTGAGAAGACATAGTTTTTCTAAGATAGGTGATGTTGGTGTTATTGTCTCCATATGACAGGTTATCATGCAACCAGTTAGTCAATCTTAAATTACAGCAAATTCTTGACATATTAAATTGTCAAAGCACACCCAAACGCTATATACATACTTATTGAACAACAATTTCAAAATGTGTGGCATGTATACACAACTGAGCCACATCTATCTAACAAAACCCAACCCCCTAAACATCCTATCACAATTAGTAAACACTCCAACACATTCGTCTTAAATATATATAAGCTGTACATTGGAAGTCAAATTTTGTGACAGCAATCTATCATCGACACGTAACGTGAATGTCCGAATCAACAATTTCAGTGACGTAGACAACAAACGCCATGTTAGCAATCCTCAATATTTGTAGTTGCCGTTTCAATATCCTTACAACAAATTCCATACACTGTCATCACAATATACGAACTACAACTAGACAACCAAGATTCCTTTTCACCTTCTCATTCGCATGCACCTATACATTCACATTCACATACACCTACACATTCACAATCACATTAAATTTGGCAATATCATTTACACATACACATTCACATTCCTATTTTCCCACTCAGTAAGACAAATGCCCAAAACTGCCATACATTCGCAATCACAACCTTGCTATTAAATGTAAACAACCAAACCTGTTCTGTCATTCACAATCACATGCAATTTCACATTCACCATCACATTAAAATAACCCTTCACATTCACACAACCACATTCACATTTGTATTTCACATTCGTGAAAAAAGTACAAAACACTATCATACATTCACATTTACATTTTGGGTATTACAGGTATATAACCAAACCTGTTCTGACATTCACATTCGTATTCACTGTCACAACCACCATCACATTTACATACAACTTCACACTTACTCAACCACTTTCACATTTGCAATTTCACACTCCCTAATACAAGTACCAAACACTGCCATACATTCACAAACACAATCTGGGTATTAAAAATGAAC
This sequence comes from Camellia granthamiana, assembly GCA_036172215.1. Classification (NCBI taxonomy): domain Eukaryota; kingdom Viridiplantae; phylum Streptophyta; class Magnoliopsida; order Ericales; family Theaceae; genus Camellia; species Camellia granthamiana. Next base: position 132,186,465 of record CM069908.1, read on the forward strand.
AACCAACATCGTTTCACAACATTACCATTCACATTCACCTCACATTATGAGTTACATTACCAATTACATTCACATTTACGCAACCACATTCACACTTATGTAGCCAACATTCCTACTGCCCTTAAATTCCTACTGACATTACTGAATGACACATAAAGTCATATTAACAAAATAAAATGCATACCAAAAAAAATCAATTAACCATTGTAGTCTATTCCCAAAACAAAATATACTAATCAGTAATCCATATTAACAATGCAACTAAAAACATCAAAAACTTCTAATTTTTCCTGTACCACCAAACTTTTTATACCATTCCAAAACAAATTAAGTGTGATTATATACCCAAAATATCAAATCTGCACCCATATACCACCATCGGAAGATAGTCAATTGCCAGCCACAAATGACCTTCTCCTGTCATTTACAAATGACTTCACCATACCGGCTCGCATCGTTTTGTAGCTCTTCCCTCCCATTGACTTGTCAACATCTAGGTGACGCACAAGTTACTTCATAATGAGCATACTATAATTCCACAATCATTCCTATTACGAAAATTCAAGTCATTAGTAACAATGTCAAAACAAACCACGAGCAATGTACGGAAACATGAATGGCATACGTTGCAAAGAAACGTAACAAACTTACGAGTCTGGTTTTTGTTGTGGACAATAATCAATCACTAGAAGCTCCCTCACCAAGTCTTGTGTTTCAACTGTGCCTACCTTCAGTCTCCGATTTATGTAATCCTCAAAGTAGGATTTCTATATTATTGTCAAATTTATATTACAATAATTAGTTTTGTTATCCAAAATAAAATACAAATATCACTGCAAGTAACTAATTGATGTTTACTAACCAGCAACCACGCTTTCCAGTAATGTTTGTCTTCCCTCCCACGTCCTGGTTTCATAGAGTTGTAATGCATCCAAAACCCCTCCTCAGTGTCATATACCATTAGTGTCCAATGGTTATCTAAGTGGATTGGGAATTGAATATATCTAGCCTCCAGGGCATGCGGGGCACGTATGGCCAAGTACTTGTCACGTACATCTTCGGCCACATCTCTTATCGTAGGTTGCAGACATTCATTTTGGAAATTTAAAAGCACAAACTAAAAATGACTAAATTCATTTCATCAATTGCATGTCTTACCAAACATAATGTGCTGAAAATGTATGATTTTTCCTCATCCGTGGATTTAGGCGCCTTCATGTATTGCTCGTACATCAGCATTTCCGCGCATGCATCAATTACCTATGTGGAAAAAAAACAATTTTTTATTTTCCTTCTCTTGTATACATGTACGTAAATTGCATTCTATGTGAAGAAGCTCAAGAAGTTTCATGAATAATTAGAAATACCATACTTACATTGCCTCGTAATGTCAACCCCTTAACGATCGCCCGTATATCATTGAAAGACACAGAGTTGGTACCATTCTGCCCAGTCCAGACTTGCGCACTACAATACATTTTTTGACCAATAAATTCATGTACAAATGCAAAATGGTAGGAGCAAGTTGCAAAACTTACCTGTCACCCCCTTTCTCGTATGCTTCTTTAAGCTTGTCTTTTTCTTGCGTTGATAACAACTTCCAGATTGGTAAACAATTAGTCAAGTCGAATAGAGAAAATGTCCTATCTGGGTCTGCAATGTTGTCAACCTCAATGATCTCATTTTGCATTTTTTGTTCATTGGCACACTCACCCCCATTGACCACACCACTATCAGATGGTTTCATCAGCCTCCCCAAAACCAATGGATATTCATACTCTGGCAGTTTATGCTCCTTCCTATTTTATTTTTTTTAATGTTTCTCACAAGCGAGTTCTGCAACGCAGTTGTTCCAGTGTTTTGGTTAATACCAGCCATTAAATCCACATCACATGCCACATGCCCAATGTCGTTGATTAGGGTTACATGAGTATCTACCCCTTGTAACTCTGTCTTCTCATTCACATCAGATGGAAACGACATTGACAATGGCATAATGGCAAGTACGTTTGCCTCACAGTGGTACATTTCCTCATTACTTTGCTTCATCTCCTGTAGACTAGCAGCTGCTTGGGTGTATTCATGGACTGCGTACTCCTCTAACTGTTCCACGAGCTTCGTGTTTTTGTCATTAAGCTCATCCACTAGCTGCTTCATCCTTTCAATGCCACATTCCTTCTGGTTATTGGTCACTATGATTTCATGTTCTAACTTCCTACATTTTTCTTCGTATGCTGCCATCATTATTGCCAGTTCTGTCTCTAATGCAAATATGACATTTGATTTACATTGGAGTTTTATCTCAAGCACACCAATTTTAACCAGTGCTCTCTGGTATTCTTCAGACGTAGACGCACACCGAGCACACTGATCATTACTCTCAGCACCACCTCTATTGACATCTCCTTCATTTTGTACATTTCGCTTTATGTTGTCCAGTCCATGGACACTAATACCATCAGTTGAACCCAAAATTCGGCCATCTACATTTGTCCCAGTTGTTGACCCCATGTTCTTACCAACCCCACTGCGATTTGAACATTCGGCCTTTGCTCCAATTTCTGTAACGTCTTTCATCTTCGTGAAGCGCCGTTTAGAATGACTCATGTGCAGATCTCCTATCACAACTTGCAAACAATTTAAAAATTAAAAATCAAAAATAGTAATTGCAACATCTAATATTTACTCTAATGGTACACAAAATCATACGTTAACATCATGTCGCTGCTCGATGTCCACTGCTCTTATCTTTGTGACCAACTTGCTGATATTCCATTTCATAAACCTCGGAAATCCATCTCCACAATCTGCTTGTATCAAGTTGGTGTGCTCACATATCCAAAACTGTGTGACCATGGGTTAAAAACATTAGTTGTAAAAAAATTTCAAAACAAATACACGTATCAAAGCTACCAAAGAAAATCAAAATTATATTGTGGGAAAAATAAAAAAACAGAGCACTAACAAGGAGGGCAGTAACACATCCAGTAACTTTCTCAGGCTTAGAGTAAAATCCCTTAATTGACTCCATCAAAGTTGTGCAAATTGCTCCAGCCCAATCATATGCCTTCATGTTCTCTAGATCCTCTACAACCCGGACGAACCCCCATCCCACGGTCTTGCCTGAAGTTGCAAAGAATAACTTCCCACACAAGTATAAACATAGTAACTTTACTACATCCTTGTGGTCCTGAGTAGTGTTCCCGAGTAATGCATCCATTAACAGTTCCTTAATGGTCTTCAAGTTTATGCGTGCTATGTTGGGACACCTTCATTGGATGAAGTCGGTTGGAAGTCTTGGCCCATGTGACACATCTAAACTCTTCTTACCACCATGAACTCCAAATATTAGTTGCATATCGATGCTCGTCAACTCAATGTGTTTACCACCAATCAAGAAAGCAGACTTTTCTGGAACAAATGTCTGAATGATCCTCATTACAATGTCATCGCATTTTTGGAATTCATGTCGGTTTAGATCGGTTTTCGCATCGCATCCAACAGCAACCAGAACGGTGTTTTCTAAAGATGATGCAAATGCTCATCTTTAAGTTTTGACGCTGCCACCAGCTTCACAATTCCAGCAATATTGGAACGGTAACAAAATCTTGGTTGTTTGTTCAGTCGTTGTTGAGGCTCATATTTCAGCTTCTTTCCTTTTCGGACATTGCTTTGCCCTAATGCGTTCATATTCTGTGACGGAGTTTGAGACCGTTGTCTTTTACCAATTCTAGTCCCTTCACATCTGCTCACTTTCACCTTGCAGCCTTTCTGTGGTGTACCTTTAATTGTGCCTCCTGGAAAAAATGCCACAAATATTTCACATTTCGTATAGAAGCAAGATCCCACTGAACACTTTTGTGAATATGTAATTTAATAGCAATACGTAACATTACATGTCAGCATGTTCGTCATGAATATTAAAATGTGGTCTGATAACATGTAGTTGTACATGTATTCAAATCAAACCTCATGACCTACACTCGTACATTGACATTGGAATTGGACGACAATAAATCATGTGACTACGAAATAAATCTCTACGTATGTTTCAACAACTGTGTTTAAAATTAATGTTAAAATTAATTATAATATTTTCATTTGCACATTCACAGTTCAAACATGTAATAATCTTCTCGCGAACTCCAACAGACATTATAACGGAATTTACCGTCACACAATTCAGAACTTTAAAAGTAATTACGCGCCCACATTCACGGCCATGGTTTCAAATGTGACTGAGAAGTACTTGAAGTAACTGTGAGTAATGTCAGACATGCCAATTAATGCAATAATTTGAACCCGAAAATATTCAAAAATGTGGTATGTGAAGCTTGTCAACCAAAACTACTACAAACACAAACGTGATGTGACACTTTGTGCATGTCCTGTTGTGTCGTAAATATTCATTGCACATTCTTTGTTTAAACATGTAATAATCGTCCTACGAAATCCAAGAGATATTTTTGTGGAATTTACCGTCACACAATTCAGAAATTTGTGAGTAATTAAGCGGCCACATTCACTACTATGGTTTCAAATATGATTGAGAAGTACTTGATGTAACTGTGAATAATGTCAGACATGCCAATTAATGTGCCAATCTAACTGTGAATGTGAAGTACTCAAAAAGTGACTGTGAAGTACTCGAAAATGTGACCGTTAAGTACTCGACGTAACCATGAAATACATACAGACATGCCAATTAATACAATAATTTGAACCCAAAATAAAAGAAAATGTGCTGTGTGAAGCTTGTTATTGAAAACTACTACAAACACAAACGTGATATGACACTTTGTGCATGTCCTGTTGTGTCCTACATATTCATTGCACATTCACAGTTCAAACGTGTAATATTCTCCCCGTGAATTCCAATAGACAATATAACGAAATTTACTGTGACACAAATCAGAAATTTAGAAGTAATTTCGCACCCACATGAACGACCATGATTCAAAAAGTGAATGTGAAGTACTCCATGTGACCATGAATACTGTCAGACATGCCAATTCCGGCAATAATCTGAACCCAAAAATAAAAGAAAATGTGCTACGTGAAACTTGTCAACGGAAACTACTATCAACACAAACGTAATCTCTTCATATGCTTACATGAAATCACAACCATACAACCCAAATCATGTTACATTTTTGTTTCTCTCCATGTCGCAATCTACAAACACTGTCCCTCAAATATCTTGACAAATTCACAAATATGTAAGCAGATCAACATAGGACGTGGCACTAGCCACGTCCGACAACTTACTTGTATATCTGAGTGAAAACAACCAAACGACATCGTACCACAACGTGGCACTATAGACACAGTCCAACTTACATGTGCTTCCACTCACATCCGACACTAATTTCATACTGGGCCACAATCACATTCATTAACTGTAACTCACACACAACACCAAGACGTGGCACCATTCACATTCAACAACTGGTTTTTTAAAGTTAAGCTGTATAACCAAACGATATCGTACCACAATGAGAAACCCCCAAAATAGTCTACCAAACCCAATACTATGCTTGGATCTAAAAAAAATAAAATCAATTAATGAATATGATTGTGGCCCCCAAAATATTCTACCAAACTCAATATGACAACGAATCAAGCACAAATCACCCACATTGGTGAACCTGCAGTAAAACCCCAACATACAGACTATTTCCAATTCGGAAACTATAAAATCAATTATTCATCACAAATCTCACAAAACATATAACTAACAAAACAGATTACGACTGAAGGTCACATAAACCCTAGTTTGGGTTTGTTAATAAAAATCAAATAAATGAACATTGCAAAATAGGGCCAAATCCACACTTACGTTTCGGAGTCATCATTCCTCCTCCTTCACTGGAAATGGTAACTGTTATCACCTTCCCCTCGAACGTCTCCGTCGAATCGCGCCCCTTCTCCTGTTCGTGGTGAGTTTCGAAATGTTATCAACTGAATCAGCCGTTTACATTAGCGTAGAGGCACAAAATGTATCTATTTCTTTTTGACCCCTACAATTTTGCCAAACTGAACCTTTGATTTCCACTAATAACGTGTTTTTTTAATTTCAAAATTAATGTATATGGATATGATCTATGGTAACATTCATTTTCCTATATATGGTTTTTATATTATTTATGATATTAACAACTACTATTAAGGGTAAATGTGTCAAGCAAGTTCCCATAGGACTTATGAGAATATAAGTTTTTACTTAGAACTACATGTAACATAAGTATCCGAAATAGGACTTATAAATAATTCTCCCAAAAAAAATTACAAAAAAAGAAGAAGATCTTACAACAATTTAACCAAAAAAAAAAAAAAAAACCTAACCATAACCTTTGCGACCCTCGACCTTCACAACACTCAAAACGTTACCATACATAAATTATAAATTGTCTAATACAAAATATACATTGGAGATTGAAAAAATCTATTTGTTGTTGTCATTTATTGTAATTAACAAAGCCCTTCATTTGGCATGACATGTTTTATGATTTTTTTAGCTATTTTAATCACAAAAAGATAAAATAATTTTTTAATATAATAAGACAAAACATTACATTCAAATAATAATGATTTCATTTTTTCTCTCACAAAAGTCAAAAAAGCCTATCCTAAACGAGGTTTTTTAACTCTAAGCTAAAATAGTTAAAAAACTAAAAAGTCAGCTCACATTCTAAACGAACCCTAAGTTAGTCTATTTGGCAATATATTTGGGATTAATTTAGTAAAAGACAAAATAAGATAAAAAATTAATAAAACAAAATGTTACATCTAAATTATAATCATTTCACTTTTTTCTGTCAGAAAATTACAAAAAAAAAAAAAAAAAACCAAAAGCTCATTTCAAACAAAATTTTTTTTAGCCAAGCTTAAATAGTCAAAAAGCCAAAAAATCAAGTTAAAAAAGTTCTTCCCAAATGAAATCTTAAATTAATAATTTGTACACAAAAAATTTAAGTAAATTGAGAAAGTGCAATAGAGGAATATCAAGCATTATTTGGATGACAAAATTAACAAAAAGAAAAATATATATATGATGTTTGCTTTCAGTTTTTTAAAAATACTTTTCAGAAAATTTTATTTTCTTATTTTTCATATTTTTTAATTTTTTACTGAAATTTTTTAATATTTTGAGCAATTTTTTTTAATTTTTAGACACACCTAACATAAACACACTTAAAAAGTATAATTTTCATGAAATTTTTTTTAAAAAAAAAATTCACTAAATATAAAAAATACAAAAAAATAAGAAAATTCAGTATATTCTTTGTATTTTTGTGTATTATTAATTTTTTTAAATATTTTTTCACAAATATTTTACTTTTTAGATACATTTAAGTAATGTGCATCTAAAAAAGTAATAAAAACACTTAAAATGTAATAAAAACACTTAAAATTTTAAAAATATTCACTAAAAATAAAAAACATGAAAAACAAAAAATTTAATTTTCAAATAATTAAAACCAAACACACTAAATAATACTATTATTAACATTAAAAAATTTTTAGCCTAATTAATCCTAATTTACAATTCTTTTAGTGCTCTAGCACACTTTCTATATCACTTTCTCTCTTCTTTTCTCTGGTTCTTCCTTTTCGGATTGGGTATCTCTTCTTTTCTCTGGTTCTTCCTTTTCGGATTGACGACATTTTTTATTTTTATTTATTTATTTATTTTTGTACTTGTACCATAGCGATCGTGATGATTTAAAATATTTTTTTTCCTTTTCGTTAACCACTCCTGTACACTTCTGTTTGAGAAGTTACTGGTGTACATTTCTGTTTGAGAAGTTGCTGGTCAATCATTGGGATTGTTTCTTACGGTTTTTTATGGTGATTATAATTTATTTTAATTTAAAAATTTGTATTAAATTATAAAATTTATTTTAATTTGAAAATTTATATTAGATTATTTAGTACGATTTCTGTTTATAGTTTATTAGACAAAAATAATTTAAATAAACTGAAAAAAATTGATTATTTAGAAATTAGGGTAGAAATACTTTTACTTTCTGCTTTCTAATTATAAACTTTTAACTTAAAAAAAAAATTCCACCAAATTGGGTCCTTATCTAATACAATGATTAATAATTTATTTCTTATTATTTGTTATTTTTTTAATTAATTTGTCTTTGGATGCAAATCACGAAAATACATGGATTCATTTGGTTTAGTTTTAGAATCGTGTGTGTGGACTTTGTTTTGAAGTATAAGTTTTTGAAATGAGTTTTAAAAAGAAAAAAAATTATTTAGTTTTGAGTTTTTAGTTTATTTTTTAAAAAATTTCTTAATTCTTTTTAGGATAAATATTTTTTATTGTAAATATTTATTTTTTGTAATGTGCGTTTATTTACTACATTTGTGTGTTGTATTTTTTTAAATATTTAAAATTTTTTAAAAATTAGTTTTTTATTTTAAATATATAATTTTTATTTCAAATATTTTCTAACTTTTTATTTTAAATATTTTATTTTATTTTTACATATTTGTTACAACATTTAAATTTAAATTTTTTAATTTTTTTAAATATTTAATTTTTTTAAAATTTTAAAAAATTTTGGATCGCCCTAAATCATAGCAAATTATTTGGCCAATGCTTAAAAAAATAACAAAATATTTTTTTTCAAAAAATAAAAAATATTTTTCTTCAAAATAAAAATAAAAAATATTTTGAATTTTTTTTTCAAAAAAATGAAAAATAATTTTAAAGAGCAAAATAAAAAATTAATTTTTTGAATTTTTTTTAAAAAAAATAGAGTGTTCAAAAGAGTTTGGTTATAAGTTTTGAAAAATGTTTTTAAAGAAAGTTTTAAAAACTTTGTTTGGTTATAAATTTAAAAAAAAAAAATTAATTTTTTTTTATCCAAATCATGATTTGAAAAGAGAATCAAACGCTACCCATATTTTTCCTCGAATTTGTCATTAAGATGTTCATATATAATATTATAACAAAATCTAATAAATTACAATCATAATATTGAAGATCAAATACCACATATGATTGATATTGGCCTCCTAATGAGGTGCTGATTTTTTGGCTGAGTTGGTTGTTGGGTTTGTGAGGCTTCTTTATTAAGTCAATTGTTAGACTATAATTATTCAAATGTAATTATTTTTATAGTTTTGAATATTTTTTTATTAATTTAGGGCATTTGATCTATTGACTATGTAACACCTTTTATAATATGAGATTTGGGGTTCAATTTCTATAAGATGAGTTTGATACTCTTATTTAATGATATAATATTTCTCATACTTCAATTGATAAAAAAAAAAAAAAATCTTGAACAAATAAAAAATATAAAAAAGACTCATTAGTAATGGTCAAACCAAACAACATGGGGATTCTTCCCCTCTCCTTCATAACCTTTACCTCACAATGAGGATTCTTCCCCTCTCCATCAGAACCTTTACCTCACAATTTCCACTTGTCCTTTTGTAAGACACTTCCTCTCATCTTTTTTTTTTTTTTTAGTTCTTTTGGGTTTGTTTCTTCTCCATCTGACATTTCGAACCACTCAGAGGGAGTTACAGATTTTTTTTCTTTCTGCAACAAGGTAACAAATTATCTTTCTGCATGATTTCTTTTTTTTTCTTCTTCGATCTGTGCTTGAACTTTGTGATCATTTTGAATGTTTGCATAGTCGTTTGGGAAGTTGGGTTAGAGTAGGTTGGGTCTAAAATAGTCACAAAAAAAATAAAATAATTTTTTTAGATTTAGGCTAAAAATTGTTACATCCAAATCATAATTATTTTATTTTTTTTTACAAAAAAATCAAAAAAATTATTATAAATGAAACTTTTTAATCCGACGCCAAAAAATTAAAAAACCAACTCACATCCCAAACAAAACTTGCATGTCTATCATTAGCAGTATTGCAAATCTCAAAGTTGGCCTGATGGAAGAGACCTAGGTTTGAGGGCATGCTCCTTCTATGATCTTTGATTTAAAACTTTTTGAGTGTAAATAATTTTTTAACTTCAGTCTATACAATACTCTATCTCAGTTAAAATTGAGCTCTCCTATAATCGATGGTGAGATTGATCCGTTGAAATCGATTAGACCGCATATCGTGTTATTTAAAAATAAATAAAATTAGCAGTATTGCACTTGATGAAATTTGTTGAGCTTTTTCCTTCCAAAATGAAACTTTAAAAACTGTCTATTTTGCAATTTTGAATCTAATTTTGCAAGAACTTTTGATTTTTATGGTGAGCCCAGTTATGAGGGATTTCCTGTGAGTGTTTTCTTTTTTTCTTTTGCTATTTGTTGGCTACATATTTTGTACAAGCCAATTACAATTCAACATGTGGCAGAATAAAGGTAATATTGGAAGACTATTCAAGTCCTCGATCCTGATCGTACACGTGGTAGTTAATATTGGTTCCCACGTGATCTGAGAAGCATTGGATCAGTAAAGAGATGCAAGGTGACGTGGCTTCAACGGTTACTCACATTCAAATTCAAATATAGGAGGGAAGCCTAACTGCAAGTGATGGCGTAGTGGAACTACTTATAAGGCAGCATGATCAGTGATCATGGAGGAGCAGTTCGACGGTTTGAAGTGCAGTTCGATGGTCATCCTTGACAAGTATAAATAGCGGGGAAGGCCCCAGAAAAAGATCCAGACTCAGATCCAAAAAACCAGTCTTACTTTACTTATTTTCTTTTTTCAGTTTTACATTTCTAGTCTTTACATTTCCTGTTCTTTAAATTCCTGTTCTTTACATTTCCTGTACTTTAAATTCCTGCACTGCACTTCATTTATAGGAGTAGATTCAAGTAGATTGTCGCTGTAAACCTCTACGAGGCTGAGTTTGGATCATTGTAAGTTTTTCATTCTAATGAAATACTTCAATCGCTCTTCATTTTACTTAATTTCTCCTAAATCAAGCCACCAGTAAAAGTCCTCTTCATTGAGACTGAAAGAACTACAACACAATCGTTTGATAATTGGTTGGCAATTAAAATTCTATATGGACTGATTGATCCTTGCTGGCACGCTTGCAATTACAAATATAACCTTCAAAAGCCAAAAAGCCAACATATATTTTTGGCACACCCAGTGGGACTAATTGAAATGACTAGACGTAGGAGACAAGGAGAAAATGAACGCTTCGAAGAAGGCGTAGAAGGGGAGGTAGAAATACCTAATCCAGAGGATAATGTGGTAACACATCCTGTCGAAACTCTCATGTTATCAGAACCTATGGTCGAACAGACCAGTATTTCAGGACAAGAACCACATGTTCATAGTATTGGACGAAACCAAGGAATTGGACCATCCACTGTTCCATCTACTCATCCAATAAATCCATGGGATAGCCTAGTAGATGCCATTGGACAGCAATTAATGAACACAATGGAAAGGTGGGAACATCCTTTTTGGATCGAATGAATAACCACCAACCAACAAATACAAGACACATAGAGGAAGTTCCAAATGTCCCTCAGCAAAGATTGGCTAGAGATAAACAGCCTATGCAAGTTAATGGACATTTTAATGGTCAAACTAGTAATCAAAACTATGAAAGACCATCACCTCAGTCTTGGTATGAACCCATTTCGAGGCCTATAGCAGGTCAAAATGCCTCAATACTCAACAATGAAGCCATGCAAGTTGGTGGATCTGGCCCAGTACAAGAAACCAGCATAAGAATGGTCACAAATCCCATGTTCGAAGCCATACCTGGTACGAGGGGGTTCACAAATCCCTTTCGAATTTATGCCCGGGGGGTTGGAAGGTTTGCCTGCAAATGGAAGAGACACAACACCTGTTCCAGCACCTTTCGCAGGACAGGCTCAAAGGGGTTACCCACACCCCCAACAGCAACCTGCACCACAGGGACAATCAGTCCCAAATGTACCACCTTATGGACCAAGAGGACCACAAGCACAAGTTTGTCCACCAAATCCTGTGTTTGTCCCTCCAGTAGTGGTTCAGCAGGCACAAAATATGGTCCCTAGGGACCAAATTGCTGATATTGTTAGGGAGATGTGTGGACCGATGGCTCGGGGGGTCCAGACTCCTGTGTACAAAAAATCATACCCAGAATGGGTAGATAGGGTACATGAATACCTAAGGGGGTTCAGGATACCAGATTTTACCCTTTTCTATGGGAGTGGAAACCAATCAACAGTAGAGCATATTACTAGGTTTGCTGCTCAATGCGGTAAATTTACTAATCATGACTATATGAAACTGAGATTATTCCCAAATTCTCTAACTGGGGGAGCATTTGTATGGTACATTAACCTTACACCTAGCTCCATTCAAACTTAGCAACAAATGGAAGAGGCATTTCATGCCCAATTCTTCCAATCGGAGCTAGAGGTTTCTATGGCAGACTTGGCAAGATTGAGTCAAAGGCTTGAAGAGAAGGCTACTCAGTTTATTGCTAGATTTAAAAGGGCTCAAAATAAATGTAGAGTCATCCTGCCAGAGCCAGAATTCGTAAGATTGGCTCAAAATGGCTTAGAGTTTAGGCTTCGAAAGAAGTTTGACTCAACTGAGTTCAGGGACTTAGTGGAACTGACTTATAAGGTATCTAGGTACGAAGCATTACTAGAGGAGGAACAAGATTGAAATAATGCATCGTACAAGACATACTATAGAGATCCTAACTATGAGATTGATGCAGCAGAGATTGTGGGGAAAGAACCTGTGATTTGTGAGGCATTAGTTCATAAGGACACAACAATTGACCAGCAGTTTAAAAAAAAAGATTTTCATAAGAAATACTCTTTCGATTTAACTAAGGCAGATGACATTTTTGATCATTTGCTTGCGGCCAACTTCCTTAAGTTACCAAAAGAAGTGAAACTTCCATCTCCAGATGAACTTAAAGGAAAAGTATACTGTAAATGACATAACTCTTGGTCTCACTCGACTAAAAACTGCATTGTTTTTGGAGACAAGATCCAAGAGCAAATTCAGAAAGGAAGTTTGAAATTCCCAGCCAAAGCAGAGAAGGCCATGGGGATCGACAGCAACCCATTTCCAGAAGTTGGAGAGGTGGCAGCCAATGTCATTATGTCAGACTTCCAGAACTTGTCCTTGACAGAATTGGAAGAAGTCAATGTGCAGATGCATGTTGCTAACCAGACAACCATCAAGAAGGACACCAGAAATCTGCCAGCTATTGGACAAGGTTTCTCACGCCAGAGGGAAGATTCTGATGAAGAAGCACTGGATGACGATTCCTTAGAGGCAGCTGTAATGCAAAGGATGTGTCCCAGGTGCAGACTAAGCTACAAGTAGTTGAAAGGGCTTCCAGTTGATGGGAGGCAATATTACAAGAATGTGCAGAGACGTCCTAAACCAACCGTTGCTTCTGACAAGAGGCCATATCCATCGGGTGTCAAGTAGCAACCATTGGTAGTTGAACCAACAGTCGATAGAATGTATGCTAAAGGCAAGAGGCCCATACATGAGTCCAGGCCGCCTAACTATTACAGAATGGAAAGCAATCATTTTGAAAGAAGGCTGGAAAAGAGTTCAGGTTACGGGATCAAAGCCAGAGATTGGCCTCTTAGACCAGCCTCACGCAGGACAGAAAGTGGCCACCTTCATCGAAGGCCTGAATTAGGCTCGAAACTTGAAGTCAGGGCCAAGCAATTGCCTTCACAACCAGCTTCGAAGATGGCTTCGAAGGAAGAAAAGGGCAGTTCAACATCTGGGTCAGTAAGTTCGTGGGTACCTGGAGTTCCAGATTGGTTTGTGATGCAGAACAAACCTAGGGAAGTGCCTACCCAAAGGGATGTTGACCAAGGTAGGATGGTCAAACCTCCTTTGGTAGCCCCAAACAATTGGGTATTGCTCAAACACCCAAAGACAAAGGAACCAGATATGGTCCCAGTCATTTCGAGATCACAAAGGAGAAAGATTCAGCATAGGTACACTCAGTACCAGAAAGACCTAAAAGAAAGTGGAGAGAGCTCATCATTGGTCCAGACAGAAGGAAAGAAGAATCCAAAGTCAGACCATACTCCAAAACCAACTCTACAAGGTAAGATGGGCTGCAGTAGAGGACAGTTGGCTAAGGTTCATTCCGAACTAAAAGCCAAAGAGAAGTCCACCTTAGCAGGATTGAAGAAAGCTCTGATGGAGAGTGATGGTGATACAAAGGAGGACGTTGGCATAGGCCAAAAGAAAGAAATGGTGGAGGAAGAAATGTTCGAAGCATTCATGGCTGAACAAACATTTTTGGTTGAAAAACCAGTCGAGGAAGACCCTTCGAAGGAATCAGTTAGCAACGAAGTGCCAGAATACAGCATGGAGGATGCTTCTAAAGTAACTGAACAAGGTGGCCAAGAGGGAAAACAGGCACAGCCAGCCATCCAATTTGGCTCATTTCCTCCAGTATCAGTCAATATGGTACACATACTGCCTCATGAGTTCCAGGCTGGAGATGAGGACCAAGATGGTCAAGAAATTGATCCTATTCCTGTCTCTATTGAAGACTCACAAGTGAGTATGGTACAGGATGATTCCGGAATGACTACCCCAATGGAAACTGAATATGAGAGCGAAGAAGAGGTAAGCATTAACCTCTCATATCCTTTTGAATATCCCTCGAATTCTATGACACAACATGTCAAGCCTTTGTATATCAAGACTTTCTTCGATGGGATACAATTGAACCGAGTCCTGATAGATAATGGGGCAGCAGTGAACTTACTACCGAAATCTTCTTTGAAGAAACTAGGGAAAAAGAATCCCAAGTTGATCCCAACCAGCATAACCATTGTTGGCTTCACTGGAGACAAACAGATGGTTCAGGGGATTCTGCCTATCAACCTGAGTGTGGGAACCAGGGACTGCATGACTGTATTCTTCGTAATTGACAGCAATGCTAAGTATAATGCATTACTTGGTAGAGATTGGATCCACACTAACAAATGTGTGCCTTCCTCTTTGTATCAGAAAATTATGATGGCCTTAAGCAATGGAGAGACAGAGGAAATTGATGTAGATCCTCAACCTTTCATAGCCTGTGCAGACTTTGCAGAGGCCAAACTGTATATTGAGGGAGTGACACCACTCAGTATACTGAGGAAACTTGATGGCTCAGCCGAAGTGACAGCTGATGAGAAAGTGACACACCTGAAGCACTTAGTCCAAGAGAATGCTGATGAAGAGATTGTCGTTAAGGATGACAATGATGCCTGGTTGTAGGCAAAGAGATGAAGCACAAGAAGCCAAGTCTTTGGCTCTAATTAAATTCTCAACATTGGATGTAAAAGCAATAGTCCAGAAAGTACAAGATCAAGAGAGAGAAGCCATGATAAGTGGCTGCAAACAGGAGCAGCAACAGGTCAGAGTTTTGACCCTTGATAAATACTGTGCATTGGACATTGAAACAAAGGTCCAGGAGATACAGGAAGAGGAAGCCTTGTGGATAGACTTTGCCTATGAGGAGGAGAGCAAAGATGTTGAATTAAAGAACCTGGGAGCAGAACAAAGCAAGGAGATTGCTTCGAAGGTAGAGGAAATCAAAGAAGAAGCTTCAATAAGTTCTCAGACACAAGACCCCTTAGAAGAAGTAAATTTAGGAGAAGGTTCTGTACAACAGCCCACCTTTATAAGTGCTTGTTTGAATGATCTGGATAGGGACCAGTTGTTGGTTGTTCTAAAGAAATATAAAGATTGCTTTGCATGGTCTTATAATGAACTACCAGGATTGGATAAGTCATTAGTGGAACATAGGCTCCCTATGAAGCCTAACTTCAAGCCATACAAGCAAAAACCAAGAAGAATGAGTCTAGAAGTAATTCAGAAAGTTAAGGAGGAGATTCTTAGACTACTCAAGGCAGGCTTAATTAGGACAGCCAGGTATGTTGAATAGCTATCTAATATTGTGCCAGTAGTTAAGAAGAATGGTAAAATGAGGGTATGTATTGATTTTAGAAACTTGAATCTAGCAACTCCAAAAGATGAGTGCCCTATGCCTATAGTGGATCTGCCGGTAGACAGTTTAGCAAGGCATCAAGTTTTATCAATGATAGATGGGCACTCTGGTTATAACCAAATCTGCATTGCAGAGGAGGATGTCCACAAGACAGCATTCAGATGTCCTGGAAATATTGGCACCTTCGAATGGGTTAAAATGCCATTTGGCTTGAAGAATGCTGGGGCTACATATCAGAGGACTATGAACACTATCTTTCATGACCTCATTGGAGGGTATTTAGAGTGTTATATTGATGACATCGTAGTGAAATCCCAGTCCATGGAGGAGCATCTGTTCCATTTAGAAGCAGCTTTTGAAAGAATGAGAAAGTTCAAGTTGAAACTCAATCCTCTTAAGTGCGCTTTTGGTGTATCATCTGGAAACTTCTTGGGTTATGTAGTGCGCAAGAAAGGAATACAGATTGATCAGAATAAAGCCAAAGCCATCATTGAAGTTAGGCCTCCATCAAGTAAGAAAGAATTACAAAGGTTCCTTGGACATGTTAACTTTCTTCGAAGGTTCATTTCTAACACTACAGGAAAAACTAAAGTATTTTCTTCCTTGTTAAGGCTGAAAGATGAAGAGGAATTTGTGTGGACAGCAGAGCATCAAATTGCTTTCGAAGGTATCAAAGCCTACTTGGCCAACCCTCCAGTGCTGATGCCACCAAAGGGTCATAAGCCTTTGAAGTTGTACATAGCTGCAGCAGAAGATTCATTGGGAGCTTTCTTGGCCCAAGACAATGAAGAAGGTAAGGAGCAAGCTGTTTATTACCTTAGTAGGTTTTTAAATTCTTGTGAATGTAAATATTTAGCTGTGGAAAAGCTGTGTCTTGCTTTATATTTTGTTGCAGTGAAATTAAGATATTATCTTTTACCTATAACTGTCTTCGTAATTACAACCACAGATTTGGTTAAGTATATGTTATCTAGACCTATGTTGAGGGGAAGAATTGGCAAATGGATACTAGCCTTATCAGAATTTCATCTAGAATATGTTCCCCAAAAGGCAGTGAAGAGACAAATTTTAGCCAAATTTTTGGCAGACCATCCATCTCAAACAGAAAGCCAAGAGATAATGGAGCTTGGTATGGCTAGTGTTGAGCCATGACAAATGTGGTTCGATGGATCAAAAGCCAATGGCTTGATTGGAATTGGTATTGTGATTAAGTCACCACAAGGAGTAGAAACCACACATGGTTTCAGAGTGGATGAAGCTACTTGTTCCAATAACCAGGCTGAATATGAAGCCTTAATAGTGGGACTAGGAATTCTGATTGGATTACAAGCTCATGCAGTTGACATATTTGGAGATTCACAATTGGTGGTTAACCAAATGAAAGGGATTTTCAAGTGTCAAAGCATAAGCATTTTGCCATATTATGTTGTTGCATTACATCTGCTTTCTCAATTCCAAATAGCAAATGTAACTCATGTCCCAAGATTCTTGAATAATAGAGCTAATTATGTGGCTCAGAAAGCTTCGAACTTCAAGAGAAGGGATAATGCCCAAAGGGACATAAGCCAAACAACATATCAGAAATTGATACCACATTTGAATAAAAGGAATGTAATCTTGGAAGTCAATCAAAATGACTTACAAGAACAAGACTGGAGGCATCCAATAATGCAGTACTTCGCTAGTCCATCTTCGAAGGCTAGTAGGAAAATTAAATTGCAGTCTATGCAATACATGATATATGGTAATGCTCTCTACAAAAAGGGGGAAGATGGCTTATTGCTGGAATGTTTAGGCCCAAAAGAAGCACTAACAGCTATGGCTGAGGTTCATGAAGGCATCTGTGGTGCTCATCAGCCTGGTGTAAAGATGAGATGGTTGATTCGAAGGCATTCTTACTATTGGCCAACTATCCTTAAAGATTGCATAGAGTATGCAAAGGGTTGCCAAGCATGCCAAAAGCATGGCACAATAAGGCATGTGCCCATAACTGACCTACATGCAGTAGTGAAGCCCTGGCCATTCAGAGGATGGGCCATAGATATGATGGGGAAAATACACCCACCTTCTTCGAAGCATCATTGTTTCATTCTAGTGGCCACTGATTACTTTACTAAGTGGGTCGAAGCTAAGCCATATAAGGCTGTAGACCAGACTGAGATTATTGGATTTATTAAGGATTTGGTCCATAGATTTGGCATCCCACAAACTATAACTGTTGATAATGGGACTGTGTTCGATGGGAAAATGGTGAAGTCTTTTGTGGCAGAGTTTGGAATTAGCCATGTTAATTCCACCCCATATTATGCACAAGCCAATGGTCAAGCTGAATCATCCAATAAGTCTTGAAAAAAGGAATACAAAAGGTTGTAGAGGACAATCCTAGGGATTGACATAACTTATTGTTGGATGTGTTGTGGGCTTATAGAACTTCCTCAAGGTCAAGCACAGGAGTCACTCCTTATGCCTTAGTATATGGGCATGATGCAGTATTACCTGTGGAGATTAATGTTAAGTCTTTGAGGGTAAGATGCCAAGATCAGTTAGATCCTGAGCGGTACCATCAAAGTATGTTCTTGGAGTTAGAAAGCATAGATGAAGTTAGAATTCTGGCATTAAATAGTATTCTTTTCCAAAAGAAGAAAGCGACCAAGAATTATAATAAGAAAGTCAAACACATTGGCTTTGATGAAGGTGATTTAGTATGGAAGACAATACTCCCAATAGGAATTAAAAGCCATAAGTTTGGCAAATGGTCACCTAACTGGGAAGGACCATATCAAATTCATAGAGTTCTGCCTTTTGGAGCATACCATTTGAGAAATTTAAATGGTTATGTACATCCCAAAAAGATTAATGGCAGATATTTGAAGCCTTATTTTCCAACCATTTGGGAAACACAAGGAATAAAATAAACACTAAGTATAAGAACACAAGACTGCTCAAATGATAGACAAGAATTTGTTTTTTCACAAAGAGTTGAGTACATTTTGCCACAAATTGGCCCAAAAATCATTACAATGTCTTAATTGTTCTTTTACAACAGATTTTCTGTTACTAAATGATGAAAACAGTTGAATAGCTGCAGTCATCTCTTCCTTTCGATCGGCCAATCCTTGGTTGGTGATTTGTAGTTTGGTGTCAGTCCGGATTAAGGCCTGATTCACTGCGGATAGCTCCTCCTCAAGTTGAGCTTTCCTCTCCAGCAGCTGAATTCGAAACTAGGAGACAGAGGAATGTCGTTCCTTTAGCCCTGAGACTTCAGTGTGCACTTGGGAAACAAAACTCTGGTCTCTAGCCAATTTCTCTTCCGCAGCCTTGGCAGCATGGCAAATGTTGATGTAGAAGTTGATAGTAGCTGCTGCCTGGGATAGGTGACTTGAGACATCCATGCCTGACTGCTCAGCAATTTTGCAGCAATGGAGGAACCCATCTCTTATTATAGGCCTTTGCAAAGCCTTGAAGGGGAGCCTCGAAAAGGAGATTAACAGTTCCAGGCAGGTGTCTAAGTCTATCAGAGGTGCGGAAGGTTTGCTGCTGGAGGAAGAAGTGCTTTCAAGGATTTCCAGCAAGGAGTTAGCCAAGACTAATGGCTCAGCTTCATCATCGACTGTTGGAGAGGTAGAGGGTATGTCGAAGAGACTAGCTAGTCTTGCTTCGAAGATATCAACCTCATCCGTGGACATGAAGGGCGCAGAGAGAGCTGTGGTGGAAGGCACAGAGGACTCCATAGGGATAGGAGAGATGGGTGGAGCATCTTTAGCAGTCTCTATGGTCCTAGCCACCAATGAGTCAAGGGAAGAAGGGCTGGAGCCAGGTAAAGGTAACAAACCATGGGTTAGAGAGCTACCAGCACCCTTTGCAAGGGAATCAGCTACCATCAGAGATGGAGCAGTAGTTGAAATTTCCTTAAGGGGAGGAGGAGCAAGGCTTGCAAGAGAAGTAAATTGAGGTAGATCAAAAGATAAGTAAGAAAGATATGGCTTTAAGCCAAAAGAAAGAGATGCAAGGATGCTGGGACTCAAAGAAGGTACAGAGTGTGTAGGCCTTGGAAGTGGGAGTATGATTTGAATAGCCCTCACATTCTGCATTTGATCAACTTTAACTGAAATTGAGGGAGTCCTCATTCGAAGGATAGGCTCAGTAGTTGTTGCTGCAAAAGGAAGAAATGTAAAGTAATGTCAAGCTTCAATACAAAAAATTTGACAAGGGAAAACAACAGAAGCGTGAAAGAAATTACTTGCTCCAGAAGTGTTGGCACTGATGGGACGACTACGAAGGGAGTAATGTTCGGCAGTTTGTTGCCTTCTTGCAGTTTCCCTTTGTAGTGCATCAGCAGCAACAGCTTTATCTCTCAGAAATTGTTGCTGCCGTCTCTTCTCAGCCCTCTCGAAGACAATTATGGCCTTGGAATGTTCTTGTTCTACTGCCTTGGTAGCTGCTTCATGGATGGGATCTTTAACCAAGTTAGTAGCTGAAGCAGTCACTTTCTTTCTCTTTTCCATTGCGTTGGCAATTGTCTCGGAATCAGAGTCTTCGACGAAATCAGAAGGAGAGACAGTCATCTTTCTTCTCCTTTTTCTCTGTATTGGTATTGTCTGCTCCTTCTCAATTTTCTTCTCAACTTCTTCAGTCTGAGATCTGGATTCCCTAGAAATGAGCTCCTCTTCTACCTCTCTAGCAACCGTCTCATCTTGAACCAAGTCAATCACACTTTTCCTTCTTTTCAAGGGAGACTCCTGCTCTTGATCTTCTTCTTCTTCTTTTTCTTCTGCTTGAACCTCAAATGTTTCATTTTCTAACTCAAGGAGTCTCCTTTTCTTTTGTTTTTGACCACCTTCACAGAAGAAGAACTAAGAATAAGATTACAAGCATTATAGAGAAGGTCAAAGGAAAGAAAACAAAGGTATATACCTTTCTTCGAGGCAGCCTGAGTGACTCTTGGGGGAGTTGAGGCAGCAGGAACAGACTGGGTTGTAGCATGCACTGCAACTGAAACAGTGGAAGAAGTGACAATTCCAGTTCCTTTGGGCTTGGGCACATCTAACACCTTTAGTAGGTTTTGAGGTG
This sequence comes from Camellia granthamiana, assembly GCA_036172215.1. Lineage (NCBI taxonomy): Eukaryota > Viridiplantae > Streptophyta > Magnoliopsida > Ericales > Theaceae > Camellia > Camellia granthamiana. The sequence continues at coordinate 132,207,465 of CM069908.1, forward strand.
AAATGGCCAAGTAGACTTCCATGTTGGTCACCCACCAGTTCTGGTATCTCTTCAATAGGGTACCTTGAGGAAGGAAAGGGGTATACTCGAAATTGATAAAGTCATCTATAAATTTGGAAGTTACCTCTTCTAGCCTGGACCTTCGAACTTTCAGATCCCTCCTAGTAAGACTCAGATTGGTGTTGCTGCAGAGAGGTATTGGGACCCCTTGTGTGAAGCCAAATTGTCTAGCAAATTGAGCAGGACAATACGGCTCAGCTATGCATTTGTAGGCTCTGGGGTTCAAGGTCTCGATAAATAACTTTCTGGGGATCAGAATGGAAGCCCATATATCTTTGTGAGCAGGTGAGGCACAGAACTTGTCACTTAGGAAATTCCTCAACCAAGATGGACCAATGGTGGGTTCGAAGGGACGGAAACGAAAAGTAAGAAGGGAAGCTGGAAGTTGGTGAAAGAAAGAGAAGTAAAAAGCAAAAGTAGAGGGATAAAGTGAAGCATTGGCCAGCCTTATGCCATGAGTAAGAGGGTTTGGCTCAGAAAATTTAAGGCATTTGGATTGTAACTCAGTGAAATAGGCAAAAAGCCAAAGCTAAAGGATCCAGAATGGTCCCCCTTGGTTAGCATCTAAGGGTTTCTCACAGAAAAGGGAACAGATTCTATATACGTGACCTAGAAGATATGGTGCTAAGGCCACCATTTTCTGTAAAACAAAGGCTTTGGCAAGACGGGCAAATTCAGGCATGATTCTCTGAGAGGAGGTGCAAAAGAGGAATTTGCAAAGCCAATATAATAAGAAAGAAAAGAATTCTCTATCAGTCACAAGGCCCTCTCTTTTATTCTCAGCCTTGACGAAATCACTATAGGATGAGTTAAGAGAGGGGAGGGAGAAAGGGACTGCTGAGTTAGGATAATCTGGTCCAACGGGGGTACCAATGGGGGATAATCCTAGTAGATGGCAAATGTCAAGAACAGTAAGGGCCATCATCCCACATCTAAATTGAAAGAAATTAAAGAGAGGATTCCAAAAACACAAAGCAGCAGGAATTAGGAAAGGGTCCTCTGAGATAGTTACCTTGGATAATCGGAGAGCATCGAGAAGGCAGAGCTCTTGAAGGTCCAGAGTTCTAGCAGGGACAACCCGGTCATACCATTCCTGCCACTCCGGTCTCACCGTGGGCCAGCATCGGTGGGGGCGGTTCATCCTCCAGTTCCTCTAATCAAGACCACCTTCGTAAATGAGACATTGGTTTTCCAAACGAGGATATAGGGCTGGGAGCTCAGTAAGGATCTCCTTGAATATGGGCCCAAGAACATAGTCTTGTTGCACATGACAACAAGGGATGAAGATACGTCCGTTAATGGCGCTTTTTTCCCCAGCCTTGTACTTTTCATATTTGGCATCAATGATCACTTTCAAAGCTACCGATGAGCTCACACGCTCTACGACTGGTACTTTCAATGAAGAAGAAGCCATTGATAGTACGCTTTTCCAGAAGGTGAAGCTGAGAGAGGGAGTAGAGAGAAGTGGAAGATTGTGTGTTAAGAGTGCAAATGATTTCAGAACACGAAACAAAAGGGTTTTAAGAAAAGCCTTTGTGACTGAAAAATATGTTGCGTAAGTCGTTAAGTACTAAAAGTACGAATACGAAGAGTTTCCTTCAACATTGATAGTTTATGGAGGGAAAAACACATCCCGAATATTGATGCCAGCTTCGAAGTAAAATATTTGGCTTCGAAATTAGATTTTGGCGCCAAAAGTCAAACAACAACGGCTTCGAAATAGAGAAGTCGGCTTCGAAGCACATTTTATACTTAACAGTGAAAGAAAGTATCTGTTTACTTCGAAGAGATCAAAGACCTGTAGTAGGTTTCTTAATGAAAGTAATATCCTTCAAGACAAAACTTGAGGTCCATTAAGGATGGAAATGGGTGGTCGAAACATCAAAACCAATAGTTGGTTTATATATACAAAAGAGAATTGTCTTTTCGGATTAAAACAGTGCAGCCCCAAGAGTAGTTTTCATATTGTTGAAAGTATGGACTGTTGTTCGAAGCAAAAATAGTCAGTACTAACCGTGACTATATTTTGGTTATGATTAAAACAGGCTTTAAGGGGAAAGATTGTTAAATTCGAAGCACCAATTCTAAACAAAAGTCAACAAAAAGTTGGTAACCATAGTCCATAAATTGGAAATTCATTTCAAGCATCCTTATTGGAATTGATTGGATCTATATACGAAGGATAAGATTGTTAAATTCGAAACACTGATTCTAAATAAAAATCAGCAAAATTGTCAATTTTATTCCAAAAGTTGGAAAAATTCGTGTTGGTTTTTAGTGTTTTAATAATTGTGTCCAGTTTCGAAGGATGAGTTTGTTCAAAAAGAAGTTCTAAAACATTGCTTTTAAAGATGAATGAAGGCAAAATCAAATAATGCCAAACAGTCTTAGTTGTATTAAAACAAAAGCAACTACATTGAATAGCCTTCTTTGGGTACAAGTTCAAGCTCATAGAAATAAGGAATAGAATAAATAATAAGATCATGAAATGTTGTTCAACTATGGTCAATAAATTTCTTTTCTTTCTTTATTCTATCTTCCATTTCTTCCAAGATGGGCTGCTGAAGTTGATGTGCTCTCACTTGATAAAAGAGCTCTTCAGCCTTTATTTCGAACACTGTTTCTTTCAATCCTCGCTCCAGTGCGCCCATATCCATATCATCCTCGTATGCAGAGTCTTTATTCTGGAAGTCATCGAATTTCTCGATGAGTTTCTCTGCTTCGTACTGGGCATGAACTTGAAGGGATGAGAGTTAGTCCAAAGATTGGGCGGTTGCCATAGCAGTTCAATGCCAGTGAAGGAGTAATGAGAGTTGGTCCAGAAACATGTGGAGTTCTGCTTGAGCGATGGGGCTGAGGACCTGACCCCGGGTTAGAATATCACAAGCCCATCAAAAGTTCTTGAGAGGAACATCGTCCTCAAGAACGTCGAAAGGCAAGTGAGAGAAGGCTGCAAGCAAAAACTGGGCTTGTTTTCGCTCCGCTGGTGTAGGGGAAGGTGGAGGCGTGTAAGGAAGAAAGACCTTATCCGCAGAAAGGGCAAGCCCCAGTCTCTCTGGCCAAGAAGGAGTTGGCGGAGGATAAGGTGTGGATGCTTCTAATTCAGGAGATGGAGAAGAAGGTGTGGATGCTTCTATTTTAGGAGATAGAGAAGAAGGTGTGGATGCTTCCATTTCAGGAGATGGCGAAAAAGCAGAAGGAACAAAGGCATTAATGTAATCAAGCTAATCGGAAGAGCAGAGTTTCGCCTTCTTGGCTAAAGATGATGGATTGTGCCCTTGGGCCTCTTCTAGGCGTCGGGCAGCAGACACTATCCTTGTAGGCATGGAGGATGTGTACCATGCTACAAGTAAATTGTCCTCCAAATTGCGTCGAAGGTCGATGGGCACATAAGGGTAAACTACCGAGCTTCGAGCATTGGAAGAGAAATCTAAAGGGTTAGTGAACTCAACAAAATGATGGTTAATTCGCTCCCTTAAGTTACGAGCCTCAGATTCCAACCAGCCAGAAGCCCCAGAACCCTCGAAGGTAGAAGGAGCCACAACTCTATCCCATGCAGACTGTGAAGAAGAGCCTCTTATGTCCATATCTGCAATTTTCTGAATTAAAGGATTGAGGGCAATATGTTCGTAAGATTGATAATTTGCGAAGGCCTCCATGACTTAAATATAGGAAATTGAGTAAAGGTGGCTAATTAATGTATGGAGTTTCCTTCGAGGAGAAACAGCATCATCAGATGACTCTTCATGTGCTTGATGAATAGAGAAGAAGTTTGGTTCAGCCATGAAAGAGATATCAGTCCGTTCGATTACTAAGGTGGTGGGGATATTCCAAAAGTTGGAAAAGAAATTAATGCAAGTAATCATCAATGGATGACGGTTGTGTTTCTAAAAGTACAGAGCCCATGCACGACTTAGATCCACTAATATTACCAAGTATTGGGTATATTAGTGCGGGGGTAATATTGGCTACATATTTTGTACAAGCCAATTACAATTCAACACGTGGCAGAATAAGGGTAATATAGGAAGACTATTCAAGTTTTCGATCTTGATCGTACACGTGGCAGTTAATATTGGTTCCTACGTGATCTAAGAAGCATTGGATCAATAAAGAGATGTAAGGTGACGTGGCTTCAACGGTTACTTACTTTCAAATTCAAATATAGGAGGGAAGCCTAACTGCAAGTGATGGCGTAGTGGAACTACTTATAAGGCAGCATGATCAGTGATCATGGAAGAGCAGTTCGACGGTTTGAAGTGCAGTTCGATGGTCATCATTGACAAGTATAAATAGCGGGGAAGGCCCCAGAAAAAGACCCAGACTCATATCCAAAAAACCAGTCTTACTTTACTTATTTTCTTTTTTCAGTTTTACATTTTTAGTCTTTACATTTCCTGTTCTTTACATTTCCTGTACTTTAAATTCCTACACTGCACTTCATTCATAGGAGTAGATTCAAGTAGATTGTCGCTGTAAACCTCTACGAGGCTGAGTTTGGATCATTGTAAGTTTTTCATTCTAATGAAATACTTCAATCGCTCTTCATTTTACTGTTATTTTGTTTAATTTCTCCTAAATCAAGCCACTAGTAAAAGTACTCTTCATTGAGGCTGAAAGAACTACAACACAATCGTCTGATAATTGGTTGGCAATTAAAATTCTGTAAGGACTGATTGATCCTTGCTGGCACGCTTGCAATTACAAATATAACATTCGAAAGCCAAAAAGCCAACACTATTGTTCTTGCAAAGCATCGTGGGTTCTCTTTGGAATGAAAAGTAGAGTGTTATATCATTTTTTTTCATGAATAAAATAGAAATTAAAATAAAATAATTAAAAATAATAATTATTGCCGAATATTTTGACTTCCTTGACTTGAAAAGAAAAGCATGTGTTTTTTCATCAATTAAACGTAGGTTATGCTCCTTGCCTACTAAGATAAAGCATTAATAATATTTGTTTTGGATTGTTTCACACGTTGTGCTTGTAGCAATCTTTTAGTTTTCAAGCCTTGATTTTGTAGCAATCTTTTAGTTTTCAAGTCTTGATTTTCTCAAAATATTATGAGACACATCTTTGTGATAAGCAAATTTGTACCGACCAATAAGGATTGATTCAGTGGTAAGGTTTTTGAATTTTTTGCTCAAAACTTGGATTTGAGTTTCCATAGTTTTTTGTCAGGATTAAATATATTTCTTAGTGTTCAAAGCATGCTGGAGGCCTTAGTTTCGGCCCCAATGTAGGTGCGATAGAATTCCCTGCAAATACACTATAGTGCTATATGTGAAATAATTTATCTACATATCTATTTTTATAAATAAGAAATAAATAAATTTGTACCCAACTTGATTATGAGATTTTGTGGTAATGGTTGGATTTCTCACCACTTCACATATGTACTTGAGGAGATCTTGGAACCAATAGGATTGGAGGGAATGTCATTGTCCAGTCCCGTTATATAGCTTGAAAAATTATAGGTGTAGACGTGCCCGAACGTCCCGAGGTCCGAGCGCGAAATGGCGCGAAATCCGTTTTGTTCATTAGTTTACTACAGTTCGGACTCAATGTCACGGTTGTGAATCTAATCTCGCAAAGTGCAATGCAAGACCGATAAATCACCAAAGAGTCCAAATCCGGCAAATCGTTTTGGAAAACTGATTTTTATAAAGAAGTGTCAAACATGGACTACTTTGCCAGATACAGAGTCGCCATCTAAATATTTTGTTTTTGGGGAAATTTAGGAAACCTTGACTCGTGCCTAAGGCCACGTGTCCGTCATCACCAAAGTTGCCTCGGCTCGGGAACTTGGGTACGGGAGGGGAAGGTCATGCAATGAGCACCCCCGCTCGCCCGATCTAAAGATCGGCCTTTACTAACATGAGATTTTGTTTTTGAAAACACATATGTTCTTATTCCGGTTTATTAGTTAGTTTACTATGTGATGCGCACAGTATACAAGTATAGACTTGATCGCCTAAGTTGGAACAAAACATTGCATATTTGTTTGTTTTGAAAATGGTTTTAAAGTTTGCTACTCGCAAGTAGGCTAAATCGAGGATTTTAGTGAATTGTCCAATTCAAGCAATCCAACCTTCACCCACAGGCATTCAAGCAGTTATATCACTTAAACAATTAGCCTCATGGCGAGCATGCTATCATGGCAACACTCACACTCATGCAAGAGCTAAAGCATAAACACTTACAGTGTACTCCGAGTCAAAACAAGAGCTAGTTAGTAATCATGCATGATCCTAGCTTATGTTAAGATGGCTAATGCAACACATGCAAAAATGCAACTAAGATAGGCTCGGCTATTCTAAAATGGCATGTGAAATGCAACAATTGATACATGTATTCAACTTGATATTGAAATACAATGCAGTTAGTATGATGTGCCGAGCCTGGTGCATGCAAGACAGATGAATAAATGCACGCATGCAAGCATAAGGATGCTAATTGAAACATGACCTAGAACTAACCATCGTAAGCGGTTAAGTAAAAGGGAGAAAGACGTGGGGTTGGAAGACATTCACACACTCACGCACACTTATTATAAAATTCGCCCTCTCGACGGAGGGTCCGAATGAAAGCTACACTAAGCTACACAACTAATCTAATAATCTAATTAGACTAATTATTACACAACCAAATTGAATAACTAGCAAACCAATTACTAATTATTACAATACTTAACTAATTAACAAATTAAGTAAGTTACAACACTGAATGCTAATCAACAAGTAAAACACTAAATCAGGCTGCCTCAGTTCTGCCTTAAACAAGGAAGGATGCATGCTTTCGATTCCCGTCCCGAAAAGCTCTCCAAATGCTCTTAGGCTCTGTCTACAGGGTGTCCTTGAGAATTAGTTACTGGATCTCACCAGAACAGTGTTAAGGAGTGCACCAGTGGTCTGCCGGCCATGAGAAGCTACTGCCGACCTCCCTGCTGACCAAGAGTGCACACTGCCGGCCATAAATGAAGATCTGCCGGCCAAAGATGGGAGGGTGCCGGCCACTGGTGTGCTGTGACACCAAGTTGCAGCAGAGCATAAAATAGAGAAAATAGAGGGTCTCCCAAGAGTATGTATACACTATGCCACTCCATATCACTTCAAAACATCAAGGGAGAGGCATAATCGGATCCAAGACCATCAATCGCGCATCTCGATGCATGATGGCTAAAGATCCAACATGTGCAAATTCAATAAATGCATGACAAACAAGACACCAAGACCACCTCCTTATCATGAGAAATCAAAGGCAATGGAGACCAAAGGAAGATTGGCTCATTTCATCGCTTCAAGTATGAAATGAACTAATCCACCTTGTGTTCAAACACAACACCGGGTTGAACACAATGCAATGCAATGCAACATGATCAACCTATCAATGCTAATGGCATGCAAACAATTCTAATGCAACATGATCAGCTTAGCGATGCTAATGGCATGCAAATACAATGCAATGCAACATGAACAACCTAACAAGGCTAATGGCATGCACAATGCACAATGCTAAGAACAACAACTAGCACACACAATGCCAAATGACCACTAGCATATGCAATACAATATGATCATGGCATACACAAATGTTATGAAACAACATGGCATACACAAATGTGATGAAACAACATGGCATACACAATGCTCAATGGACTTAAACCAAAATAGATAGACCTCAGCCATGCCCTAATTAGTGGCCATAACACCAAAACAAAGGCACCAAAAGACAAGACATGCATACACAATGCATTGGCCAACCAACTAGGCCTAAGAGCACAACTCTCAAGAGTGCTCAAGGAGTGATAAACATGGAAGTGTAACAACACTAAATTCACTGAAATTAAGTAAGAAATGATGTCAAATCATTCAAACAAAGTAAGCATAGCATGCAAAGGTCATTAAAGCATGAAGCTAGTAAAGAGGACTACAAAGGGGGCATGCAATATATGGCACAAGTGCATGAACCAACCATGGACATAGCTGAAATAGGTCAAAACAATGACCAAAACATGCTAAGATGGAGGCTCAAAGACCTAGGCAAGATGACACACGTGCTAGGCCATAATGAGGCAACAATGCACAACACTTAAATGCATTCAAAGCATGAAAGAAGTGGGAACATGACAATGCTATAAGCTCTGAAATGAAGTATTAAATAATGCCAAATCATCTAAATAGTTCAAAGATAGCATGCATGAGTCAACAAAACACAAAGCTAGCAAAGCCAATTGCACTACAGCTATACAAAGCATGAAGGATATGGCAAAGGCAACCCAAAATAGTCCTAAAAAATGTCAAAATGATACTAAAACGTGCACGGAAAGAAGCCAAAACAAGCTAGTATGAGAGGCATAAGGCATGATGCATACAAGGCAAATACGGTGGATTACACCACACCTATTAAGACCAAGCATGGGATGACTTAACCAATAAAAATCAGAGTTATATCATGGCAAGATAACCCCAAAAACACATTGAAATGATGACTCGCAAGCTAAGGCATGAAGGCATACACAATGGTTCATGTTAAGGCATAAATGGGGCAAACCCTCCAACGCATTGAATAAGTGATAAATGCAAGTGCATGAGCATGAAACATGGACTGAAATCACATAATAAATGATGCCAAATCATTCAAATAGTCCAAGCAATGCATGCTAGTGGACTTGGTGCACAAAGTTAACAAGCTAGATTGAACCATGGCTATACAAAGCAAGTCATGTATGGCCAAAACAACCAAAATCAGAGCTAGAGCATGCTAAAACATGGACAAAAGCTTCTTGAAGTTAAGCCAAAAGCATGCTAGAATGACATGTTAAAGCATGATGCATGTTAGGTTATTTCATGGAAATGCACTACAAGTGCATGGAGCATGCAAGAGGTGACCAAACCAAACCCTAAAAGAGCTATGACATGGCAAAATATCACCAAAAACATACTGAAATGGACTCAAATGAAGCTAGAATAACATGCTACTTCATGAAGCATACAAGACTAGTTTATGAGATTTACACTACAAGTGTATAAACCATGCATGGGGTGACCAAACCAAGTAAAAAAAGTGGTATGCCTCAGCAAAATAAGCCCAAATACAAGCTAAAATATGGCCAACATAAACTTAACAAACATGCTCACACATGAGGTATTCAAGACAAGTATTGAAGACACAAGGAGAGGGGATGACCCTCTCCTTTTTGGGACCTCAAAATATCCTTTCCACCACTGAAATTCCTCTGAGTTTCAGTGATGAGAAGGCCAAAACAAGATGGTCCCAAAGGCTTAAAAATAAGGCACAAAAGCAAGGCCAAACAAGGTTTAAGAGGGGGTAAACAACCGCTAACACAAAAGTGACCTTAAACAAAGATCTTAAGCATACAAAATCAGAACTTTTTGTAGTTTAGAGTTGAGCTTAAAACAATATGCAAGTAAGGCTAAAAGCTTAAGCAAGAATGGGGATTTAAGGAGTTAGAGGCTCACCCTTGAAGACCACCTTCAAAGCTGCAACTCCAGCAGGTTTTTCAAGCTTAAACCAGTCCAAGAACTCCAAAACAAACCTCAATAAGCCTCAGCAACAAAAGGATAGTGTTTGAGTGTGTGTTTGTGTACAAAAGTGAGACAAAACTACACTTTAAGGCACAAAATAAGAACAAACAAGGAGATATAGATACAAGAGTGTATGTATATCTCAAACCTCCAATTTCTGAACCTGTGTAAGGGAGGAGGAGCCTCTCTTTATATAGAGGAAAGCAAAGCAAAGCTTGTTAAACAAGCTTGAAAAGGGCTTCATCCCTCCATATGGAGGAGGGATGAGTGAAAACCAGCTGGCTCAAAAGATCTGGCGTGAAATCTACTGAGACAAGGTATTCTGCTGGCCATCAGTGGTGGCCGACAGTGCCTCATTGATGGCCGGCAGGCTTTATCAATGGCAGGCAGAGATAAATGCATGGCCGGCAGTGGCAGAGAGTGGCCGGCAGTGCACCATGAGAAGCATGCTAAAAAGACCAACATATGGTCCAAGAATGGGGCAGAAAGGATACAGGGTTTGGAAAGCTCAAACTTGTGACGTTCCGCCGCGAAAGTCGAGTACTCGACGAGCAATCGAACTTGTGGTTGGATGTACCTGCAAGCACAACCAAGTCTTGAGGACGGTCAAAAATGGGATGTCTACAATAGGCTTGAGTGGCCCAAAATCCCAAAACGACATCGTTTTGGTTTTTTTTTTTTCTTTTTTCTAACTCACAGAAGAAGAAGAAGAAAGAAGAGAAGAGCAGAGGAGCAGAGAGAGGGAGAGAATCATCATCATCAACCAAAAATCAAACCCTCCCAACACATCATCATCATCACACATAGAGATCAACCAAAAATCAAATCCACCCAACACATAGAGACAGAGATACAGAGAACGAGAGAGAGAGAGATACACAGAGAGAGATATACAGATCTATGTATACACACAAAGGATGGCGAGCGCGGGTGATGGCGGCGCTGGTGATGGTCTGTTTCCCCTCTCTCTTCTCTCTCCCTTCCTGTTTCCCCTTCCTTTTCTCTTCCTTCTCTCTCTCTCTCTTCCTCCATCCTTTTGTTTCAGATATAAAAGAGGGGAAAAAAAAAATCCAAAACGATGTCGTTTTGGATTCGGGCCCTCAACCCACAAAAAATTCGAGCTCTGAAGCATTTTTCGTCATTTTCTAAAAATAACAGAATCATCTTTTATATAAAAAGTTCTATGTAATTATATAGATTTAATCCTAATAAATTAATTAGTGCGTAAATAAACATAATTTATTTTACATTTCTAATATAATACCATCACACTCGTAATCCCATCATTTAATCACATCTTATTAATAATCCTCAAACAAACAGGACCTGTGAAATTGCTAGTCCCCTCCTTTTAGAGGAATTTATAATCCTATGAGAGTTGACACTTCATTTGGTTTGAGGGCCAGTTTGTTTTCAAAAGTATGTTGGGTGGGATTATTAGTGAGGGGATTATTAGTGACGGGGCTGCTAGTAAAGAAATCAAGAAAAATTGTATTTGTTTGATAACCAGTGGACTAGTAATAGTTTGTGTTTGTTTTGAGAGATAAGAGTAGGATTAACTATGTGAAATTCCATAAATATCCTTGTTGTATTACTATAAAATTTGGGTTTATACCAACTAATTAATTCATTGCATGTTTTAATATTAAAAATATATTTTATAAATATTAAAATTATATTTTAATATTAAAAATTAGATTTCATAAATATATATATATATATATATTTTATACTACTTTAATTTTTTAATATAATTTTTTTGGTATAAATATTATTATGCTATTATATTTTTATATTAAATTATTTTTATATAAAGAATGGTGGAATAATTAAAAAAATGATAGAGAAAATACTATATTAATCAAGTAGAGTAAGCAAATTATGTAAGATAATGGAGGACAAAATAGTAAATCTCCCCTCTAATCTCAAGGGATTGTTTTTCTAATACTATCTCCCATGGGAGACGATTAATATTATCCATGGAAGTTTAACATAATTCTAAGGTATTGTGAATTTCCTTTTTCATTTTGCAAACAAACACAATATTAATGGACTTCACATCCATCCAATCTTATCTCCTATAACCCAAAACAAACGGACCCGTGATTTGGAAAGAAAGGAAAATAAAAAAAAAAAGAAATAGAGATAAATAAATTTCAATCATTTGTTTGGATTACCAAATAAAAGATAAATGGAGAAAAATTAGAAAAAATAGATTTTAATCACTTGTTTGAATTATCAAATAGAAGAGAAATTGAGATCAATGGGAAGAAATGGACATAAACACATTTTTCTAATAAGAGATTGGGAGAGAAATGAATCTAACTAAATATTATTTTGTTATAATATCAAAATTACCTTTTTAAATATAGAACAAATAAAAAGACTAACACTTGTCAAGGGTTAATTTAATAATATGACATTATATCATTTCATTTATTTTGTATAGCTTAACCAAATAAGATAGGACATAAATTAATACTATTTACTTATTTGTTTCTCTTTCTTATCTATCTAAGCAAAAGGGAATAAAAAAATCATAATCTTTACTTTTATTTTCTTTTATAACTTATTTAATCATTTCTTTTACTTTTACATGTTAATCCCATGACAAATGTTCAATATAAACATAATTTTTATAGATCCACCTCACTACTAATCAAATTACTCGGTCATCTCTTCAAACAAATGTTGGACAATCTTCACTATATTTAAATAGATTAATTCTGTTTGTGTACTTAACAACAAACAGAAAACAAAAGAAATAAAGGAAATGAGAGAACAATGTTTGATTACAAAAATCAAACTAGAAATAAAATTAAATAAATAAAAACATATTTTATTTTGTTACAAAAATAAAATTAAAATCTGATTTAAATAAACAAATAAAACAGAATAATAAATTAAACAACTTACTTGATTAATTTCTTCAAATAATAATCTGATCAAGTCCAGTGTTCGATACTGTATCCTTAAGATAGATTCGTCCTCTCCACGGTACTTTCAGAATATGGATGTCTATCTCCCATGATGAAATGATCAATAACAAATAAATGCAACACTACAATTTATTCGTACGACGAACACACTAAGTGTATATACTCTTTCTCACAGGAAAATAATGCAGCAATATGTAAGAATAACAGCAGAATTATTATGGACGAAAATTGTAAATGAAACATCAAATGAGGGCTGTCTATTTATAGATGTAGTGGTGGCTATTGATTTTGAATTAAACAGGTGCTAACCTGTTTTGAATAGGTATGAAACCTGTTTGGTTTTGAATTAAACAGATTTAAATATGTTGGGTTCAAAATTCATACAGATAAAAACGGAAGGGACCTGTTTGGGTGTACAAAAAAATCGGACCAATTTATTTTCGGAATTAATTTGAATTCTGGATTTTATTTTACCAAAAAATAAAATTAAATTCAAATATTTTTTTCCCAAAAAGATAGGTATTGGGCCGGACAAGCCTAACCCAACCTCACACTCGCGCCCAAGCCTAGCCCAGCTTACCTGACCGACCGGAGGCGGCGGCGCGCGCGCGCGTGCGGTGACTTTTGGGTCCAATGGGTCTAGCCCATTTTTCCCATAACCTCTCCCTTCTACAAACTTGGGGTGCCTCTTGGGGCCCTCCCCAAGTTATAATTCCAAGCTATATAAACCCATTCAAAACTTCCCACCAAACCAATGTGGGACAAGCCAATTTCCAAATCTTAAGAAATTTCCACCAAAAACTCCATTTTCATGGAGCACACTTTGGCTTCAATTTCTCATTCACTCGATAATGGTTTTGAGCAACCAAATATACCATGTGAATCACAACGCGGCATAGAATGCGTTACCACTTTGACCCGCGAAAATCGACGCGCGGGTCCCACCTAAATATTAGACCAAAGTTAGGAAAAAATCTATTTTTTTTACCCAGATTTTCCAAACCATTTTCAACAATCCCCCACATGAATGGAATTTGATGACAACGGAAATGCAACAATATGCAGACTTTGTCGAAAGAGTATAAGTCGAAAACATCTTGCATCAGGATAGGTAGCTTTCGGCCTTGAACCTTCCCTAGTGATAACCTATCGGACTTACTAGCTAACCAATGGACGCGATAGCTTGAATTGTTCAGCCGTTTGTGTAAGCCAAGACAATAGACTTCACACAAAATATCTTCTAACACATCGTGGTTCTCACTGTTGTGTTCATTTTGGCCTTGAACGTTCCTAGTTTTCATGAGTGTTTCTAGAGAATTTAGCATCTTCATTCTCATAGAACCGGCCCCAGTTCAACACTCATATAGGTGATTCTTATTGTGAATATCTCCATATACTCGTCTTGATTTTCATGCCTAAATCAAGGTATAAGTAATCATTAAAAGCTAAGTTTATCCTTATACCCCTGCAAACAACACATGTTGCAGATATCACTCTCACCATAGGAATGGGTAAGGATTTTAATCCCTTGGTGATTTCTGGCGAGCCACACATAATCTAGTTGTCCCTTTGAACTTAGTGCTTGGGATCTCTAGTCATATAAGTAGGGTTACCATTATGATGACTCTTATGTAATAGGCTTTAATCCCATCTCCTTCGATGAACTATACACTAGCTCTTTTGTCAAACCTTTTGTTAACGGATCCGCAATATTCTCTTTAGATTTTATATAATTTATTGAGATTATTCCATTTGACAACAATTGCCTTACGGTATTATGTCGACGACGAATATGTCGTGACTTACCGTCATACAAATGATTCTGTGCACTGCCTATTGCAGATTGACTATCACAATGAATGCAAATAGCTGGCACAGGTTTAGGCTACATTGGAATGTCTTCTAAGAAGTGACGAAGCCATTCTGCTTCTTCTCCTGCTCTATCTAAAGCAATGAACTCAGATTCCATTGTGGATCGCACAATGCATGTTTGTTTCGTGTACTTCCAAGAAATAGCAGCGCTTCCCAGAGTAAAGACATATCCACTAGTGGATTTTGAATCTTAAGTATCCGATATCCAATTGGCATCACAATAACCTTCAAGTACTGCTGGATATCGAGTAAAGTTCAAACCATGATCACGGGTGAATCTTAGATATTTAAGAACCCGAATGATCGCTTTCCAATGGTCTTCTCCGGGATTACTAGTGTACCTACTCAATTTACTAACTGCATAAGCTATGTCAAGACAAGTACAATTCATTAGGTACATTAGGCTTCCAATGATTTGGGAGTATTTTAACTGAGACACTGCATCACCTTTATTTTTCGATAAATAAAGACTGATGTCTACAGGTGTTCTAGCTACATTCAAATTATCCTTGATAAATTTATCAAGAATTTTCTCAATATAATGAGATTGAGATAACGCATATCCGTCAAATGTTTTAGTAATTTTCATTCCTAATATAACATCTGCGACCCCCATATTTTTCATATCAAATCTTTTGTTAAGCATTTGCTTAGTTTGATTTGATCATGTTTTGATTGCTTCCAATGATAAGCATATCATCCACATAAAGACAAACTATGACATATCCTTGGTCAGTTTTTTAACATAGACGCACTTGTCACATTCGTTTATCTTAAACCCATTAGTAAGCATTGCATGATCAAATTTTTCATGACATTGCTTAGACGCTTGTTTTAATCCATAAAGAGATTTTACAAGCTGACAAACTTTCTTTTCTTGCCCTGGCACTACAAACCCTTCGAGTTGCTCCATATAGATCTCATCATTTAGATCACCGTTTAAGAAATGTGTCTTAACATCCATTTGATGTATCTCTAAACTAAACAACGCTGCTATAGCAATAAGCATATGAATGGATGTTATTCTTGTCACAGGGGAATACGTGTCAAAATAGTCCAGACCTTCCTTTTGTCTGTAACCTTTAACTACAAGTCTTGCTTTATACTTGTCTATTGAACCATCTGCTTTCATTTTTTTCTTGAATATCCATTTATATCCAAGAGGTTTAGAACCTGGTGGAAGATCCACCAATTCCCAAGTATGATTTTGCATAATGGATTTAATTTCATTATTAACAGTCTCTTTCCACAAAGGTGCTTCAGGACCTGTCATTGTTGCCTTAAAGCTTTGAGGTTCATTTTCTAACAAGTATGTCAGAAAATTTGGACTAAAGGATTTTGATGTTCTCGCTCTCTTACTTTGTCTTGGTTCATCATTAGTTAAATCCTGTTGGTCGAGACCATTATTAGCCTCTTGTGTTTGATTATCATTAGTCTCTTGACTTTGTGTACAATCATAAGTTCTTTTCTGTGAACTTAATTCCTGTCCTTTCTTGTAAGGAAAAACATGTTCAAAAAATACAGCATTCCTTGACTCTATAATGGTGTTCACATTTGTATCAAGTATTTCTGATTTATAAGTCAGAAATCAATATGCACTAATATTATGAGAATAACCAATAAATACACAATCTATTGTTTTTGGTCCAATCTTTGTCATTTTAGGAACAGGAATTTCAATTTTTGCCAAACACCTCCACACTTTTAAGTATTTATAGGAAGACAGTCGACCTTTCCACAATTCATAAGGAGTGCTATTGGTTTTCTTGTAGGGTATTCTGTTAAGAACATAATTAGCAGACAATATTGCTTCACCCCACAAGTTCTCTGATAAGCCTGAACTTAATAACATAGCATTCATCATTTCTTTTAGGGTTCTATTCTTCCTTTCAACAATGCCATTTTGTTGAGGAGAATAGGGTGCTGTAGTTTGGTGAATAATGCCATGTTGTGCACAAAATTCATTTAATGGTGTATCATATTCACCACCCCTATCACTTCTAACCATTTTAATGGTTTTACCAAGTTGATTTTCAATTTCTGTTTTGTAGAATTTAAACATTTCTAAAGTTTCATCTTTACTTCTAAGTAAATAAACATAACAATATCTTGTGCAATCATCGATAAATATTATGAAACACTTTTTGTCTCCTCTAGTTTGAACAAATTTAAGATCACATACATCTGTATGAATTAATTTTAGAGGTTCGGTTTTTCTTTCAACCAATTTAAATGGAGCCTTAGTTAGTTTTGCTTCTACACAAATTTCACATTTGTGATTAGGATCAATTTCAAACTTTGGTATATAATCCAAACCAATTAATCTACGCAAAGCATCATAATTTACATGTCCTAATCTACCATGCCATAAATTCGACTCAAGAATATAAGCAAAAGATGTGTTATTCTTATTAATAGCAACTTTTGGTACAACTGTCATTACATTTAGTTTGAAGAAACCATCACTCATGTATCCCTTACTAACATACATGCCACTCTTTGTTAATACAAATTTATCAGACTCAAAGACAAGCCTAAAACCATTTTTACTTAACAAAGAACTAGAAACTAAATTCTTCCGGATGTCAGGTACATGCAGTACGTTGTTGAGGGTTAGTTCTTTCCCTGATGTCATCTTTAAGATCATTTTTCCTTGTCCAGCCACAGTAGAAGTAGAAGAATTTCTCATGAAAAGTTGTTTACCATTTGTAGCCTCATTGTAGGTAGTGAACATCTTCTTGTCCGCACAAATATGACAAGTTGCCCCAGTGTCAACCCACCATTCCTTGGGATTTCCAACCAAATTAGCCTCAGACACCACAGCAAAGAGGTTGATGTCATTCACTCCGTCAGAGATGTAATCTAGTTCAGTTACATTGGTCTGATTGGTAGTCTTTTTGCTTGTACTTCCATGATCCTTCTTAGGGCAACGGCAGTCAGAAGCTTGATGTCCAGTCTTGCCACAGTTATAGCATTTTCCTTTAAACTTCTTGTTGCTATCGCCTTGTTTAGAACCATCTCCAGTAAACTTCCTCTTTTTGCTATGTGGTTTATGAACTTGTTCAATCACATTAGCCTTGGACTTAATGGGATTTTTCTCATTCCTCTTTTCAGCCTTTCGGTTATCTTCCTCAATTCTCAGTCTTACAATAAGTTCATCCATGGTCATCTCTTTGCGTTTATGTTTTAAATAATTTTTGAAATCTTTCCAAGCCGGTGGTAATTTTTCCATTAAAACAGCGACTTGGAAAGACTCGCTTAGAGACATACCCTCAGAATGAATATCATGTAAAATTAATTGAAAACTTTGAACTTGAGAAATTACCGTTTGGGAGTCTACCATAACGAAGTCCAGAAATTTACCGACAACAAATTTCTTCGTGCTGGCATCATCTGTCTTGTATTTCTTCTCCAAAGAATCCCACAATTCTTTTGCTGTTTTCAGAGGGCTGTAAACATTATACAGTATGTTGTCAAGGCCATTGAGGATGTAGTTTCTACACAGGAAATCTGAATGTTTCCAAGCATCTACAGCGGCAACAACTTGTCGATCACTTTCACCCTCTTTAAGTGCTGGAGCCTCTTCATGGAGAAACCGGGCCAAATTTAGAGTTGTAAGATAAAACAGCATCTTCTGCTGCCATCTCTTAAACTCAGTACCATTAAATTTTTTCGATTTTTTTCCATAATTGATTGGTACTTGAACATGGTTCTGGATAGGAACCGGTGTTGGTGTAACAATTGGAGTACCATTTCCAGTTGCAGCTTCAATTGCAGTAGCCATAATCTCCGATTACAAAAATCAGAAAAAATTAAAACACAGATTAATTTTCTAATTACTAAAACCAGAAAATAAATTATAACACAAAATAATTTTATTTTCCTTGTTACTAAAACTAGAAAAATAAAATACCACAATAATTTTCTGTAACACAAATTAATATTCTGCAATTATTAATGACACCAGTATATTACTACTAGTTGTCAAAGAAAATAAACAGTATATTACTACTATCTGTCAAATAGCATAAACCACTATTTATTTTTCCAACCAGAATATGTCTTTATGAAATCACAGAAAATTAAATACAATGAAGATACCAAAATCGAATCTGTCTTAAGATTGTTGGACAATCTTCACTGTATTTAAATACATTAATTCTGTTTGTATACTTAACAACAAACAGAAAACAAACGAAATAAAGGAAACGAGAGAACAATGTTTGATAACAAAAATCAAATTAGAAATAAAATTAAATATATAAAAACAGATTTTATTTTGTTACAAAAATAAAATTAAAATCTGATTTAAATAAACAAATAAAACAGAACAATAAATTAAACAACTTACTTGATTAATTTCTTCAAATAATAATTTGATCAAGTCCAATGTTCGACACTGTATCCTTAAGACAAATTTGTCCTCTGCACGGTGCTTTCAGAATATGGACGTTTATCTCTCAGAATGAAATGATCAACAACAAATAAATGTAGCACTACAATTTATTCGTACGACAAACACACTAAGTGTATATATTTTTTATCACAGGAAAATAATGCAGCAATATGTAAGAATAATAGCAGAATTATTATGGACGAAAATTGTGAATGAAACATCAAATGTGGGCTGCTTATTTATAGATGTAGTGGTGGTTATTGATTTTGAATTAAACATGTATGAAACCTGTTTGGTAAATGTTTTTGGCCCAAAAATAATGCAGCAATATGTAAGAATAATAGCAGAATTATTATGGACGAAAATTGTGAATGAAACATCAAATGTGGGCTGCTTATTTATAGATGTAGTGGTGGTTATTGATTTTGAATTAAACATGTATGAAACCTGTTTGGTAAATGTTTTTGGCCCAAAAAGATAAGTATCGGGCCGGACAAGCCCAACCTAACCTCACATCACGCACCCGTGCCGAAGCCCAGCCTGACCGGACGGACAGCGGCGCGCGTGTAGTGATTTTTGGGTCTAACCCATAACCTCTCCCTTTTACAAACTTGGAGTGCCCCTTGGGGCTCTCCCCAAGTTATAATTTCAAGCTATATAAACCCATTCAAAATTTCTCATCAAACCAATGTGGGACAAGTCGATTTCCAAACCTTAAGAAATTTTCATCAAAAACTCAATTTTCATGGAGCACACTTTGACTTCAATTTCTCATTCACTCGATAATGGTTTTGAGCAACCAAATATGCCACGCGAATCACAATGCGGCATAGAACGCGTTACCATTTTGACCCGCGAAAATCGACGCACGGGTCCTACCTAAATATTAGACCAAAGTTAGGAAAAAATTTATTTTTTACCCAGATTTTCCAAACCATTTCTAACAACAAATAAGTCCTCAGAGTTAGGGGTTGTTTGAGTAGTTGATATTTTAACTTAAAAATTACAAAGTTATTTAAAAAGTTAAAAATCAAAAAATACAAAAAAAAAAAGAAGTTAAATATTTATTTTTAATCACTGTATTTTTTACAGATTTTTTTTATAAAAAATTAAAAAATTATTCGAAATACGTTAATTTTTTTAATCTCATAGTTTAATTAAAAAAAATTTGCTCCCAAACGACCCTTTACATAAAGAACATTTATATCTTGGGAAAGTATTATGTGGCACTGTCAAATAATATTTTTCATTAATTATAATCACATGCAGCTCTTATACATTTAGGTAGGGCTGCAATCGAGCCGAGCCGAGCCGAGCTTTAGTGTGTTTGGGCTTGTTTATTAAGATTTTAACGAGCTCGAGCTCGAGCTCGAGCTGAAGAAAAAATTAACGAACCGAGCTCGAGCCGAGTTGGCTTAGGCTCGACTCGAGCTCGAGCCTGTTCACGAACGTTAACGAGCCAAAAAATTTATAAATTCATACTTGCATGTGAGATTAAAGTTACAATTAAAACTTTGATTATACAATTATATATACAATATATATAAACATACTAAAAAAAAGTTCATATTTTACTAAAATAATAATATCTACTACCACTATTATATAAATATACTATCTATAGTTAAGTATTATTTACATTTATATTTTTTAAATATATAAATAGCATACTTCTCTTATTTTTTATACATAATTTTATATTATTTAATATATAAATAATAAATATTAAACGAGCCAGCTAACGAGCCGAGCTTACGAGCCGAGCTTTAGACTGTTTGGGCTTGTTTATTAAAAATTTAACGAGCTCGAGCTCGAGCTCGAACGGCCAAAAAAATTAACGAACCGAGTTCGAACGAGCTCTTACCGAGCCGAGCTCGAGTTTGTTCATGAACGGCTCTGTTCATTTGCAGCCCTACATTTAGGCTAAGTTTGGGAAGACTAAATAAGTGCACTTTTTGACTTTTATTATATTATGTGTAGAAAAAGTAGAGAGGAGATGTTGATTGATGTGACCTAAAAAAAATAAAAAGATAAAATAAGTACACTTTTTTAGGTTAGCCAAACTTGACCTTAATATAAACATAATATACTTTTTATTTTATCTAATTACTTTATCTATCATATTTTTCAGCCACCCTTTATTTTAGCTAATCACTCAAATTAACTTAATCAAATTTTAAAACAAAAAAATACAAATCGCTGAATCTGGGCTCAAGAACACATACACATATATATAAACCCAATACATATATATATATACATATACAAAATCCCACATCAATATATATAAATATATAAGAATCTGGGCTCAAGAATTAGGCTTTTCAGCAGAGAGATTGGGAAGTTTCTGAGGGTGGTTGTCCCTCTCTAAAAACAAAAACGATGATCTTTCGTTGACCATCGGAGCCGATGATTTCACCTCCAAAATCAACAGCTCTCTCTCTCTGCATATGTGTGTGTGAGCGCTCGCCAGTGAGGTAGGAATCCACTCTATCTTCTTCTTACGGGAATTTTTATTTTTATTTATTTATTTATTTTGGATGCTGTTGTGGATGAAAAAGAACATCAAGGGACAGTCCCTCCCATGGGATTTGCCCTCCAGGATCACTAATTGTATAACTTCTCCTCAAAGAAGGAGAGATTCAGCAAACAAACGCACAGAGAGAGAGAGAGAGAGAGAGAGAGAGTAGGAGGGATAGAGTAGTAAATGTATATGTTTGCAGAGCCTCTAGGCTCTTCAATTGTAGCCAGCGAAAAAATCTGATGATAAAGTAGCTAGCGCAATAGCCAGTCCATTGGAGGCTCAAAATTGGGGTCACATTGGCTAAAATGCATAACGAGCCTCTTTTAGCTGTTCTCTTGGAGATGCTTACGTGAGCCCGAATAATTTTTCACTCTATTCACTTTCATTTTCTACACGTTAATACAGGCTACAGCAAAAGGACAGTTCAGTTGGTTTCCAATCAATTCAAGTGTTCAAATAAATAAATAAAAAAGAAGAAATAAAATATATAATAAAAATAAAATCTGGCTAAAACTAATCGGATCTAACCGTTTGATTTAAAGTATCTCTAATTATTCATTAAATTTTTTATTATTTGAGTAAAAGTTTAATCTAATATAATAAATTTTAATCTTTTTATCAAATTTGACGCTAAGTTATTTGGCTGGTCACCTATCTAGAGGAAATTTTTATCAAATTCATCCAGAAATTAGTTGTTTGAGAGGATATTTAGGAGAACATTTGGGTGAATGTTCGGTTCAATAATCACTTACAAATTTAATAAAAGAATAAACGCTCCAATATCATTTTTTTAATTTGATATTAAACTGATAAAATAATTAAAATATTATTTTATTAAATTTAAATTTAAATTTAATAAAAGATGAGATGAGAGATGGTCTTGTCTTAAAATAACCCCAAGACTACCATATTGATCTACAGACTCCTTTACCCGTTTCTGATTTTTCGGCTTCTCTCTCGCTCTCGGGGTGGATCTCAGAGGCTTGCGTAGATCTCACCTCTATGGCACGGTTGAGGAAATCTCAAAGTTGGATTCAGTGATTTTAGTTGACCTCTTTGGATCTCTATATATGTTTGTATTCCATCCATTTTTCCAACTTTTCATTAAATCCTAGGGTATAATATACAGTTATATAATTATTATGATTCTTTTTCTGCTTTTCGATAGAATTTGTATGACCTCCATTTCTTTTTGTATCTATGAATGCATTCTGTTTGATTGAGTTTTCATATTCTGGGAAAAAAAAAAAAAAAAATTTAAAACTAATTTAGTGGAAAAAATGAAACAAAAAAATGCCAAACAAAATAAGTGATGCCCAGAAAAATAGAGCGATGACCTAAATAAATATATTTATTTAAATAAGTACACTTATTTAGATGCCAAACAAGCTCTTATTATTTCTATATAATTTTCTCTCTCTTTTTTAAATAGTGGAAATGATTTTAAAATTTTAGATATATATATATATATTTGTGTTTATTTTTGTCAAATTAATTTTTAATTTAATTTAATTTAAATTTTTTTGAGTCTCAAAACTTAACCAAACAAAACAAAGCTAAGGTGATAGTCTTGTTAACGAGGTTGGGTCTTTGGTCTGGTGGTTATGTGGTGTCGGGTTCGACTCTCACTTTGTGAGGTCTGGGGTTCAAGTCAGGAGTTTGATAGTTGTTTCTTTGGGGGTTGTATGTAGCAATTAGTGATTGTTGGACTTAGGCTTGGTAATTGATTATTAGGTTTGGTGACTTTTTAGTTATTGTTAGGCTGGAGGTCTCGGGTTCAACTCAAGTAGATAGAATTTTCTCTTCTTGCTGACCCTAATGGTGTGACCGACCGAATGTCGATACCACATTCATCAAAGTGATACTAATAAAATTTTCCCCAAAGCGAGTTCGCCACCAACTGTAGTGGCCCCATCCTCTAAAATTTGTCATTTTTTAATGAATCTACCCTGCTGGACTTGGGGTTTTTGATGCATACAAGTATTTTTGTTGGAACGTTGATAAATTAACTAATGGAATGTTTAGAGTATCTCCATTACCTGATAAAACAATCTTGTCAGTATTGGTATAAATGATCTTTCCCTTGGAGTTTGATATTTTGTTTCTCCCCATTATGCGGTTATATGTAGCTTTTAGTGATTGTTGGGTGTGGCTTGGTAATTGGTTGTTAGGTTTGGTGACTTTCTAGCTTTTGTTTGGTTGGTGGTCTATCTGATATAATATTTCTCATATTTGTAATTACTTTGTTATCGATTGAAAAAAAAAATAAAAAGAATTTATCAAAAAAGAAAAAAAAAAGAAGAAAAAGATTGATAGTTTTGTCTTTTTGGTTCGATGAATTGAACACTGGTTAAGTCGACAGAAAATCGAGTATCTTAGTTTGGTGGCAAATTACACCCTAAAACTTTGTTAGCTTCAGGCTTTAAATCAGCATAAAGTTGATTTACTGTGATTTTTATAGTTTTCAAAATTTATTTTTTCTTAGAAATGGCAAATGGAAACTGATTTAAAAATTTGTCAGACAAATTGTTTTTGATTTTTTTTTTTAAAACACCCCATGTTTTAAGAAACATTTTAAAGTTGTTTTCTTAAGTTTTTAAACGCTTTCTGCACAAAAGTGAAAATTATGGCTAGTTTTGAACTCCCCCCCCCCCCCCCTCCTCCTCCTCCTCCTCTCCTAAACAAAAATATTGAAATAAAATGAAACCATACCAAACAGTTCATAATTTGAAGTTTGGCCCTGAATCTTGTTTTGTTTTTGTTTTATTAAATAATTTCTTAGAGGAAAGTGAGTTTGGCCTAGCTTGTATGGATACCTGCCTATTCATGATCAAACTGGAAGCTTGGCTGTTGTGGACTGATGTTGTGCTAGGCGACCAATTTCTACGATTAGAATATAAAATAGAAGCAAATACTAAATTAAAGCAAACCAAACTAACTCTCTGGTTTATTATATTTCTTAAAAGTTGCAGATACATTTTTCCACATGCACATATTTGGTTCTCATCCACTTCAGCTTGAACACCATATTTATATGTAATTTGTTCCAAATATGGCAACTTTCATGATAGAATTTTCTGTTCCCATGTAGAGGTTTTGTGAGTTTAGGTGTTGAGTGGTTCAAACTCTAGCTTATACATCTTATTCTTGTTTGTGTTTCTAATCATCCACCTATCTGAAGTTTAGAAACAGCATCAGAGAGAAAAATTATTGAACAACATACATGTTGGGCATTTTTACTAATATAGTAATATCTATTTATGGGATTATCTTTTTGTCAGTGATTGTCATTCTAATATTTTCAGGTGAATATGAAGTCAATTTGTATATATTTGCATTATTTTCTTTCTCTTTCTTCTGTTTTTTAAAATCAATTTTCAAATTGCTTTCTAATTGACATTGAAATTTTCTTGCTCTGCAATTTCTGTATTTGCAGGAACTGACCACACCATGGAATTCTTGGGTTCCATTTTTGAAATTGGGAAGAATGCATTGGAAGCAATTGGAAAATGGGTTGTATATATCAATAGCCTTGATGCAAACATGAAAAATCTCAAAAGAAAGATAGAGTACTTGAGCTGTCAAGAGGATGATATAAATACAGAGCTGAGCAGTGCAGAGCAGTCATTGAAAAGACGAAAGCAAGAAGTTGAAGTTTGGCTTGGAGAAGTGAAAACAGTGAAAGGTGATGTGCGAACTTTGCAAAGACTTGAGGAAGAAGTAGTTGGATGGAAGTATGTCTTCTCACGTGCACGGTTGGGAAAGCTTGTCATGGAGAAGATTCAAGAGGTGGAAGAATTGCAAGTGAAGGGTACATTTTCAAATGGTTTGCTGATTGATGCACTACCAACTAGTGGATGGTCCAGACCAACAATGGGATCTTTTGGTGAAACCACAAGTGAAAGGAACATGGAGAAAGTTTGGGAATACTTAATGGATGATGAGGTTAGAACAATTGGTGTGTTCGGAATGGGGGGAGTCGGCAAAACAATCATCATGAAGCACATTAACAGTCGACTCCTGAATGAATCTTGTAACTTTGATGATGTTATTTGGGTCACAGTATCTAAAGCATTCAACATTAGCAAACTACAGAGTGACATAGCTAAGGTACTGAATCTTGATCTTTCAGATTACGAGGATGAAAAAAGAATAGCATCAGAATTATATGCAATCCTTTCTTGAAAGGAGAGGTATTTGCTCATCTTAGATGATCTATGGGAAGCATTTCCTGTGGAGAAGGTGGGTATTCCTGAACCAACCAGATCTAATGGATGTAAACTAGTGTTGAGTACACGATTCTTTGAAGTGTGTAGAAAAATGGAGTGCAGACCTGTCTCAGTGGAGCTTCTCACGGAAGAAGAAGCACTCAATTTATTTATGAGTAAGGTTGAAGAAGGTCAGACAATGCTTATTCTTGAAGTGAAAGAAATTGCAAGAAAAGTTGCCAAAGAATGTATGGGACTGCCCCTTGCAATCGTTACCTTGGCTGGAAGTATGAGGGGAGTAAATGACATTCATGAGTGGAGAAATACATTAAATCAATTGATAAGCTCAACAAAACAGATCAGTGACATTGAAAATGTAGTGTTTGAGCTACTGAAGTTTTGTTATAGTCGCCTAAAAGATGAAAAGCTCCAATATTGTTTCTTGTATTGCGCATTGTATCCACAAGATCATATCATCCCTAGGAAAGAGCTGATAGAGTATTGGATATCTGAGGGACTAATGGCTGAGGTGAACAGTATAGAAGCAATGTTCAACAATGGTCACTGTCACGCCCTCAAAATAATAACATTAAACCCATGTATTTAGACATGCATTGACATGCGAGACAAACATCATTCTATTCCACAGAGTAATTCTTTACAAGAAGCATTATATATGAACAACAGAAGTAAATGCCTTATGGGCTTACAGTTTTCCAAGTTAACACTTGGTTACAAAGAGGGAAGTACTAACTCAAATACACATTAAGCCCTTGGCTTGAAATTTACATATAGCACAACAAAAGATAACAAAACCACAAACGTTTGCCTGCTTCTAGCCTCCCAGGCGATGTCCTTGGAGGTGGCATGCTACCTGTACCTGAAAATGATGTTCCCATATAGGGTAAGCCACAGCCCAGTAGAAATACACTAAACCAACTATGAACAATGACTAAAAGATTAGCAACTGATAGATGGTCAACACTGATACATTCATTTACATCTTACTACAATTTCATGACGATCAAGTCTATGCTACACTTCACTTTCCATTTCTTATTCAACTTTGAGTTTGAAAACGAGGCTCAATGCTCTGGCCAAAACATTTGATGAGATTTTAGTTCACCACTAGAACACTTTCGAAATCCAAGGTGGATACACATTTTGGTGTTGTATCAATAACACATAAACCACTTCCATACTTTACTTATGATACACATGTTGGTGCTGTATCAACTTAACATAGAAACATTTCTATACTTCACAATTGAAAACGATATACATTTTTGTGCTATATCTAATCAATCCAAACACTTCCGTACTTCACAAAATGATGATGATATACATGTTAGTGCTATATCAAATCAAACAAACAACACTTCAATTGATAAGCATATGAGCTGTATCAACACTTCAATAGATAAGCATAAGAGCTGTATCATAACTACAATGGGAGAGCATATGAGCTGCATCCCCGGGTCCATCCCC
The DNA here is from genome assembly GCA_036172215.1 of Camellia granthamiana. Classification (NCBI taxonomy): domain Eukaryota; kingdom Viridiplantae; phylum Streptophyta; class Magnoliopsida; order Ericales; family Theaceae; genus Camellia; species Camellia granthamiana. Next base: position 132,234,503 of record CM069908.1, read on the forward strand.
CATCTTCCCATAATCATTAACCGGCTTAGAGGTACATCCCCCATCTTCCCCTAAACCGTGGAGTACATCCCCCATCTCCTCCCATACACAAGCAATGCATATAAGCACAGAATCATGCATGCAATCAATCAATACACAAGGTCAATGTATTCCAACAACCGTCCACACATAATGCATATAAACACATTGGTCGTATGCATAATCAATCAATACATAAAGTTAATGTATTCTACCGACCGTCATACTCTATGATACATCCAATTGATTAGTTTCAGTTTGCCTAATCATCATGCATTGTCTACAACAATCAATACTACCCTCCACCGGTAGTCCAAAGCAATTATCTCTAAACAGGAAATAAATGCACAAATGGATAATATATCAACATTTCAACAAGGTGAACAATGAATGATTCAACTACACCCTTTAATCCCCTACATTCCCAACTTCTACATTCTCAACTCAATTCCTCAATTTCTTTAATTTATTATATACATTAATTAATTAAACCAATTAGGGCACATTACCATAATTCACAAAACAACCCTAAGGTTCCATTTCTATCAATGTTCCAACATTAATCTCATTTCTCTATGCCTAACTTGCATATAGATTTATTATAAATAAAACCCCCAACTTTTGTAAAATTACACAAAAGACCCAAACTTTTCTCAAAATTACCCAACAACCCCCAACATATCAAAATGCTAAAATTCCAAGACAAAACTCATAAGATGGAGTAGGTTATCCCTACCTCGAAGTTAGAAGTCAAACGGAGAAGAGATCAAAACCAAAGTGCTCCAAACTCCAAACTTTTCGGATCAAAACGAAGCCCTCGACGATCAACACAACCTTTACAAAGGCCGAAGGGAAGGAAAACACTCCAACTAGATCAAACCCTAGAGAGAAGGGAGTTTCTAGAGAGAGGAGCTCTCAAAATATCTTTTTAGAAAGTAAGAGAGAGAGTATGAATGTAAAAAGTGATTCAAAAATGCCTAACTACTACCTGATATACGACAGGTCCGCTCGAGCGGAAAACACAATGCTCGAGCGTCAAGAATAAAAGTATGGTCCGCTCGAGCGTAATAAGGACCGCTCGAGCGCCAAGACACAGAGATAAAGCACATCCGCTCGAGCGCAAGGACCAGTCCGCTCGAGCGTAGATCTCCTACTCCCAGAATTTACACCTGAAATGTACTACCCGCTCGAGCGCCAAAAACACCGCTCGAGCGTGACCCACTCGAGCGCAGGAAATCCGCTCGAGTGCGAAAAACATGCCTGCAGAAGTTTTGTAGAGCATCCAAAATACTGGGAGTGTGCAATCTCCGTTCGAGCGTAATAAGGCCCGCTCGAGTGGAAAGACCAAAAACCAGGCGACAAGATTTTAGACCAAGGCTCAACCCACCTGCCCAAAACAAACCCAACACATCCTAAAACTCAAACGTGAGGAATTTAAGGATGATAACAAGGTATACAACCACCAACTCTACGGAACCAAAGTCCGGAAAACAACAAATACAGAAAGGGAAAACCGGGATCGCTATAACCTCCCCCCCTTAAAGAATTTCGTCCCCGAAATTAAGGAGATGCCTAAACACAAGGCCAACAGATCACAGAGCACTCAACACCCGAGCCCCAAGGAAAAATTTTGCTTTCACAACAAACCTTCGATTCACTCTTACCCAGGAAGAGACTAACCAAGGAAGCATGTTCTAAACGATAACCATTTAGGCCTGAAAGACCCAACAAAACCAAACCTCCCCCGAAGCAATTCACCAACACTCGACCAGCACCCCAAGCTAAGTCACTACTCAACAAGCATAATCCCGAATAGAACAACCAACGCAAGCTTTTGTATGCATACAAAGAAAATCATTCTCTGGTTAAAAAGACATTTTCTCAAAATTTCCCAACAGAGTTCAGACCAATGCACATGCAATGCAAAGAAACACATAAGTGAAATCAAAATTGGATATCATGAGTTCGAGTCAAGCTCTCTAAATTCCCCAACAGAGTCACCAGAAACTGTAGACGCGCCCGCGGGCCTCGCTCTACAGTTTGGACTCCCTTTTGTTGTCGGTTCTTAATCTGAACCAAAGAGTCCAAATCTGGCAAATCGTTTTGAGAAAAAACAGATTTTGAAAAGAAGTACCAAACATGGACTGCTTTGCCAGATACAGAGTCGCCACCTAAATATTTTTTTAAATGGGAAATTTAGGAAACCCTGACTCGGTGCCGAAGGCCACGTGTCCGTCATCACCAAAGTTGCCTCGGCTCGGGAACTTGGGTACGATCGGGGAAGGTCAGCTATGAGCACCCCCTTTCGCCCGGTCCGAAGACCGTCCTCTACTAACCATGATATCCATTTTTGAAAACTTTATGTGTTCTTATTCCGATTAATTAGCTAGAATTACTATGTTATGCGCGCAACAAACAAGTATAGACTAGATCGCCTAATTTGGAACAAAACATTGCATATCCGCTTGTTTGGAAAACGCTTTGGGATTTGCTACTCACAAGTAGGCTAAAACACGGATTTCAATGAGTCGTTCCAACTCAAACAATCCAACCTTCACCCACAGGCATTCAAACAGTTCATCACATAAGCATCTAGCCACATGGTAAGCATGCTGTCATGTTAGCATTCACACGCATGCGGCATGCTAAAGCATAAAAGCTTACCTAGTACTCCGTGCCAAAATAGAAACTAGTTAGTAATCAATGCATGATCCTAGTTCATGTTAAGTGGCTAATGCATCACAGGCAAAATGCAACTATAATAGGCTCGGCTATCCTAAACATGGCATGTGAAATGCGACAGATAACACGTATTCAATTTGGAATTGAAATACAATGCAGTTAGCATGATGTACCGAGCCCGGTGCATGCGATACTGATGAATGATGCACGCATACATAACATGAGGTATGCTAATTTAAATATGCCGTAGTCTACCATCATAAGCAGGTAAATAAAAGGGAAGAAAGGCGTGGGGTTGGAAGACATACACACACTCACGCACGCTTATTACAAATACGCCCTCACACGGAGGGACCAAAAGAATATACAGGCCGAATAAATAATACTGAATTAATTATTACAAAACCTCTAATCTAATTAACAAATTAAATGCAAAAAGAAAAGTGGCCACAGCCGCCCGCCTCGGGATGCGTGAATGATGCATGCTCGATCCGTCTTGTCCGGAAAACCCGCACCATACCACTGCTGCCTCTGTTTTCACTGTTCTACCCCTCTGAAGACTGCCAAAGTCCCAGGGTACCTTCTTTGAGTACTGTGGGACACCACCGGCTGGATGAAATGGCCACCAGCCGAAGGATATGATCACCGGCTACATATTATGCTATCGACCAGTCATTCTTTGCCGGTCGGCACTTAACAGTGCCGGTCGGCCAAAAATTGCTGCAGAACCTGCAATTGACAGCAGCAGAGGGCAAGCAGTGTATGGCATGGAATTTCAAGCAAATGTGTGCATGGACACACTCCCTATCATGCAATGGACTCAAGGGAGCATGGCCCTTGACCCCCGGGCCATCAATCACGCATTTCAATGCATGATGGCCCAAAAGCCAAGTTAGCAACTTTGATATCAAATGGAATGCAAACACAAAACACATCAAAGGCCCCAACCTCTATCATCCTTGATCAAGAGGCAAGGGATGCATGCCAAATGCAACCTAAGAATGCGACCTAAGTATGCAACATGAACATGCAAACGAACAATGTATGCTAGGCGCGCAACCTAAACATGTAAACAAACATGGCATGCAACAACATGCAATGATGGACTTAAACTAACATGGATAGCTCGCAAGCATGCCAAAATCAGTGGCCAAAGTGCCCAAAAATGAAGGCTAATCACGCATGCACACATGCACATGTTAAGGTACCAACTTAAGCATCAAGTGAGCAAGCTTTAAGCACACTTAAAGGAAGCTAAACATGGACAATTAGCATACATAGAAAGCTCCGAAAATTATGCAAAACGTGGTGCCAAACCAAGCAACAAAATAGACTAAGCATGCAACAAATGGCCCAAGCATCCAAGGCAAGCCAAAGGAGACCTAAACCATGGCTAAGCCAACCAAGCCTCACAAGGCCAAGAAGGCTTAAAACAGGTCTAAGGTAGCCTTAGACCATACAAATGGGACCTCCTAGATGGCATCTAAGTGGCTCTAGAGCAAGGCATACACAAAGGTCAAGGCATGAGGCATACAACATATGCATTCAAAGCTTCAAAGAGGCATGCAAGGCAATCAAACAAGCATGTCTAAGGGACTGAAATTGCATGCTAAATGGTTCCAAACCATTGAAAATAATGCAAACAAGGCATGCTACACATTTATGCACTTAAGGCCAACAAGCCAGACATGTAAAGAGGCTATACAATGCAAGCTAGGGTCGACCAAAATAACTATGGACAGACCTCATTCATGGCAAAATAAGCATACAAGCTTCACAAATGTAAGTCTAAAACATGCTAGAAACAAAGGCACACAACCTAAGACATGTTAAGGGATCACAAGGCATTACATGGCAACTATGCTAAGCATGCATAAGGGACCAAAACCAACTCTTAGCAATGTTATATCATGACATAATAAACATAAAATGCAGCCTAGACATACTCAACACACACACCAACAGAGGCTTCCTCAAGAGGCCAAAACTTGTCCTTTTCAAGGACAACAAGGAGAGGGGGTGGCCCTCTCCTTCTTGGGACTTCAAGGCATCATCTACACCACTGAAATCCCTCAAGATTTCAGTGGTGAAGAGACCCGAACACCAAAATCCCGGAGCTCAACAAAATAGCACAAAAATGAGGCCTTTCAAGGCCTAAGAGGGGCCAAACTTCCCCAAAGCACAAAGCACCCTTAATAAACTATCAAGAGGACTAAAAAATAGAACTTTTTTGTATTAAACACCAAGCACAAAAACAGTTCAAAGATAGGTAAAAATGGAGTGCAAGAATGGGGTATATAAAGCAAGTTTCTCACCCTTGTTGACCTTCTTCACAAGTGTTGATGTTGTTGCTTCCTTGGGCTCAAATCCGGCCAAGAACACCAAGAACAACCTCTTGGAACCTCAATAGCCAAGGGAAGGTGAAACACTAGGTGCTTGTGTGCAATAATGTGGACTAAAGCACCTAGTGTACAAACAAGAAAGAAAAAGAGAGATAGGATAGATATAGAACTCAAACCCTAAAACCAGAGGTTCTCTGAGGTCTTTTCTCTCCAAAAATGTCTAACTCTCTAACCCTTGAGCCAAGAGGAGGAAGGGTTCTCTTATAGGCAACCAAACTTACAAGTTAAGCCACCAAGAAGCTCATCCCTCCATACACGTGTATGGAGGGAAAGAAGATGCAAGACAGCTGCCTTAAAATATCTCAAAAAGCAACTGAACAGTAGTCGGTTGGGCAAAAATGTCATTTTGCCAAAAAGAGTGCCGACCGGCAACAAATAGTGCCGACCGGCAATATACATTGCCGGTGGCAACACAAAACCAGCCGGTGGCCTCTAGCCACTGCCGGTGGTGCAAGGGGATGTCTCACAAGGCATCCTCTGCCTTTCCAAGGCAAAACACAAGTGTTTGGTGTAAAACCAGACACAAACAGTCGAGTTCGGAGATCCTGAGGCAAGGCTCGCAGCCGAGAACTCCAAACGAACACAAACATGGATGATCACCGGGCGTTCAAACGGTGACGTCCAGGTCTTGAGGACGGTCAAAAATGGGGTGTCTACAGTTGCCCCTCTTTGACAGAACTCGGAAGTCATAACAATGACGGGAGTGAATGTCAAAGCCCAGAGACGACCCATTTTTGACAAGGCCGAAGACTTGGACAAACATACAAAGCGCAAATGGTTGAACTCGCAAGCTGCCTACGTATCCCTTTAGGAATCAGACCAGCGTAGTTCAGGCACAGGCATACAAGCCGCAGATAAGGTATGCGCCCGTAGGCGGGGGCAAGATGCAACTGACGATGCAAAAGGCCGAGCATAACTTATGATCATGCAAAGGAAGCTGTAACGAAGCACGCATGCGACAATTATAAGCTAGCAAGCACCAAACTACACTATAATGCAGAAAGGATGTAAGAGAATTATGCAATTCTCTGTGCGTCTCACTCGGAGGATACAATACCTGTGCGGCTCGTCCGGTTGCACCGGCCTCAAATGAGCCGTACATACAATATCGTGCCTGCAAAGAAAGCAAACTTAACAGGTACAATGTTGTTAGCAATATGCATGACAATGCGAAATGAATGCAAGATGATATGCAATATATACAAAACAATGTATGAAAAATGCAAATGAAAATGCAATGCGATTGAAACTAATGTAATGCAAATGATATGCAAAACTTCAAAACAAATATAAACAATGCAAATAATATGCAATGTAATATGCAATGCAATTGAATCACGATCTAATCATGAGCGGTTCAAAACCACACAAATGTCAAATAGATTGATGGAAGTAACAAGTCCGTCTACCATAGAAAAGGTGCCGCTACCCTCAAACCAACATACCAGCGTGGAATGACCAAGGCGCGTACACATGCAGAACTATGAGTGATGCAGACGGACGCAAGAACAAGTATTGGGTGGAATGACATAAGTGGGGTGACGACCCGCTGAGGAAAGAACAATGATCCTAATGCCGGATGCAATAATTACACTATAATGCAATAGGAATGGATATGGCGTGTAGCCAAAACCGTATTTTGCCTAGGAAAGGCATGTACACGTACAAGCCATGTCTAACATAGAAATGGTGCCGCAACCCTTAAACCAACATACCAACGTGGAATAGGCGCGTACACATGCAGAACTGTGTTTTGACGTGAAAAGTAAGGGCACATACCAGACCAAGCTCAACAAGGAAAGGCGTAAGCCATAGATGGAGGGTGATGCAGTGGATGCATGCAACTACAATGCAATGGAGATGAATACAACGGATATGGCACGTGGGCCAAACCAAATCTTGCCTAGGAAAGACATGTACACGCACAAGCCATGTCTAGCACAGAAAAGG